>CM056824.1:15062972-15417972 GCA_029853015.1 Chelidonichthys spinosus | reverse complement strand
CAAGGGCACAGAGAAACACCGTTTCAGATTCATAAAACACAATCATGCAAGGACTGGCGTGTGGACTGAACAATGTATATGGAATATTTCAAGCCTGGAATCTACACAATGTTTTTGTATGCCGTTTGACCCAGAGCAGGCTGTGTACGCAGCGCTGTAGTATGATGAAGCTCCAGATAAACTGATTCAAACACAGAAAGAGCAGAAAGAGCAGGATAATGAAGTATGCCAGCGGTTAACAAAGCCTTTGATACCATTGAGGCAAGTAGAGCTGCAGCAGATCAAAGAGGTCAGTTGCAAAAGAATGCAGGTGAAAATGACTAACAGAGGTTTGGCCCTCAACACCATTAACTAGGTGACATTTCATCTTTTAATCCCTGTATTGACTCTCCTCCGCTTCGCTGTGCTCTCTGCTCCTCTGACTTATCTTTCTAGTTTGCATCAGTTGCATGTAAGGCTTTCAGGTTCACTGGCATAAAATAAAAAGACTATTTTTTTTTTTTACTTCCAGCCCACACAGACAGATCCAGGTCTGGGTCCTCTGTGAAATTGCCTAAGATTATGCCTAATTATCATGTTTCAGTCGTATTTCTCTTTTAACGACAGGTTATATTAGAAAAAGTGAGGATGCTCTTCATGTTTACTCACGTAAGAAGCAATCCATTTTTTCATTTTCAGCCTCAAAGACCCTTGTTGGCATTTAACTCAAGCAGTGTGTTATTCTGAGATACCTTTAAGCCTGTGACTGTGCAAACACACACACAAACACACACACACACACACACACACACACACACGCCGTGTCTGTTTGTATCTAAATGCAGGGAACAAAAATCCAATTATCACTCTCCACCACTCTTTCTGTGGGTAAAGAAACAGCAGGGAGACAGCATGTTGTTTTGTCGAGCTAGAGCAAAAGTCAAACGCTTCCTCTGTTGTGAACACCTGCCATCGTGTGTTTCACCCTGACTGCGGAGCACTAAGGGTAACATTTTTATCTGGCAGCGCAAAACACTATGATCTACGGGGCAAGTAACAACACTGCTTGGGTTAACATAATCAATTTCGCTTCACATCAAAACGCAGAAATGAGCCGGTACCCAGGGGAAGACAAGTAAGCTTCTTTGAAGAATATTTATCTTAGTAGCTGCAAGCATACCTGCGTGTGGTTTCCCGCGAGGTACCCGGCACTTAGCCTTGCTTGGCAGCATGCTAAATGAATCTCTAACGAAGGAAACCTTGGATAACGATATTACCATAAAGTTAAGAAGACACGAATAAGCTGTATTACGCTCAGCTACGTACTACATTAAAGTGTGTGTGAGTGATATGTGTCTATTCTACATTGCCATTTCTCCACGCGCCATGAGAGACACTATTTGTCTTGAAGTGACACGCCACCCAAAAGCTATCTTTTCAGTGTCAAACACTCTGAAGGCTGTAAAAGTGGCTTCAGCGGATTCCAGGAGTGAAAACTCCCAAAACTAAACAACTCCCGCAGCATAATAATCCATTTCTTTTTCAGAAAAAAATAAAAAATCAGTGTATCACATATTTTTTTTGATAAAAGTATGGCTGTTTGGAACATGCTGAGCATCAGGACGGACCGCAAAAGTGATATTATTTTTTTCTTTCATTATTGGAATCCACTGAAACAGAACGAAGTCTATCTAGAAAGTTCTCTGGCGGTGATCAAGTTGCATGTTTTGAGGGTGACTATCACGTTAATGAACATCAGTGTCATCTTATTTTTAGCTCTGCCAAACCTACCCTGCATACCGCAGCGCATGAACAAAGCCATGGATGCACGTTTTCGAGGACTTGTTTTAGGGGAGATTAATGGCATCAATTCCTCACTGTCACACTTTGCTCAAAACTATCTCACAGATGGCAATTAATAATGTGATATAATAGGAGGTCAAGGAAGACGAGGCGCGTCTCATTCCCTAGCTCAACTCTCTTTTTTCCTTTTTCTCAGATGTGCACTTTTTCGTGCTACCTGCTATCCCGCCTGGCTTTTCTCTCTGTGAACCTGTCTCCCCAAAACCCACTGCGCTTGATCATAAATCACCAAATTCACCCCCCGCCGGGTTCTCGTCTGTCTGTATTTGGGTCCAATCCCTGTTTCTCCTCATTGCCAATTGTGACAGTTAGTGTGATGGAACACGGAGCTCAGGCAATCTTCTGGCACAACACAACTGTATTTTATCCTCTGCTACTCTGACAAAGCTTTGGCAGGAAGAACTGCAGCCGACTATGAGTGAAGCCCACGTGTGCACAAGAGAGTGTGACCGAGCTCCGTCAGCTTGTGTGTTGGCGTCGGAAAGTGTGAGTTAGAGTTGCGTTGCTGCAAATTTACAACAGTAAGAAACCTTCAACGGCAAATGTGAAGGCATACAGGCCTTGTTGCAAAAATGAGTCGGTTCTTCAGTCTACTGTGTAACCACCAGCACTTAAATTAGTTAATAATGAACCCAGACGTTTCTGTTACCACGTTGCTGTCTCTTCTTCTATCCCCGTTTCTTCCCTCTGGAATGTCTGTTTCTCAGAGTGATGTCATTAGTTACTATCGCCACGGTAACACAACAAATTCTCCCTTGCATGTAGCCAGTACATTCAATTCTTCCTCTCCCACTTCATTAAAAGTCAAAGTGCATAGGTTGTATGGATTATGACCACCCCTGGAGCAGGAGAGGAGCAGAGATGGGGAAACTCACAAAAACAAATTTGTGATAGAGTCCTGTCGGCAGATGTGAAGCCTCTGGAGCCGGAAAAAAAAACAACTGCTGCCTGTAAATAGACTCGTCTCAAAACGCCACGCCTGCAGTGTGGCTGTGTGTGTGTGTGTGTGTGTGCATCTTGCTGCCATGGTGACGCCGCACCGTTCTCCTGAACAGAGCAGATAGCACTGTGAGTGTGTTTGCAGTTCAGGTAAGTGCAAGACAGAAACACATCTTCAACAACATAAGGAAAGTTGGTTTGCAAACTAAATTACTATATAATTACTAGTTACTTTCCAACCAGTACTTCCGTTAAGATAATCTGTATATAATGCAACTCATTTGTATAATTCCCAACCAATCTACTGGAAGTGGCAGTAATATCGATACACCGATAAATATGAATAATGAACATGAATTATTTGAAAATCAGATGTAAAAGGACGTACAATTTTCTAGAGTGCTTTTCTAGTCTACTCAAGTCTACAGTCACCCATTCACACCAATTCACACCAATATAACCCATTCACACACAGATGGCAGAGGAGCCACCTGCATAACTCAAAGGACTCACTTCAACTCTGATGGGGCTACTGGGTTGTGCATGTGATGATGTGAAAATGTAATGTCACGATTATACAATATTATTATGGAAATTATTGCGGTTTACGATATCGTCCCACTAATCATCAAAATAAGTGAATGGGTTCAGTAATGAATGGTTTTATTGTATCACAGATAGGACACACACTTTTAAATGAGGTCATCATGAATCATAAGGTTCCCCGTTCATAAATATAGGATAAATAAACATTAAAAATAGAAACAATGTGAGAGTCTGTTTGCTAGATGATTACTTCTGTATTTTCAAATCGGCCATAGTCATCAAGCCTTTAAATGGAAAATAACAGCAGTGAAATTGAAGTTTGAAATACTAAGCATGACATCAATTATGTGCTGCCAAAGAAGTGGATCTGTTACACCAACCACGACCTCTTGGCTTCCACCGTGAGCTTGAATCGGTATTCTAAACTGTGTACTTTCAGACAAACGCTGATTGGGTTTCTCCTTCACTTTCTTTGCCTACTGTCCCAGGACAGAAACAGCTCCATGATAAATTGAGTTATGGCAATCTGCATACTAAACAAAGGCTATAGAGACTTTCAAAACCTGAGCGCAATCCACAAGCATTTCCCGTTGTCCGTATGAAGTGCTAAGAGATTTTTATTATGTGTGTGGGTTGGAACATATGGACTGGTGTGTAACGGGAATGCTCTTGTCCAGCAGCACTCTGCAGTTTGTTAAAAGGCTTGACTACCGGATGATTTATTTATTTATTTATTTGAACAAGGGTGTGCCTGAAACATTTTAATTTGAGGCCAGGTAGGGGAATAGAGGAGAGGAGAAGATACAACACTTTTTTTAAATTAAATTTGGTGATGATTTTCTTGCATCAGATTTTTTACTACTGTCTAACCTTTAAATGTCATTAGATGTAAATATGTTGCTTTTCACTGAAAGTCCAAACATTACAGTTTTGTGGTTGCAACGGTGAAATTAAGAGTAGAGTAGTAACATGTCATGTTGATATTATTTATATAATTATGCATCAAAATTTCTTTATAGGAAAAATAATTCAATGTTTAATTTAACCTCTAATAAATGTCACACAATTACATAGACCATACAAAACATTATCTTTGAACATTATAAAAAAATATAATATGATAATAAAAAAAACATCAACAATATATATATATATATATATATATATATATATATATATATATACACAATACAAATTTAAGGTCCAAATAATCAGGTTGTGGCTAAATAACTGCCTAATCTAGACTACATAGTCTAAATGCAACAATAAAGTGCATGAAGCAACAAATCCATGCCTCCCTCTCACTCTCTACCACACACACACACACACACACACACACACACACACACACACACACACTACACTAGCAGCATCGCTGTCAGCCTATTATTCATTTACATCATCCCTCCGAGTTGATGTGTAAAGGAACTCTTGACAATGAACCAAGTCCAGTTTGTCTTCTTGTCCGACGTCTCAGATTCACACACATTCAACAACAGTGCCAATTACACACTGGGCTGACTACAGAGACATCCACTATTCATATTTGTGGAAATGAAACCTGAAGAATAACACTTAAATGACCTTTCTCTTTCCAGTTCTACACCATATCTCTATTCTCATTTCTAAAACAGCAGTTTGACATTCTAAGACATGCTGTGAATGCACCTCGATAGCCACGACGAGAGGGAGACTGTATTCTATAATAAGACGGTGAGAGAGGTGACTTTAGGAGAGCTTTCTATCTCATTACATGTTTAAGTCCAGTCGGTCTGGCCATAACCCCGATAATCCTTGGAAGAGAATTCCTTTCTTATTCTTGGGTAAGGCAGACCGAGCACCATCTGCAGCATTAAAAAATGAATATCATTAAATTCTCCACTGGATCTCAGCTGTCTCAACTTGTCCCGGAACTAAAATATCTGCTTTTAATGCCACGCTCCCGCCTGTAGGGTGCAGGCAGCAGACAAGAGACCAAATTAGTGAGGACAGTAATATTCACAGTCAGCCACCTCCGCACATAGCTTCTGCTGGCACAGTCGGTCCGAGGAACTTTACCTAGACTGACGCAATTAGCGCTCCATTAGAGTCTGACGTGATTACAGGGAGATCCTGCAGCAGGGTCGGCCTCTAATTAATGTGGCACCTAACAGAGCACTCTTCCTCTCTTATGCAGATATGCTCACTAAATGTCAAGTGCCAACAAAGAAGCCTGTTGAGATGAGGGGAAAGGTTTGAATCCATTGAATATAATAACAAAATGCACGCTGCCGTAAAGAATTCCTGCTGAAACACAGCTTCCAAAAGGTCATTTACATGTTATTCATATGCTTATTTGGTCACGTGTCTTGAAGTTAGCCAGTTCCACAACCATGTGCGATGTTAGCCCTGGCATGGGATGAATATCCAACTTAAATAAAAGTTAGTGTGAGGGGGAATAAATAATTGATAACACATGTCTTCCGTTGGCGCAGAACAGAATGTTCTTGCTGCAGCAGCACCAGAGGCTGAAGACTGATCTGCACCACAAACACCAGGCTCACTTCTCTGGTGACCAACTCCACAAAACTACCAAACTAACACACAAACACACACACACACACGCACACACACACACGCACACACACAGTTACTAGCAGTCTGGCCTTCAATAGATGTCTGTGTCGCACACAAAAATAACCTTTGAGTAGAAAGTCCAAGTCTTTTTTCCTGTGTATCCAGATGTTGCATGCTTTTCTTCTCATATCATTTTTATGTTGTTCTGTCTGTATTTAACAAACTACGATGTTGCACATTTTACATCATCTGTTAGAATGCACACGCATGGCTCTGGCTAAAAACAAATCACTCTTTTCTATCATTAATCAATTAACAATTAAGTTAATTGCAGTACAAAACACAGCAATTAAAAATGTAGAAAAGCAGTGAAGACACATATTTAGGAAGCTGGAATCAGCAAAAATGTTTGCTGCTTGACACAAACGATTAATCGCTCATCAAAACAGCTGCTCATTTATTTTCTGTCAATTGACCAATCAACCATCAGCCAATTTGTTTTGGCTCCAAGCATGGCAACAACAACAACAACAACAACAACAACAACAACAACAGGATAAAAAAAATAATCATGAATAATCATCAAAATAACTTAGCTTAGATAACTATCATTCCCTCAATTTAGAATGATTCAAATAAGAGTAATGTGGTCTAAATAAAAACATGATAAACTTGGTCACCACATGGCAAAAATAAACATAAATATATATTAAAAAAAATTTTTTTACAAAAACATATTGTGGAAATATATATAATTTATTTATTTAAAATAGTCTATTGATTGTTGAATGAACATCAGTAGGATGTTTTTGTTTCTTATTTACAGTAGTATTAACTAATACTACCCGTGGGCTGATTGAGTTAATGCAGCCTCCACAGTTCGCCCCTGCCCTCCTCGGCACATTGAGCCGCTTTACTTACAGCACGTTGGTAGCCAGCGGGACGTCCGCCGCTGCCGGGGCCCTCTCCAGCCCGATGTTAGAGCAGTTGACGACGCAGGACGACTGGGGCCCCGCCAGCGCACAGCTGCAGTTAACGGGACAGGGACCGCAACTCCTGCCGCCGTCCCCCTGCGGCCCGGAGCCCCATGCCTCCAGGCAGCAGAGCGCCACAAGCAGACTGGAAAAGAAGCTGAACCTCGGGACGCAGACGCCATGTTTTCGCTTGGATAAAGTCTGTCCATTTCCACAAGGCATAGCTCACTCACATCTCATCGCCTCTGATGGTGTAAGTCCTCGCAGTCTGGGAAGGAACTAAATACACGGGACAAAAGGCAAAACACGCGCGTCCCTTTTCCACGGCTTTCATGTGAGGAGACACAACGAGAAGAAGGGACGGACCTTTCACACCGTTATCTCCTCTGCGTTTTCCTTTATTCTTCTGATCGGATTCCCCCTTTTTCAGAAAATCTAACGGAGCTCCTACAGAATCCTTTCAGGGGTAAAAAAAAAAGTTTTGGAGAACTTCCTCTCTCCTCCTCTTTCCACTCCGTGCAGTTCACTGAGTGGCCGCTAAGCGCTGAGCCCTGCACGCTGCTTTATGTCGCCACCAATCCTCTCTTAACGTGAAAGCCTCATATTCTACTGCGAGTCTTGTATTAAACATTAGACTACAAATAAATAGAAATATAAAATTCATGGGCCCCTAATGACCAGTTGAATCATATTGACTGAGGAATATGTAGCTTTTAAATATGGCATACGTCTGGTGAGAGAGGTCATATTAGAGGCCCTTTGACATTTTAACAGACACTCCACTGTTGGAGCCTCCTAGACCAAAATAACACTTCATTTCAAATTGGTTTGTAATTAACAAAACCATCCAATCCACATCCAGTGAGTAAACATAATATAATTTATGGGGACTTCAGGGACCCTGAATATCTGGGGCTCAGGTGTACAAGATTATAATCCAGCCTGGCTCAAGGTGCAAAATCCAATGTATTAATTCAATCCATCATTAACAATGCTCCCCAAACCAGATTAAATAGCATGACTAAACACCTAAACAAATAAAAAGCAGACTGTTATGTTGGTGCCTCAAATGCGACATCCTCATCCTAACCCTTTTTTTTAGGTAGAGAATGAAAACATATCCAGGGCCTCCGTGTAGCCCTTTGTAACATTCAGTAACAGCTCTCCTGCCTGGAATGCAGAGTCTGTCTGGGTTTCAACTTATATGTGTTTCTAAGGGTAACCGAGGCCATTGTCAATGTGATCTTTTTCCTCTTTTCTACAATAACCAGATACACACTACTCAACTCTCCAGAAGTGCTTTGGAGGAGGTGATGGAGGACTCCATCGAGTCTCATATTGTGGTACTTGAAAGAAGCTCAGCATGAGGTTGAGCCGCGCAAAGAAAGACTCTTTCTAAATACAGCTCGAGCCAAGTCAATTCAATTTCAGTTTGATTTATAGAAGCCTCAGCGGCAACAACAAATTGACAATTTTTGTGACAGCAGCATGAGCTGTATGTGCATGTGTGCCTGCATGTAATTATCTGCGCAGAAGAAGAGCTTCATGTCGGTTGATGGAACGTTGGACCCCCTAGCCACAACCTTCACGAGATGGTTCTGAAAATATTTCAAAGATTTGAAAAAGTACAAGAAAAAAAAGCATGAATTTTTCAGGTAATTGATCGACATGAAGCGGCCACATTCCTTCATGTTGAGGCAGTGATAAGCCTGTAGCTGCTGCTGATATGGCTCCTTCACACACGGAGATGTGAACCGTTTCCTCTCACTGAAGTGTGGAAATGACACCGCTCGGCTGTGATTTGATTACGAAATGACAGTTGTAAAACTAGAACCCCCCCACCACCACCACACACTTCCTCCCTCTCTCTTTATTCCAGTGTTTTTGACTTGACCAGGGCCTGGCCACCCTCCTCTCTGCAGGCATCTGGCATGCTGCTCTGTACAAAGACAAGAAGAGTCCCACAATAACTATTATGCTCTTATATCCTCATTAACAGCATTTTATTGCAGAGTTTATTCTTGAGAAGCAAAACATGTGAATGGAAAAGCGGGTAGACTGAATTGTTTTTCTTTCACAGCGAGTAACTGATAATGTAATGCATTTGTACTATTTCAGTAATTAAATACAATCCAAACTCAGGTTAATATATTCGATATTTTTTCAAATGATTGGGAACATTTTGACCAGATACGAGTGCTAAAAGAGAAATACGCATAAAGAGAGATGATACCATCCCAGACGGTGTGTCCTCTGGACTGATTTCATCTTGGGCCGACACTTGTTTGAGAATGAAGCACAAGATAATTTCTCAAATCCAGACAATCCATGTCAAGTTAATTGCATTACCCATAATTACAGTCGAGTCTCAAAGGGCTTTACAAGCCTATATAAAAGACACAAAGTGGCTATCATCACTGTCAAGCAGAGAAAACCCGCAGTGTTTGACTGTAGACCACTCAGAGCACTCCCTGAGGAAGAAGAAGCATTCATTTTTAAAAAGTGGAATCAAATAATATTCTGGAAATCGTGTTACAAAATTCTGCTGTTCAAATGATGGATTCTGAACATTCCCAACATGCAACAGATGTCTCCTGGAGGTTGCACCATTATCATGCACGCATACTAATGATGACGCTAACATGCTTGATCAGGTGTAATATGAACAGTGAATAATGTTAATAATGAATAATACATGTCAGTAATACATTCATCATCTTATCTTAGTGTGCTAGCATGCTAACATGGAGCTAATGTTGGAAGACAGCTTTTTAAATGTAGCTGGTTGCGTTGCGTTAATAAGCTGCCGTTGATTTGGATTTGTTTTTAATCAACATATTAATTCTAGTAACGATAGAAAGCTGTCTCATTTTCAAGTGATGTAGTTCTTTCCAGGAAGGTTCATATACAGAAACATCCATCCATCCATCCATTTTCTACCGCTTATCCTGTATTTAGGGTCGCGGGGGGGCTGGAGCCAATCCCAGCTGTCATTGGGCGAAGGCAGGGTACACTCTGGACAGGACGCCAGTCTATCGCAGGGCTATATACAGAAACATATAAGTTATTTTATAGGAAAGGGCAACCGGTATTGCCGGCACAGAACAGAGTACAAGCACAATTCGAAAGTTTCAGTATCACGAGGAAGGCAGAATAAATGAATGAATGAAAACGTGAGAGAGCACATAAAAATGTAAGCCTGTATACGTAGTTAGTTCATCCTGATGGAGCTACGCTGCTGAACCACTTCATCCCAATGTGTAAAATGTATAAAATGTCATATTTTGTATTTGTCTGGCCTGGTCCGGTCTAGTCTGGGCCGGGCGGAGGTAAAATGAGCTCGGCTCCTGTTTGGTTACGGGGAGGGTCCTCCAGCCTGGCCAGGAAAACAGCACTTACTGAGGCCTCTGCCTGTGTTATTGTAGGGCTACAGGAAGAGAGCTGGGGGAGAGGAGGGGAGGGAGGGAGGAGGGTCTGGAGAGGTGAGAGAGATGGCCTCCAAATACAGAGAGGAATGGAAGAGTTGTTGAAAAAAGGATGTGATCATGATTGTAAGCACAAAAAAAGATGTAAAAAATACACTGAAAGTACTCATTTTGCATATCAGCAACTTCAGAACAATATTTATTATATTATTGAATCATAATTATTGATGCACTAATGTACATATAATGTTACAACTGATAAACATGGGCTAGTTTGTATATTAATCTTTATACAGTATATTAAAATGACTTTCAAATATTTTAAACGTATTAAAGTGGAAATATAATGTTTATTTTCGGGGTTGCTTGTATTCCTGTTGGTATTCCTGTGTCTCTTTAATTCCCACTCATACGTCAAAGCTAGGGCCTTAACATTTCTGAGAAAAAAAGGTTTTTTGAAAGTAAATTGAAAGAAAACCTTTCTTGACACATTAATTTGTCTGGTTTCTTTGTTGACTGTAAATGTGAAACTCTCAAGGTAGTTTTCTTAGAAGTTGGCAGTGAGAGCTTTGCCAGTCATATTGCCAGTCATGTCACTTCATCCTGTAAACTTGCACTAATATGCAAGTCAGGTTTTGCCATCTAATGTCAGCTTTTTAAATGCGATGGTGGTACCAGCCGGCAGCTGAAGTAGAGGAGCGAATGAAATGAATGAATGAATGAATAAGCTTTAATGTCCCTCAAGGGGCACAACAGTGGCCAGCACAACAACACACCAGACAAACACACAAAGCAATAGTAAATAAATAGAAGTACATCATAATAAAACATAACAGTATGAGAATTTCCAGAATACATCGTAAAAACTTGTAACCTGCAAGTTACACCAAATCATCAACTACAGCTGATTCAGATATAACAGCTGATGGAACAAACGATCTTAGGTATCTATTCGACCTGGCCTTCCTAGAAAAAGCCAGCCTCCTTCCTGAAGGTAATAGTCTGAACTCCTTGTTCAGAGGATGTTACGGATCTGCTAGTATGGCCTTTGCCTTCCGAGCACACCTGGCTTGATGAACCTGACCTAGATCATCAAGGTCAATGCCGATGATCTTTCGGCACTGTTTAATGGTGCTACTTAGTCTGTTTTTATTAGCAAGGTTGAGACTGCCAAACCAGCAGATCATAGAAAAAGTGAGAACAGACTCAACAAATGATGATTGAAACATTCTCATGAGGGATCTCTCTACCTGGTAAGTCCTCAGCTTTCTCAAAAAAAAAAACAATCTTTGGTTAACCTTCTTGCAAATGTTGTTGTGCTCGCTTCGGGGCATGAGGTTTGACCAGTGTTTGAAGGTAGATGGATGCCGTTCCATTGATGGACCTGAAGGCCAGTGTCATCGCCTTGAATTGGATGCGTGCTGCAACAGGGAGCCAGTGGAGGTCACGGAGGAGGGGGGTCACGTGGGAGAATTTGGGTAGATTGAAGATAAGGCATGCTGCAGCGTTCTGGATACGCTGCAATGGTTTAATCGCAGAGGCTGGGAGCCCGGCCAGGAGAGAGTTGCAGTAGTCAAGGCGGGAGATGACCAGTGCTTGGACCAGGAGTTGCGTTGCATCCTTTGTGAGGAAGGTCCGAATTCTGCGGATATTGTAGAGGGCGAATCTGCAGGATCGGGCCACAGCAGTGATGTTGGGGGTGCAGGATAGTTGGTCATCGAGGATTACACCCGGGTTCCTCGCAGTTGTCGACGGCAATACTGTGATGCCGTCGACAGTGACCGACCATGCGAGGGCAGTCTTGGTGGGTGTCGGAGGTTGGGGGAAAATAGAGGAACAGCTGGGTGTCGTCTGCGTAACAACGGTAGGAGATGGTAACCAACCAAACCCCTCTCCTCAGTGTTCCACAATTTGACGAGGCAGGAGTGGGAGGGGACGAGGTGGGATGACCAGGAGCAGGGGAGACGAGGGGATTGGATGGAGGGTACGAGTCAATGGGAGCCTTCTGGAGTAATTGCAGGCCAACAGCTGATAGACTGAATGGATTTTTTTTCCTCCAAATTGTAGACCATAGCTTTAAGCGATGCCAGAAGTGAGTATAAATTCACATATAAAATGAACAAATTATATAAATTATATATTATGTATGATATAAATGATCCCATTCTGATGATATATATATTCATCTCACACGTTTGACTTTCTCCCCCTCTCCTGCTGCTGAATTTCAATCCCCCTGATTCACCTCCCACATGATTACATTTCAAAATCCTTCCACTGTATTTATTATAAATAGCCTAGTGTCACTGCTGTTTGTTAAATTACATATTTACTCCACAATCTTGTCAGCTGTGTCCAAACAGAGAGCGACACACACACACACACACACACAAACAGACGGACATAAAGATAGAGATTCCCTCCACAGAATACAGCAGATAAGCAGAATTGCTAATTGACAGTTGTGTATACTTCTCACACAACAACTGACATATCGCAGCGCTTCTGCGTCCAGTGTCAACTTGTGTTTTCTGCAATAATCCAAAATCAAATGGAAAAATCCCATTGGCTTTTTGTCAAGAAAATCAGTGCGATATGTCATCCTGCAGCACTCTTTTACGGGAGATTCTTCTTGATTCTCTGGCTTTGAAGAGGTCAAAGAAAGGTCAATTATACAACCGGTTTTTATTTCTTGGTTTTGAAGAAATGAGAGCAAGCAAGAGACAAAAAGAGGGTTTATTTTTTTTTTTAATCATGTGACATAGTGGTCTGTCTTCTACAGTTATTAACATAGAGGGACGAACACAGCCCGACCCTCTCTCTGTTCATTACATTGTGTTTTAATGAGATGCGGTTGTTTGTTCGGTCACAGCATGCATGCATTAACAAACAACAGGAAAGAAAGAAAACAACACACACAACAAAAATAATAAACATTCAAATTTCAATAGGGCCTCGCCGATCCTGACGTTGTTCGGACCCTAAAAAACTAACTTTCTAGTACAGTTTCATAAGACATCTTCACAAATCATCTCTGGAACCTGTTCCCAGGAGTATATTAGGTTGTTCTACCCTGTTTTGCCGATATTTAATTAGCCTTCAATATGTTTATATTTCGTGCAGCGGAGTCTTGCCTTCTGTGTTCTAACTGACACTGATATTTTCATTCTCTTTTTTTCCCCCCTGGCCCAGCCATGTCTTTTATCTCTTTCACATACACACTGCCCACAGGACAATAATGTCCTCTGACAGGCTGGTAAGGTCAACCCTCGGGCTGTGTGATAGCTTCACTCCAGGGGATTGTTGTGGAGATGGGCATAAACCTTCCCCTCTTTACCCACCTGACACAGATATTAACTGAAGACTGCGTGTGTGTGTGTGTGTGTATCTAAATGTGGTAATGACAGTGTGTGTGTGTGTATCTAAGTGCGGTTATGTCAGTGTGTGTGTGTGTGTGTGTGTGGTAGTCCAACCGTGTTCCCTGAAGAGAAGAAAGTAAAAAGAGAGGTAACGTCTAGGCTACAAAACAATCGAAGTCAAGGATAAATGTTATGAGCATAGAAGCGTATGAGCATTATGATGTAGATGCACGTCTGCTCTTCTGTTCTAGTGTCCGTGTGTGTGTGTGTGTGTGTGTGTGTGTATGGTGTGTGCGTGTGGTGTGTGTGTGTGCGTGTGAGGAGAAGAAGAAAGAGTCACTGTTGGAAAAACTGTCTCTTAGTAACACATATTTAGATGCCTGACATTTAGAGATGCACGTAATGATGTTCTGTAATTAATGTTAAATGGACGGTGCGACAGGAACGTTAGTTTAATAGCATGAATAGAATGTAACATCTCACCTCTTTTGTCATATGACGTGAAATCACATACTCAATGTTATCTTTTATGTCATAGAAACAGTAACATGAGAGTCGCCTATGTGATTTTATCACAAACCAAAAATAACAATGCACTATTTTCACCTGATAGCTGTGAATTAGAGTTGTTTACCTTGTAAACAAAAGTGCTTGGAAAGCTGTGTTTGCGTGAATGACTGCATGGTTGACTCCCATCATTCACAATTCAAAGTCACACAGCAGGACACGTTACTCCAAGGTAGCCCTTCATAGCATTGTCAAAGGGCTTCAGATAATACAGGAAACTAAAACTGTTAACAACCTGTTGTTGTTGTTGTTGTTTCCTCCACTGGCTTACTGTTTTTTAATGCGGCAGCAGAAGACTTATGGAGGAGCAGAACAGATTTCCACTTGACCTCAATTTCAACACATAGTTATGGTCGCGTCAAGAAGAGAAATGTGTGCTCTGAGTCGGGTCGAGCCACTCACAGTACTGCTGAATTGCTTTTGCTCTCACTTGAAGTTGAAAGTCAGACAGAATGCCACCGTGTCCATGCACCTTGCAAATAGCTGTAATAGACAAGACACGACATGCAGTCCGAAGCTTATTTTCTGGAAATTTCAAGTTTAAAATTTTGATTTACAATATAAAAAGGAAGAAAAGAATTCATAAAGCTGTGAACGTTCCCTTGTAGAGGTCCCTGCAGCCCCTTGTCGGCCAGCCCTGCTGAAATTCGACCAATTTCCGGATGACTAATTCTTCCCTGTAATGGAAAGTGACAGGCTCCGAATCTTATATCAGGTGCACCATAATGGCAAGGACAAAAGAAAGCATCGCCACACACAGATAAACGGTCTTCATGCCTATAGGGGACAACAATAAACAAGAGGGCCCTTGTCCTTCTCGGCTATGTCCATGCTACGACCTCGGACACAAACCTTTGTTGCATGTCATGTTTCCTGTATCTCATAAAGGCAAAATGTATATTTAAAAGCATGTTTAACCTTAATCCTAAACTCCCCCACTGCTTTGCACATATATGGTTAAATATTATCTCTGTAGGAGATGACTGTATTCATTCATATGCTGCCAGAATGCATTTTTCTTTGGCAAATCCCAGTTGAGTGGAGTGGTACATTGTAGACAGGCAGGCAAATCAGTATGAAAAGCAAACAAGGGAGGAATTGATTTGTCCATTGCTTCTGGTGTATCAAACCTGTACAGAGACATGTCTGACTGGAACAATAATGCACAGAAGCAGCCTTCCTGCTCTGGATTTAGGAGTTTATTGTGTGTGATCGTGCTGGATCAGCTGTCGTATACTTTTGATGATGTGGCCAAAAAGCACAGGTGTCTTGAGCGAAAAGCACTTCACCTGGCCAGATGCCACTAAATCCTACACCACGATCCTTTAACTCCCCTTTGGCTGAGCTTGTAACTGGACAATTGGGTGGCTTAATCTAAAGCCCTGTATCATCACTTTTACGATTGTCGAATAGTCACTCAAATTCTCAACCCTTCAAAATAACTGTTCGCTAAACATATTGGAATAAAAAGTACAATATTTCCCTCTAAAATGTAGCGGAATGGAAGTAAACTATAAAACAGCAAAACATGGAGATTCTCAAGTATAAGAGAACAAATAAAATATAATAATAAAATGTAACATGACTCTTCTTTAACCGTCAAAATCAGACTGAAGACCCCCATGCCTTTGCCCCTGATGCGTTTTGGTACATCTCTCTCTCTCTCTCTCTCTCTCTCTCTCTCTCTCTCTCTCTCTCTCTCTCTCTCTCTCTCTCTCTCTCTCTCTCTCTCCCCCAACACATCATAAAAGCTATGTAGACATAAAGTTGAAGGAGGGAGGAGAAGCGGGGAGCTGCTGCTGCTGCTGACACGTTCTGCTCAGCACCACGGACAGCGAACGATTGGGAGATCGGACATGAGCGATCCATAGGTTGGAGATTTATTTGGGACTCGGGAGACTGAACTGACAATGAGGAGTTTGGCTTCGGGGACCTGCTCGTTATAATTTGATCACACACAGACGTGGGCTTTTTTTCGCTGCTCGCCAAAGTAAGCATGTTCTCGTCTCTGAATGAAGCATTAATAGTGTATGCCTGATTAAAAATGTGTCGCTTTGCATTAGGAGTACAACACGTCATTAATTAAAGATCGCTCATACACCATCAGTGCAGGCATTACCTACATATATCACCTGTATTCACAGCGCAGGCATGATTATAGAGGTTGTAGTCAAGCTGATGTGCCGTGCGTAAAAGCGCGCCACTGTTCCCGCTTGGCGCGCGACGCAGCGGATGCAGTGTCACGTAGGATGATACATTAATCGGTAGTTAACACGCAAAGACATCGGAGACGTGACTGCACTTATTCACCCATTACAGCAACAGTAACGGATACAGCCTATAGCATAGTTAGAACGGAGGATACATGGCGACGCATCCTTCTCTTTTGGGTTGGCTCGTGACGCACAGGCTCCAGGGAAAGAGTGTTAAAGCGCATGACAACACATCTATGAGTCACTTTGTTTCGTGTGTTCGGTGGCTGCTGATTCTCCTCTTCTTTCTGTTCCAATAAGTGTGGATGAACTCACGTGGCAGAAGTACCACGCGTTCTGCTAAATAAAGTGAAAACAGCTGTGAAACAGATCGAAACCTGGACTCTGTGGCGCCACTTTCCCATCCGAAGCCCACAATGGAGCCCCTCGACCAGATCTACGGGTTTTCCCTCGGATCAAACAATTCATCCACTCCTGCCACTCCCTCGCCCTTGCTCTATTCCTTCCCACGCCTCTTCAACGTCTCCTCCAACTTCTCCACTCAAAGTGTCCCCTTCCAGGGCAGCAGTACTCTGATGACAGCGGTCATCTCCCTCACGGTCTTCATGGTGGGTCTGACCGGCAACACTCTGGCCATCTACGTGGTGCTGCGCTACGCCAAGATGAAGACGGTCACCAACATCTACATCCTGAACCTGGCGGTGGCCGACGAGCTCTACATCATCGGGCTCCCCTTCCTCACCACGCAGAACGTGCTCTCCTTCTGGCCGTTCGGCTCCTTCATGTGCCGAGTTGTCATGACGGCAGACTCTATGAACCAGTTCACGTCTATTTTCTGCTTGACGGTCATGTCCATCGATCGTTACCTGGCCGTGGTTCATCCAATCCGCAGCACTAAGTGGAGACACCCTCGCGTGGCCAAGGTGGTGAGCGCAGCCGTGTGGGCCGTGTCCTTTGTGGTGGTCTTGCCTGTGGTCATCTTCTCTGATGTTCAGGTATAAACCGCAGTCCTGCCGGCCACCCTTCATATCCAAATGCGTAGTAGCTTTAATTAATTGATGCTCCTGGTAAATTAAGTCCAATCAACAGCTCAATGAGTTCAACCATGTAGTTCTCCTAGACTCAAGGTCACTGTTTAAACAGACATTTCCATCTCATTAAATATGCACATATTACTACCCCCCCCCCCCCAGCAAATTATTGATACAATTTGAAATGGATAATTTCTTAATTGTCAAAGTTGCATTTGTGGTTGCAAGTTTTCCAATTAGCTACATTCAAAGAAACTGACATTTATGACTTAGTAGTAGAGTAACCTGTCAAATAGCAAACAAATGTAAGATACATTTTTAACACTTAAAAAAAAAAAAAACGTAGCGTTTTAGCATCTTTCAGCTAATTGTTTTGGTTTCATAGCTCAGAACCGTGTTTGGCTCACTTTCGGCTATCGACTAGAACCTGTTACAGTGAAAAAGCTTTGATGAAGCCACTGAACCCGAGTAGGCTAGCCTGCCTGTCAGCACCAAATCACTGTTAACGACTTAAATTTAGCTAGCTAGTCACTTAAATATCTTCCAAAGTTTGACTAGTGATAACCACACACAGGGACGTAACTAGGATTTAAAGATGGCTGGCTGGAGAAGAATACAAAATCTTTGCGCTTGCATCTTTTTAGTACTGTATTAGAACTACAACCAGTGAAGAAGTCAAGCTAGTTACAAGTTTAAAAGCAACAGACATTCTCTTCTTCCATTCTGTTGAACAAGAGTTACTGTAATGTTAACTTTTAAAGGCCTAACAACGTCACACATTGTATTTTAGGCATCTAACCAAAAACCCATTCAAAAATCCCTTTGTCTTCGATAAAAGGGAACTTAATGAAATGCATCTCAGGTCTTAGGACTCATTGCGGCAGCACTGGAGGAGGCGGAGGTGGAGCATTATTGTAGCGAAAGAGCCAGCAGTAGAGACAAAAAAACAGAGCTAAGAGGAGAATAAATATTAGACTTGGATTTGCCAGCAGGTGGCCAGAAACACAACTCCATAGGCTTACTCTGTGAATGCTGGGTGTCTCCATAGGATATCAACAAATAACAAATCAGAGTTAACTATGGAATGCCTTTAACTTCTTTTACATTTTAGTAATCATAGACCTGAAGGGTTGTGGTGGAAACAATACACAAGTTGAAAGGCTGAACACGCAAACTAAAGTAAAACATTTTGAAGTCTTTAAGAATTTCTGCAGAAGCTATTATAGGTGCAGAGAAAGAAAGCCATTACAGTAAGACATCAAAAGCTTTCGGAAGAAAGTAGGTGTAGAATGCAACCTGCTTGGATACATGCTGTGCTGAAGACCATTGGTTAGATAACAACCCAGTAATGTATGGAAATGAATTCTGCAATGTAAAATATGCTTCTTTAAATCCCACAAAAAGACCTAATTTGCTTCCTCCAAATGTCCCATAATGCATACTTTACAAGCTTTGTAGTTTAACACTAAGGGAGCCTCAAAGTCCCATGTTTATTTACTCGCTGTCTGACTAAGCACATAGTGGCTGAATTCTTTATATTTTTTTCGTTTTCCTTTAGGACACATTTTACTCCTGCAACATGAACTGGCCAGAGCCAAAGAACGTTTGGTCGACAGCCTTCATTCTCTACACTGCCTCAGTGGGCTTCTTTGGACCGCTGCTCATCATTTGCCTCTGCTACCTACTTATCGTTATCAAGGTGTGTGTGTGTGTGTGTGTATATATAAGGCTGATGAAAAATCTCATGTATAAATTCATATCAATCTGCATCAACACATCGGTCATGTCCATCATCCTCAACATCCTCCCTCTCGTTTCCATCATGGCCCTCCTGTTGGTCCTCCTCACCATCGTCATAATGGTGCAGATGAAGTCCTCGGGGGCGCGGGCGGGCTTCACCAAGCGCCGGCGTTCGGAGCGCAAGGTGACACGGATGGTGGTGGTGATCGTGGTGGTGTTTGTCCTCTGCTGGCTGCCGTTCTTCATCATCAACATGGTCAACTTGGTGGTCATCATCCCGGAGTCCAGCGCCACGGCCGGCATCTATTTCTTCGCTGTCATCCTGTCCTACGCCAACTCCTGTGCCAACCCGGTGCTCTACGGCTTCCTGTCGGACAACTTCAGGCAGAGCTTCAGGAAAGTAGGTTGAAATATCCTGCAGGGATACAAACTGTCTAAATGTGAAGCTTTAACAAGTCGTTGGACAGTTTTTGGGAAATCTTTGCTTTCTTGCTGAGAGTTGGAAGAGAAGATCAATACGCTGCAGCCGTTTAGCTTGCCTGGAGGACCTTTAAAGCATGTTCATTTGCACTTCATATCTCTGTTTAATTCTAGCAAAAACTGAGGTGCATAATGTCAAAGTGTTAATTTCTGTAAAGGTTCTGAGTGATAATTTGATCAGCACAATACATCTGACAATGATTGGTTACGCATGAACATAACTAACTGCACAGTAAAAAGACTCATATTGACCAGCAGCTTGCTTTAAAGGCTTAATCATCCTGCCTTGCAGTTTATTCACAAACAACACAGCTTGCCACAAAAACTGTTCTATTAGATGACCCCACAGTTATTATTTATAATATTTTTTAAATAATTACTGTGGCACTGTCCAGAGGTAGTATTTAAGAAAGGTAGCTGTACAGGATCCTTTCCCTCCATAGATTTGGCCCCTGGACACAACTCATAGACTAGGATTGTCTAATTTTACATTTTACAACATTATTTATGCTAAAATATGTGCAAATCATGTCTTAAACTGTCTTTGAATAAGACTACAACTGAATTCAGAATGCTTTACAGGTTGTCCAAAATGGCTATTTTCTAGTCTATTTCCTTGCTTGGTTGTGAAACGCTGTCGTCTCATCGCATCATGTTCACATGGTCAGTGAACCAGCAACACAATGGCTGGAGACATTTCTGAAGAAGTCTCCTCTGCAGGTAATTGCTGTTGTGGCCCTGCAGGTGCTGTGTGTGAGGAGTGTGAGGTGCAAGGACAACGGTGTGGATGATGGCGACCCCAGCGCTCCACGCACTGAGAAAACCACAGCACACGACTGCGTCCTCCTCTCCCCTCTTAACCAGGCCTACCGAGACCCCCAGAGCAGCCAGGTACCAGTGTGTCTGTGTGTCTGTGTGTGTGTGTGTGTGTGTCTGTGTCTGTGTCTGTGTGTGTGTGTGTGTGTGTGTGTGAGGAGGGGGGGGGGGGGTGCAAAAGAATGGAAAGTAAAAGACTAAAGACAGATGTAATAATAAAAAATATATATGTTCAGCTCTGTCAGTAGACATGCTTGTCAAAAAACCCCATCCTTCAATAATTCACACACACACACACACACACACACAGACAGGAATCACAAATGAGTGTGACGCATCAGGTTGGCTAGTTCTACTGCCAGCTCAACAACTGAATTAACTTGGCAGGTACGTGTGTATGTGTGTGTGGGCAGCTAATTGAAGAAGGTGACAAATGAACGCCACCATGGAGGCAATGAATAAAATCACGAAGGCGTGAGTGAATCCCCGAAAGGTTTCTGCTTCATATTCCTGCTCACAAATCCTGCTTGTCTGGTCTCAGGCAGGATCTCTCCCAAGCAACACATTAAATTACATCTTAAAGATTCAATATATAAGATTTTAGTCCATGATTTAAGTTTCATTTGGGAGCTGTGACTTTTCGTACTGATGGTTGACTTGGTCAAAGATGCGGTTACCGTGGTAACAGCAAGTACAAGTTGTAATAGCACAGGTTCGAGGATTCTGCTTGGCATCAGCAGTAACTTCATGAAGTAGAGAGAGTGAACAGTAAACAGGGGGGCTTGTGATGGATTACATGCTACAGTGTTTCCTGCGAAGCCCCTGTGTGTGTGTGAAGGTCATTTAAATCCAGTGTGGGAAAGGAGCACTAACAATGAACACTTACACACAGTATGTATTGGAATCGAACATCATGTTTTATTCATTTCATTTATTTATTTCATCAGTTTTTTTTTTTATTTAAGAAATCTGTCTCATCAATATTTACCTCACACATGAATTAAAATCATTATTTTGCTGGAAGAACAGGAAGTAATTAGAGAAAATGCAGCAAAGGCTATATTTCATGGAAGCGTAACTTAACACCTTTTTTGCAGAATCACATTTCTTCCTCGCAGCCTGTAAGCAATTATTCTAAGGCGTGATACTGTTCCACAGTCTGGAGGTCGGAGAACTCTACTTCATCACAGTTACCCAGAGATTAATAAACCTGTCTTTTTGTTCCTCCATCCCTTCCTCCGTGACTCTGGCCCTCATCTTCCTCTCTCTGAAGATCTCTCCTCACACTCCAAGCTCGCCTATTTACCACACAGCAGCAGACCTGCACCGCTCCACCCCTTCGTGTCAACCTTCCTCCACTTGCCCAGGAATCGAACCCACCACTACCACAGTGACCTCCACAGCAGCTGCCACGGTAACCTCAGTAACCGCGGCGAAAATTCCCACCTTCACTCCCACGCCGAAGCTCTCCTCACCGGCATCCATAGCTCCATAGGAACAGTAGCCAATGAGTGATGAGCATCAATGGTTTTAGGACGTGAAAAGAAAAGCCGAGGAGAAAACATGACATGAAACTACAGAAGTGGAAACATGGAGGGTTGGATTTGCTGTTCAAAATAGCAAAAAACGGATGCTTTCCTGCAGTGTGATGTAAAAATCCATGACCAGAACTATTTTCTGACACACACAAACACTCATTAGAAATGCATTGCAAAAAAATGATCCATTTGGGATACAACAGTCTCATGAATATTTCCCATATTTCGATATGCATTTGTACCCGTATCAATCACCCAGCTGTTCAACAAGTCCCAATTCTCTTTCCATCCAGTCAGACATAAGTGCCTTTTCAGCCGCTCTCAGCAATTATCACAGCTCTTACAGAGAAGAGACACAAGAACACTCACGCTTACTTCACTCACTTTCTGTGCATCTCTTACACATTTAAGAATGTATTTACTTTTCAGAATCAAAATATGTTTTTGAGGAAATATTTGAAGCAGGTGGTGAAGATGTGTAAGATATGACATAAGACGGTTCTCTTCCAACCACCTGTTGTGATTTAGTCTGAAAAGATGAAAGATATATTTAGATAAAAAAAAATCTCTTCTACTACAACAGGACAAAGCACTAAGTTGTTTTTCTGTATTATAGTAAAAAGGCATTTTTCAGTGTCAATGACTTTCACTCATGTATGTACGCTTCACTTAAGTTAATGGGTAAATTGTGATGAGGGAAGTTGATGTCTGTACAGCTTTGTGGAAAAAATCGTCTTTTTTGTGTGCTGTTATCAGCTTCTTTGTATTGTATTGTGTGTGCAGTTTTGGACGTTTTGCACATGTATATACATGTTTTCTCTTTTCAGAACATGCTTGTGACCCTGGTAAATCCAGGTTTTATAGCAACATATATTGTCGTACTGTATATATCTATACATATATGTATATAGTATTTGCCCCTGCACTCACATCGAATGGAAGTGAACAGTGAATATAAATGAACATTTGTGACTATGCCTTATACCATGGTCACAGAAAACACTGGTTTCTGATTGGCTGGTAGGTGCCCTTGGAAATCGTACAATAGGACAACGCAAATAACCATAGCAACAATTTCGCCACGCCTCTGTTGAGCACTGACTGGTGAACCAGATCAAAACACAAGTTAATCGGACTATAAATACATTATAAAAAACGGGTGGCAGTTTAAACACATGCTACTCTTTTTTGCCATTGAACAAGCAGCAAATAACACATCTAGAATTACTGTATGTTAGTTGATAAAGTACTGCTTTATTATCGTATATGACAACAGTTTCTATATTCTGGGCTTCATATCAGTTCACCACACAACCAATGTCTTCATAAAATCAGTCATTGTGTTGTTCGATAAAAAACTGATATCAAATAATGTTCATAATAAATGGAATTAGTTTATCGTACTAGGACATGAAGAAAAGAGAGAAACTCTCAAAGATGCTTTTCTGCTACGTTTCCTCTGTGAATAAAAACCCAAATGAATCATTGGCAAGCAGTGAAAAGAAGCTGCTCAGGTGAATATAGGCTGTCCCTGCAGGGAGAAGAAGAAGAAAATTAAGTCGTGGTGAAGGAAGGCTTTCCCGTGAAAATAAAGAGACCACATTGTACATTTTACCAGATAAAACCAGAGTTGTTCAGGTGCTTCAGTATTGTACGTTTGTTGGATTTCTTTCGAATAAAATAGTGTGTTTGAAAAACCAGACATTGCTGATCCTGGTCTGCCTGTACTCTACATTCCAACAGGTTTGTATGCCTCACAATCTCTAACGCACACACACACACACACACACACACACACACACACGCTCATTTCACTATCTCTGCAATAATACGTCTTCAAACGTCGTAACGTCAACACTGTAACTTCTTCACGTTAAGTTGATAATGTGAGTTCATTTTTTTGAATGAGTCTTACACATGGTCAAAAGCTCCTGGTTAGTGAACCTTGAGCTACTACTATTTTATCACATTATTTTCACATTACTATTTTATCACATTATTTTCCCATGGTAAAGAGTGAATATCTCAAAGTTTTAGTGCCGTGTCTATCTGTGATCGCTGCACCATCATCTTCAACTAATTAATAATTGACTTCAGCGAAGGCAGGAATCTGACTCTGTGTGTTTCTTCAGTCCCAGCGAGGTCTTTAGAGATGGCCCATCTCTGTAATGACCACAGACTGGATGTCAGCTTTACTCTCCTTCATTACATATGTAGCCTCTGCACAGAAAACACAGGCAAGCCAACACACCATTAATAGCATTAAGTACTAAATTATACATTATTGCATGAAAAGATTTATATTATTCAGTCCTCTATTGACAGACATGCATGTGTTTACTTTCAGGAAAAAACATTGATTTTTTTTATCATCTTAAAAAATACAGCTGTGAGAAGAAAGAGATAAAGGGCAGAAAAGCAGCAGCAGGCGACAATCCTAATTCCTGAACCTACAGTTTATCATACAACTTTGAGTAAAATGTCTTCCTCGGTGTAATTAGCCCGGCTGTTTCCATCTGGATTAAAAATTCTATTTACAGGGGTTTTCAGAAATATCTCAACACACACACAGCACACACACACACACACACACACACACACACACACACACACGCGGAAGCAGTGATAGCAGTACTAGCAGCAATCTCACAATTAAATGTTTCTCCATTTACACATCCATCACTCAAGTCCTGACGAATACTGGACAAATAAATTAAGGAATAACTTTTTGTGCATGACCTTCAGTTCAATGCTTCTGTTTCTTCTCTGCAGAATTATTAGAGACATATTACCAAGTCAAGCAGCAATCAAAGCCTGTATGGTTGCCACAGAATACTTTCTCTCTGGATTAAGACTGGATGAAGAGGAGTTTGACTGTCACTAATTATCTCTGTCTACACACTCAAAGGCAGACTGACTATATAATTAAACATGATGTGCTTATGTACTTTTAATATTGCTGATGTGTCTGTGCTCATGAGTTCCTGTATTCTTTAATGCCATCCAGCTGCCATGGATCGAAACATGAAAATGGGCCTGTATGGATAAATATGTCTCATTTACATGATGAGCTCATTAATTTTAATTAATGTGTATTGTCCCTTCTTTAATACAATTAGCATAAGCTTTCAATCGCTGAAACCAACATGAACTAAATGTCCTTTTGCTTAGAAAAATGGAAATGTGAACATCTACAATTCTCAAACTCCATCTCATGAGGATTACTCCAGCTACTAAATGGACCTCCTGCTGAGATTATTTTCACCAATTATCCAAATGTAGTTAGATGAATTTTTGCAAGGGGGAAAAAAATCATTGAAAATGCAAAATTGAGTGATTTCAGTTAAATTTAAAAAGCAACGGAGAGGGAACAGGAATGATAAAGTCCACAGCATCGTGTGCACATATGGCATCACACAAACAACAATATTCATGTAGGGGGGGATCCACCTGGGCCTCTTTGCAATGTAGGTGCCAGTCTATGAATAACTTGGCAAGAACAAATACCACAATAATTACATACTCCCACCATTTCTATTGATTAAACTTAACTCACCAATGTCAGTTTCTTTTCTCATCTCGGTATTGTATGTCAACGCACACTCACACTCTCTCTATTACACACACACACACACACACACACACACACACCACTGTGTTAATAAAGGCAACTTTAGCTTGAAATTTGATTCTTTAGCAAAAAAACAAATGAAACTGAAACACAAAATAGGTTTTCAGTTCCTGATTTCTGCCCAGCATTGACCTTTAGCTCTGCTTTTGCAAACAAACAAGCGTGAACATTCACATGCACACAAAGCAGGAGAGACATGGCCTCCTCTCCACATACTGACACTGTTATGAATGCTGCTGCACTCCGTGAACCTGAGCGATGACATGTGGTGTCAGACAGGGCGAAAGAGAATGAAAAATGTGTAAAAGGCAACGAAATGTAAAACATGAAACAAAGGATTTGTACCATAAAGTAAAAAAGGACGTGTGTCGACTCTTTCTGAGAAATGGTGTGCAGGACACATGCTGGGTTATTTGATAGAACAAGCGTTATCGGGGAGGCTTTGCTCAGTCATCACCTCCTATGGCATCTCTTCCATCTCTTTCTCTTGTCAGCTCAAAGCTATTTTTTTCCAACCCACAGCGGTCAGCTTCTCTGGCTGTTCTCTATCTCCATGTCTTGTGCTATCCACCTCTTCACTTGGCCGTCTTACTCGTGTAGGATAGTTATCTTGCCACTGAAAGAATGACCATGAAAAAGTGAAGAGATATTGTGTGCAGACATGCACACGAGGGAAATAAGAGTAAAAGTGTGCTGTTGTCAGAGAGGAGGAAAAAAAAGTTGAGTTTGTGTGTCCGATGCACAAAAGCAAAGAGGATAATTGACTTCCCATTGGTGTTGTTTTGGTGGTGAACGACACACCCACTGCAGCAAGCATCTTAGCTTTGACAGCTTTCTTTATCCCACTTCAATAGATCTTTAAAAAAAAAAAACAACATAAAATTAAATGTAAAATAGTGAGAACAGAATGCCAGGGGTAGGATCTGGCACAGTAACGAGAAAATAGAAAGCCTTGAAAGCCTTAGAGTTGTCTTGAGAGAGAATACAGGATTAAAGAGCTGAAGAGGAGCTCCAAAGCAGAGCCAGAGGACAGTACAGGTAGGTGAAGGCAGTCGGTGACAGTGTGACACCCGGTGTCATTATGCAGAGATGTCGGGTCCACTCTGATCATAGTGACGGTTGTACCCACCGTCACATTTTCACTTTTAAAACTCGTTGAAAGAAAATAAAATAAAAACATGTTGTCGAGAGTCTCTACTGTGTTTTAGTGTAATTAACGGGCACGCCACTTCATCCAGCATCACTCCTCTCTCTCTGTTTCACCGAGGGGTGGGGCTGCGACACACACACACACACACACACACACACACCCTTAATGTTACATATAGTTGGAATTGGCCAAAATTGTTGCTAGATACCCCTCTGACACTGGGTAGCACCCCTGCCTTAACCTAAACCTAACCGCAACCCTAAACATAAACCTAACGCTAAACCTAACCCTTAACCTAAACCTAAACCTAAACCTTAACCTGAACCTAACCCTAAACCTAAACCTAACCGTAACCCTAAACATAAACCTAACCCTAAACCTAACCCTTAACCTAAACCTAAACCTAAACCTAAACCTAAACCTGAACCTAACCCTAAACCTAAACCTAAACCTAAACCTAACCGTATCCCTACCCCTATCCCAGATAATTTTATGAAAGCCCAATTTTGGAGGCAAGAGGGACCAGGGGGACTTGGACTCAAGGTATAAGATGGACCGTGCATTTCCCGGACTCAGTGCCGGTTTCTTTACCCTCCCCCTAACCAGCCAGAGCCTCCCTTGGGTTCATTGTCCCTCTCCCCGATTGCTACATATCCCACCCACTCTACCCAGACCCTATTTTAATTTGGCTAACCCCACCCCTGCCCTATAACCTTACCTTAACCAACCCCTTTCTGTAGCCCTAACCCTAACATAGCCCCTTTGTGGCAATTAACCTTGGGCCTAGACGTTTTCCTTACCCCAATCTCTGTCCCCCAAACCCCTAATTATTAAACCCCAATAATTCCAGTGGATGGACCAAATAGGCAAAATTCCCACTGAGGTACTGGTTATTTATTAAAGGATGAGTCACCGTGAGGACGGGTAGGAAGGGACCAGGTTAAACTAAATTAAATAATATTGAGGGTAAATATATCTAATTGGAGAAAGGGTTAAAAACATATGGGATTGGAAAAAGGAAAGGAAGAAAGGATGAAGGGTTTATACACATAAATAATTGGAGTCAAAGGACAATGGGTCAAAAACATAATTTATTGAATATTTGAAAACAATTGGACATTTTATTCGGCATACATAGGGTTAAAAACAATTACAAACATAAATTATTGACACATTAAAAACATATACTTACCATACTTACCATACTTACCTTATTTCAAATTGAAAAGACTTCGAAAGAAATTCAACAGCTTCGAAGATATGCAAATTCATTTCGTACGGGAGAGTATAAAAGGGGAAGCAGGGAATACGACGCTCATTTGGCATTGAGCATTCGAAAGAGCAACAACTTGCCTGTGTGTCTGGGCCTGATGAAGACCCAAATAGGGTCGAAACGTAGCCCACTGCAGACACACAAGAACTATGATCATCACTATTAAAGCCTAACTCAAAAAGAAAACTACAAAAAAATGGAAAAACCAAAATACAAAAACAAATAAGTTTTATTTTATGGAAATCCTCCTGGAGAGCGCTTTTAGTTGTTTGATTTTTAAGACAAATGGTTCTAAATTAAAGCCAAGTTAAGACTAAATTAGTTTTTTATTTTATGAAAGCCCAATTTTGGAGGCAAGAGGGACCAGGGGGACTTGGACTCAAGGTATAAGATGGACCGTGCATTTCCCGGACTCAGTGCCGGTTTCTTTACCCTCCCCTTAACCTAAACCTAAACCTAAACCTGAACCTAACCCTAAACCTAAACCTAAACCTAACCGTATCCCTACCCCTATCCCAGATAATTACATATTTCCTGTCAAAAAATTACCTGCGGTCCGCAGCACCAGGGGAAGGAAATGAGGGGCAGGGGTGTTGAAATATGAAAGGCCACACTGTCGGAGGTCTGCGTTGATCACAGCACCAGCTTCTCTTTCGCCTTTTAACTCTCTCTGCAAGTCCTCTCTCATCTCCTCGCATCACCACTCAGCCCTCAAGCTCTTGCTCCTTTTCTCCTCTTTCCTTTATTCTAAAACCAGGGTGCAAATCCTGTCTCATTTCACCCATTTAAAAAAAAAAAATCTAAACGTAAACAGCATCTCACAGAGCACACGGAAGACATCAAATTAAAAAAGAATTGGAAAAAATAAAGAGGAAGTGGATTCATCACTATGTTTCACACCTCTTCTCACGCTATAATGAATCTGGCATCTACCAGCGTTTCCCCTGACCTATAAGGCTGCAAGGTTTTCATTGCCTGCCTGGTGTGTCATTTTAATTTGCATTAGCTCAGTGCCGCCCCTGCAATCAAACCCAGATTAGAGAGCTGGAATGTAAAGACTGCCTGTATCTGTAAGGTGACAGCAGCAGGTGTTGCATGAAATAATAATTGTAATTATAGGGATCACTATGATGACCTACAGATAATGATCATGTGAGTTTCATAGTGAGTTTCAGCTCCTTGTTAAGCTTTTGGTTCACCCACTCTTCTCATAGGTTCGTTTTTGGCTGCATGCAGTAGGTAGCTGTTCACTGTAAAAGCTCTGAAAACCCCACATGACCTGCTCAGCACCAAATGGCAGACAGACACAGTTACAGCCTAGCTGGTGAACAAAGTGGAGCATATAACAGCTAAAGAGCCAGATATTTCCCTCAGGAGTTGGTAGAGACCAAACACAGAGCTAGAAAAGAGAGAAAATTGCATTGTTATGATTAGATTTAGCATAATTGATTTCTGCTGCCCCCAATAGGTCTGTTATTGCAGGTTTCACTTTTTGTTTATTTCCTCGTCATTATGAGGTTAAAAACAAATAAGACTAAGGATTAGTTATTGGAAACCTTCTTGCAATCATGACATTATGACTTGCATGAACGGTAGACCACCATCTTCACATGAGCTCCAGATGTCTTTGTGACACAAAAAAAGATCTCCATAAGAAAGGTCCTCAATCTGATTTCTCCAGATTCATTGTGCTCGCTTATTTACGTTTTTGTTTAAATAGTGTACCTCAGCTGTAGCAGCTTTTGAGCTGGCAGTGATGCAATCTATGTACGAGATGGGAGTCGTTCAGTCACAGCGGGGGAACAAACGTTTGAATTCAAATGTCCGTCACAGCCAATAAACCAAAGCATTGCCCTAACAAGCTTCCATCAGCTGGAGTGGATTGAAGCATGGACCCTGAGAAAGTGCTAGTGTCGAGACATGTAATTGAATTGTATTAATATAATTAGACAAAAACAACTTTGTTTGTGCAGTTTAATCATCCAAAGTGACACTTGTCTTTTTTTTATGACTTTAGTGCTGATGTTCTTTAATGTGTCCCTGTGTACAATTTTAAAAAGCCCTTTTGTCTTTTGACTGCAGTGCAGCAATAAAAAGCAGATGGTTAAGGTTAGCATTTCTTACCTAGAAGGGGCAAAGGCATAATTGCCACCTGGGATGGGGGAACATGTCCCCTCACTTCAGAATCATTTGAAAAAAAATGTACTCGTACTACTCGGGGAGCCATGTACTTGATAAGGGAAGAGAAGAATTGACAAAAATCGTGAGTCTCATTTAGTCGAGTGTCTTTACTGTGCACTTAAAGCAATGACATACAGACCTACGTACCTTTTGGCAACACTATTCTTATAGGGATTCCTGAAGACATTATTCAAGGTTTAAATATACTCCAAACGTAGTTGTACTTAAAAAGGAAAACCTTTATTGATTTTTACATTTGTTAAACTGAATAGAAACAAGGACTGCGGTCTACTGGCTTGAAAAATAAAATATCAATAAGTGTACATTTTTTCCCATCCTTCTATCCATGTGTGTGATAAAAACAAATTAAGGACCATTCTCTGCCAAGGGACAAATGTTAAATGCTGCACCTTAGTGACTGATTTCTCTACCGGCAGCTGCTTCTCATTGATTGGACGTCATCCTGCTGTTAGGCATCGAAATGTGCGCGTCTGTAGCAGCAGAGAGAAAGAAGAACAACAACTAGAAGTGGACCCAGCAGAACATAGTCAACAGCAGCGATAGCAGACATAATTTCTATTAAAAAAAGGTAAATAAATGAGTTGGAACAATCACTTTGCATTCAAGTAGAATTTTTTATGTGTTACAATTTGTGAAACAATATTTCTTGATTTTATTTTTTTCTATTTTAGGTTCCTTGTTTTTTGTTAAATTGACACAATGATGATGTTTTTGTTAAAAAAGAATACCATGCGTGTGAATAAGGATGGTTTAAAGGTGCTAAACAAATGAACTCACAGAAAGAAAATGATCCAAAAAGAATCTGGACTCTGGGTTTAACAGGATGATCTTTTAAGATGGCAATCTTTTTTTTCTGTGCTGATATCTGTCTTCTAGGTGCTTCTCACAGTCGTCACCCACGGGGACACCGACAGAGAGGGAGGCTGTCAGTCTGCAGAAGGAGGCTTTCTTCATACTCCTGACACACTTGAGAGATGGCATGCACTTAAAGCTGCAGCAACTGCAGAGAGGAGAACCCAACCAGCGGGAAAGCCATTCAATAGCTGCCGTCATTGACCAGCGTCCACTCACAGGGAAGAATGACACAAAAAGTCACAGCCATGAGCTTATAAAACTTCTGTGAGCGTGCAGCCTTTTAGGGATAACAGGAGGAAAGGCGCTGGTGAAAAAACACACATTACCTCACACATCACATTTAAGATAAAGGTCAGCCCCTGTCAAGACAACCCAATGTCAACCACAACGTCTCAGAGCATTTATGACGGCAACGATTGATAAAGGTAAACAACTCAGTGTCAGGTCATCTGTTTTGTCCGTGGCAGGCAGCTGGTTTCAGCAGAACAAGCTCCGGTAAATCCACTGTACACTCCCTGCTCAGTGGCAAACAGCAGCGAGCGTCTAGCCGGTGAACATATAGGGAGCATTAATCGACTGTATTGTATTGAATGTGCATTAAACCAAGGGAACAGAAAAGACCCACTATTGACACAGCTTTGTTGTTCCATATTTAGACAGTTGCATTAAAAAGAATAACACGCAGACGACAGCTCACGTCTCTCCTTCTTCTGTACACATCTGTTCCTCTCGCCTCAATTTTTTGAATGTAAAACACCGACAAATGGCTCCATTGTGCTATTGTTACAGCGCCCCTTTTTCCGTCCATCTCTTCTGTCAGCCTGCTTAGAGCCAGACACGTTTGTGTCTGCAGCAGCACCCTGTCTGGATGCATCTGTGAATATGAAGATATTCCCCGTTATGCGTGTCACATCTGTGCAGGGGGTATGTGTAAAATACAAGTGACAGATTACACACATTGACAGAATGCAATGTGTGACATGACTGTAAATTAATGCTAAAACAAGATTTATGCTAAAAAAAAAAAGGCAAAGAACCTGCCAACTTTTTAAAATTTACCCCCAATAAAGTCTGAACATGTTGTTTTGTTCCAATGTCTACTTCTTGATACCACAAGATTATAATTCATTCATTAATCCCCAACGCAGATGTCACTCCGGGCTTTATTGCCTTTCACTTCTTTATAAGCAGTTTTATTCTCGTAACTATAGAGAGAACCAGGAGGAAACACAAGATGGAAGAAGAGGCCTCAGAGAAAAATGCAGTTCTGTTTTATATCAAAGGCACAGAAACACAGGTATTGTCTCCTCTGATGATCTTTAAATAACTCCTGCACAGACAGAGAAGGAGAGAGAGAGGGGGAGGGAGAGAGGAGAGTGTCTACTTCAAAGTAATGAAAAACATAATTTACAGTAAAGGGATGAAAAAGAAAACCATCCACGTTCGTAATGTTCAATGACGATAATGATTTTTAATGCTGTATTATTAACACCTTTGTTATCCTCATGCCTTCTTTTTCTCAATGTCTCCGTTTTTCTCTTCTTGTACGAGTTCTACATGTTCCTGGCTTGGGCTTCCCAAGGAGGAAATGACCGCCTCCACACATCGATGTCAGTCGCAGTTCTTCAAAAACATCTACAGCACATAAATATGCACATTATTAAACATGAGCTCCCCATCAATCCATTTTTATGAACCCGCTCTGTGTCGTACGGTGGAAGGAAACCTACGCAATTCATAGTGAAATGCTTGAAACCACCATCCTCTAGTGATCCTGCTGAAGAAAGTCTCTCACATGCTGGAATCAATCATGGCTGCAGAAAAAAAAGGGGGTTCAGAAAGAAGGATGACTCACCGAGGCCAAGCTTTAAATGTTTTGTCACGAGGACTGAGAATAAAGTACTACTGGTGTAAGTAAAGCTGTAGTTACAGTAACATTAAAGTAATTCACATCCCTGCAAAACACATTTCTTTATATTCAAACAGAGTAAAAGCAGTCCTGGTGTCATGATCAGCTTTCTAAAGACGAGCTAAATGAATCCTGACATGCATGCATGATAGGAGACAAAACAAATGTTGCCCAGAACAAAAGTGATTAAAAGCAAATAGGATGGCACGCTCACACTATAAATAATGAGGGGCAGCCAGCATTGGCAGTTTAACTATACTTCATCTGCTGTAGTTCTCTTCAGAGGAGCCTGAAGTCTTCTTTCTGCAAAACCCAGTCACACTTCATGCTCATGACGCCGTCGCACTGCGCCCTCTGCTGGTGCTGATGCACATTACACTCTTCAATATCAACAGCAACGCTTTTGGGAGATAGTTTTTGAGGACTCAAATTAATTAAATCATACGTATAATTGTGACCCATTTGGTGCAAGTTTTCCATCATAAGAACTCTTGTAGTTGTTAGAATGCCACTACAAGCTGGGGAACAGACAGACCTACCGGTATGCACTGTAAGGAGACCTTGTCCTGACAGCTCAAATAAAATGTCCCTCACAAGGTCAGTGTATTTATATTTAATAATCCCTAGGATAACAGAAAGGATGCTTCAGAGAAAACAGCTTTTATTTATTTTGCACTGTACATACAGAATATAATACCCTTCAGTATAACACGGCACACTCTTGTCACCGATGGCCTCAAACATTGAAAAATGAGTCCAAGTTTAATATAAGATGTTTGATATCCTCGCCCTTTATCGTTGTGTAGCTGTTCTTGTTTTATTTTGACCTCGTGGTGGATGCGAGTGTTGTATTATGTAACACGTAATGACCACTTACCACACTTATTATAATTTGTATGTTACTACAGGGCGTTCCTCCCGGCCTTCGTGAGTTCTAACAACAGAAACACAATACTTCTTTACGAGCCACGCTTGAAATAAGCAATGTCTTTTGATGGTGGAGCAAATCCATTCTACAAATACAGTGAACTCCTAACAGTGAATACCTATGATGACTACGCCTTTTCACAATGTTGCTCCACCTTCTTTCTGGCACTCAACATTTGTCTTGTTGTCTTTCTCAGTTGGTGTCAAACAACAGAGGAAGAAGGAAGAAGCAGTGGAGCGCCGTCCTGACCCCTTTATAATAAGGTAAGCATGACATGACAAGATGAAACATGTAGTAAGAAGATATATTACATGCCAACAGAACCTGAAAGGGTCTTGTTTATCTCATTTTGGTGATCCTGTTCTTCAAAAACTCAACTCAGCAAAGAGGTTTTGAGCAATGGTTTTATTATTAAGTTAGTCTGTTCGTTAGATGCAGAAAATGGACATCTGTCATTGTTAATCAATTGCTTTATTTAGACTGTCAAAACAGTCCAAGACAGCCATTTGAGTTGAATGAAAACAACAAAATAAAGCCTCAACTAATTTGTCATATATGGAACCAATGTTTGTCAATTTTATAACTTTTATTTGACTCTTTGAATGTGGTTATAGGTTTAATCATCAGTTTTACTATTTGGACAGAGCAACAGTGTTCATGGGCGGTTTTTGGTGCACTTGTGGACAGGTTGAGCGAGATCTGACAGCTCACTCTCAGCCCCACGCTTTATTGCACACAGTGGACAACAGCGCTCGTTAATGCAGCTTAAAAAAACAAATGCAAACTAGAAAGGTGCCCCCTCACGAGAGTGCAGATCTCCACCAGGTGTTCAATGGCCACTGCTGTATGGTGTGATGGAATGAATACAACCCGCAGATTAGCTGTACTCAGAATCGTAATGTTTCATAATGAATATTTATCCTTTGAGGAATTACTGGCGCGTGACTGTAATCAGGTTTTGTTTTTTGTCATGTGAAACTAAAAGTGAGTTGTGATGTTTTCCGAAACCTAACTAAATGGTTTTGTTGCCTTTATGTAATTTCCTGTGAATGCGTTGGTTTATTTTGAAAAGGCACTAGACACACAACAAGTGACTTTGTATTGACCTGCGACCCCTGACCGGTGCAAAACTGAGCTAAAGGCGTCTGTGAAGCTTAGCACCACTGACCTGCTGCATTATCTGATGCATTGGTGTGAGAATGTTTTCCACTGAGTAAAAGAGGACCTTTTATGCTCAGAAAACACTTTATTTTCCCATCCTGGCTGTCCAGCAGTCGCCCTTCTCACCCTCTCTCTGAAACGGTTTCACCTCCTGCCCCTCCCTCCCCAAAAAAACAGTTTGCTCTGATTGGTCAGCTGGCCTGTTGTGATTGGTCAACCACCTAGCCCCTAATGTCACGACCCGTACCATAACCATATCTAACCTCCACAGGTTTCCCCAGCAGCTGAACACACAGGTTGGGTGCTGCTGAGGAATTGTGACTTTTAGCACTTTAGCCACGTTCTTGTAGCCCACACAAAGGAAATGTCTGTTTGCACTGCCCCGTCCCAACATGGAGACACCATCATCTGCTCTGCTCTTTGAGGACGTGCTGAACTTGGGGCGGGGCAGTATGTATGTCATGCAAATGCATCACTTGATGCTATCACCACTTTAAGAGAAGAAAAGGCAAGATTTTTGATAAGGGCAGCATTTCTGGTGGGGGAGTAACTCTGAAGACCTTTTACACACAGAAAGGCAATGTAACACACTGAAGGAAAGCAAAAAAGCAGGAAAGCATAGGTCTTCTTTAACAACATCTGTTGTACCTGTGCTTTCCGACGATGACAAATCATAGTGTCTGCTGTGAAAACAAGGTCAATACCAGGGAGGGTCCTGAAACTGAGAATCTATTAGTTACACCTGCGACGCATTTGCACTTGTTTTCTTAAGGTGTAGTGTATTTACCTTTCTGTCAGCTCCCATACATTTAGATGTAGCACACACACACACACACACACACACACACACACACACACAAACTGAGGTTACATCTTTTTCACTGGGACATGCTCATATTTACACAGCCTTTAACACAGTTTCAAATTCAGTGGCTGGTTTGCATTAACTGTTGACAGGTGTGTTGGGAAATAAATAATTAATAAAATATAACATTGGACATTGGGTACTATTTGTGTGTTTGGTAAAAGAGATTAAAAAAGAATTTAACAAAACATTCTGACAGAGGATTAGGACTTCCTGGTGCCCAATTTCAAAAGCTTTTGACAATCTGTTACATTAAAATGTAAAAATGTCACCGAACCAGTTTGCTGGCACGCACCACGATGAGAGAGGTAGTGTGTGGTCATACTGGCCATTTGTTGCTTTAAAATGCTCTCCAACTTGATTAGCAAGTGTTCATGCTACTCAGGGAAGATGTGGTGCCAAAATAAATTGCCAACATACCAGGTTTTAACCTCCCAACCTGCACAGCTCAACATCTTTGCTTCATTCAACTGAGCTTTAAATTACAAGGATTACTCTTCCCCCTGCTCTTTTAGCAGATAACATGGAGAAGGGCCAGGTACCTCTCCCAGGTATTACCAGCACCGCCATACCCCGGTCCCCCTTTGGACCACAACATAGGGGTCTACCAAGCTCAGCCAGGCATCCAACCCAGTAAGAGACCAAGGATCTGAGTTACCTGCATGTTTTAAGTGTAATGTAGCTCTTATATTCTTGAGCTCTCCTGTTATTCTAATCCAGTTGGTATAATTCTGTTTCTTAATCTGTGCTAAATGTCCTGATATAATCCAGTTCCACAGCCTGCGTACCAGTACAGCCCACAGCAGCCTCAGGTCCTCCAACCCGGGGTTTCTGCGTACCAGTACAGCCCACAGCAACCTCAGGTCCTCCAACCTGGAGCTCCTGCGTACCAGTACAGCCCACAGCAGCCTCAGGTCCTCCAACCTGGTGAGTGTCTCTCTCCAACTGTTTCTAACGAGTGACGGGCTGGTGAGGAAGTGTGGATTGCAGCAGTTGGTGGGTGTTACAGGGTGTTTGGTGTCTCCCTCACAGTGAGCCAGGTGGTGGTGGTGCAGCGGCTGACTGATGTTCCTGGACAGATGAAGTGTCCTTACTGCCAGAACACCGTTGTCACTAAGGTCGAGTACAGAAGTGGTATGCTCACCTGGCTGATCTGTGGCATAGTAGGACTGTTCATGTGAGTAAAGAAACCCAACACACACACACACACACACACACACACACCATCTTAAAATGAACGATGTAGTGTTATTATGACTTTATCTTGATATTTCACACCAGCTGCTGGCCTTGCTGTTTCATTCCTTTTTGCGTGGACGACTGCAAGGATGTGGAGCATTCCTGCCCCATCTGCAACAATGTCCTGCACACCCATAAACGCATGTGAAATGGCACAGCAGTGTCAACTCTGTTGGTGTGACTACAAAAGGTGGAGAAGACCACCGTGACTAATCCGGACGGGAGCCACAGCTCTTTATGCAAACATGTCTGATGTCATATGTGCTCACTTTTTAAACCAGACTGCTAAAGCAGATCCCTGTCAATATAGATTGTGTTGATCAAATATAAATAACTATTGCAAGTCCTTATTAACCTGTGCTTTTCCTGCTATGACCTGTCAAAATGTCTGCTGTGAAAAAGGTCTGGTCTATAATAATAACGCCTGCCTTTCTTTTGAATGTTATACTGTATTTAATTTAAATCTTCTCTCGGATGTATCATTTAGGAGAAATTGTAGAAAGTGTGTAACTTGTTTTATGATTTGTATTTACATGATGATTGAATGACAAGATCGACATGCTCTGACCAAAGCCAGGTGAGACCCACCGATGCACTGATGATAAAAATTTGACCATGCAAACCGATTCCGAACTGTGATTGAAGCGATAAAGTGAAATCTCTCTCTCTCTCTCTCTCTCTCTCTCTCTCTCTCTCTCTCTCTCTCTCTCTTTCTCTCTCTGTATATATATATATATATATATATATATATATATATATATAATGATAATTGTTGACAGATTCATATTTTAATTCTATATTGGCATTTCTACATCACAATTTAATAATAAACAAATAGGATAATATATATTATATTTGCTTATTATAGGTTGTATTCATGTTATGGTGTATTTTTGGACATATTTTAATTTTTGGAAGAAAAGGTTTTGGATCAAATAATTTCGGGACGCCTGCAGTAACTCTGCTGACCCCCGATGGTTCCCGGACCACCTGTTGAATATCTCTGTCCTCGTGAATGAGACCTCTGCCTGGAGCTTACTGCAGTTCTCCACGTAGACGGCAGATGGAACCAACACACTGTAAATTAGGGCCTTTAACTCACACATCATCACTTGCACTTGTCCTATACTTGCTCTCCACCAGCAGTGAAAATAACATTTTTATAAGGATCACCCCAAAAAGGGCTTCGACCAAATGGACAATATATCCCCTTAATGACAAATGAAACGCACTTAATCACCGCAAGGATTCAACAACTGATGCCCTTGAGCAAGACACTGTGTCTTGAATGTCCTGTTCTGCCTCATAGTCATAAGAGGGGAAACTACAGTTCTCCAGCTGTTGATGTTTTACCTCTGTGTGAAGAAATGGGTTGCAGAGGCATCTAACATGCAGATCCACAGCAACAAGCCTCCCTTTGTGAACTTCCCTCTGTGTGTGATCTGCATGCGTCCGTGTGTGGAGAGACCTGAGGTGGGATAAAACTGGGATTATGTGATGGGCCGTATTTAGCAAGGCCCTACTGAACCGTGACCATAGTAACCACTGGATTACACAGATTACAATCGATGTCCCGAGTGAGTCAGCACTTTCACGCCCTGCTGTCTCCCATCTCTGAACAAAAGAGCACACAGATATAACCAACCGAGCATCAAACTCCAGTTGAGTCGCTTCATTTCTCAAATAATTATCTTATTGTTTGGTCTATGTGAGAAAAGAGTCAAAGTAAAAGTGTGACATTTTAGGAGACACATTTGTTCACTTTCTTGATGAGAGATGAATGAGACCACTCTTGCTATGCCAAAAAAATGTAGAGCCAGCTGTTAGCTTAGCTTAGCACAAAGACAGGAAACACCAAGAGACAGCCATCCATCACACAAATCACCAACAAAACACCATGACTATCTGGATTAGACTGTCTGGGATGCAGGTGGGCACTCCTTTCCTTACATCTGCTTCTCTGTAAATTAATTTGTGTACCACCAACCACTCCTCTCCTACGTTTGGCCTCCACCTGTCATTGAGCTCACTAGTGTCCGTCAGCATCAATCTCACTCACGCTGATCCAAATTGACTCAATTAGCCTGCGAGTATGGTTGCTGTCTCTGTTTCCCCTCATGTCGTGTCGCTCTCGATTTCCGTGGGAGGAGATTACCCCACTCTAACGGGAGACTTGGCTGAATCACGTCTTCGAGGGTATTATGTAACACTCTCGACTAGGTCGGCCACGTGGCCACAGGGCTCACCTGGGTTTAGATTGACCATCTGCCCTGCCAAAGCCTGTCCTCACTCGACGGACGGCCCTTGCTTCCTGAAGAGTCCTCCGTTTGTTTTGGTCCGATCTGGTGATCGAAGACGCTCTCGGGTGAAGAATTGCATAAGCGGCACATGGAAGATGTGGGAGCCTGTAGGCAGGAAATAACACCGGGATGTGCAAATGAGTGACTAATACTGGATGGGCTGTGAATTGCCGTGCTGCACTTTGTTTCATATTTGCTTTCCTGATTAGACAGGTGCATCGGCAAGTCATACTCCCCATGTGGGTGAGCAGAAGTAAAGCTGGGATTGCATCTCTGTTGACACCTCCGCAGATTCAGCGTGAAACGGGGAGAGAGAGAGAGAGAAACACAGACATGCAGACAGAATGAATAGAAAGAGGAGGACAGAGGGAGCGAGAGAGAAGAGTGAAAGAGAGACAGAAGATATATTTGACTATGTGGGTGTGTGAAGGATCAAGGCATGCATCACAATCGTGGATTCTTCTCCGGAGCAGCCGGACGTGTCACTGCAGCAGCAGGACGTCGCCGCTCTCACAAAGTGTGCTGTTTTGTACTTTAAAACAGTGGGAACTGTGAGTGCAGAGAGAGAGAGAGAGAGAGAGCAACATAAGAGACAAAATGGAAACCGTTTGGTTTCTGCTGCCTCAAGGATTTCATTAACTGGGGTTTTTTTTTTTTAACTACTTGAATTAGTTGAAGGGATGCAGACTGGAAAACGATGATGCCCCTTCACTGTCAATAATCAAGCAATAATCAAGCCTTCAAGTCAAGAATATATCTGAGGTGAGTTTGATGGGAGAGAAGAGTTGTCTTAAAGCATTTTTATGTGTGTGTGTGTGTGTTTGTGTGTGTGTGTGTTTGGATACTTATATCCTAAAAAAAAAAGACCACATTGGGTTTCCAACCTTGACAGTGAGGACATTATTATCATACATGAGGATTAAAACTTGGGTTGAAGGTTAAAATAAGGGTCTTGTTGATTCTGGGGTTATGGTCCTCATAAGTAAGTATTAACATTGTGCGTGTGTGTGCGTGTATGTGTGTGCGTGTGTGTGCGTGTGCATACGTGTGTGTTTCTCTGTGCTTTCAGGTGCTGAAACTCGACTTCTCAAAAGCCCAGTATGTAATGTAGTCAGCCCACGCTGTTTCCCGTTCCCATGGAAACTATTGCCCAGTGCTAAAAGCAGTTCTGTTCTGTGCTGTGTGTGTGTGTCTGTGTGTGTGTGTGTGTGTGTGTGTGTGTGTGTGTGTGTGTGAGAGAGAGAGAGAGAGAGAGAGAGAGAGAGAGAGAGAGAGAGAGAGAGAGAGAGAGAGAGAGAGAGAGATAAAAACATATTAATCTCTGATAACAGGAATTTTGGATCTTAGTATATATTGGTTGCTGTTTCTAGTGAATGTTGTAACCCATGAAGATGCTGTATGAACTAATATGCATTTATCACGACATTCACCTTTCTCCCTCCCTCCCTCCCTCTCTCCCTCCCTCCCTCCTCTCCACAGCATCACTCCTCTTGTTTATCCCGCTGTGCCTTTCACTACACATTTCTCTGTGTCTCTCTAAGATGGCCGTCAGCCCTATCATCATCTGCCTCCTATCACTGATTGGCTACGGCTCATCCCACCCCTCCCCTCCTCCCCGGGGGTGCAGTGTGGATGTGGACCCTCCGTACAGAGTGCTGTGTGACCTGGAGTCCGTCTGGGGTGTGGTCCTGGAGGCCGTGGCCTGCTGCGGTGGCCTCACCTCGCTGGTCCTCGCCGTGCTCCTGCTGGTCAAGCTACGCTCCATTTCGGACCCCGCCAGGCGCTCCGGCATGGGGCCTCTTCTCCTGCTCCTCGGCACGCTCCTCGGGCTCTTCTCCATCTCTCTGGCTTTCTTGGTGGGGAAGAGCCAGGTGCTGTGTGTGGTCCGCAGGGCCTTCTGGGGGCCCCTTTTTGCCCTCTGCTTCTCCAGCTTGCTAGTGCAAGGTGTGAGGCTCAGGAGGCTGGTGGCCGGTGAGACGAGCCCGTCGGGCAGCTCCTTGGCAGCGCTTGGTCTGGCCTTGGCCTTGGTTCAGGGGATCATCTCTGCTGAGTGGGTCCTGCTGACTGTAGTGAGGGAGGGTCACCCGGCCTGCGAATACCCACCGTTAGACTTTGCTCTGACATGCAGCTACACCCTGGGGCTGCTCCTCATAGCCATGGGGCTTTCTCTGGGGGTGGTGCTATGCGGAGGAGAGATGGGGGCAGAGGCAGCAGGTGGGAGTGAGGAAGATAGAGAAGGAGAGTGTGAGAAACGGAGGTGGAAGTGCAACGCTGTCTGGCTCTTCCTTTCCAGTCTGGCTTCAGCGTTGCTATGGGTGGCTTGGCTGGGGTTTTATTTGTATGGTAGCCAGGCGCTGAGGGGAAAGGGGAAAGGGGAGAGGTCAGGAGGAGGGAAGAAGGATGTAAAGGTGTTGGATGAGCCTGCGCTGGCGGTGGCCCTGGTCATCCAGGGCTGGATTCTGCTGCTGTTCCATGCTATTCCAGAGGCGCACCTATGTCTCCGGAAGTCTCCACAATCCAACACGGAAGACTTCTTTGACACCAGCCACACGTCCCCTCCGCCACATTTTGGAGATGAGCTCCCAGCACACTCTCACCGACCCTTCCCTGAAAACCAGACTTTCTCTATGGAGGAGCACGGCGCAAGTAGGCTTATGTAATGTGTGTATATGTGTGTGTAAGTGTGTGTGTGTGTAAGTGTGTCTCTGTGTGTGTGTGTCGAGATGAAGAATGTGTTTCAAAGCGAAATTGTCAACCTGGGTCGAATGCTGCCTTCAAATGGAACTCATTAGCTTACATTTTTAACATGGTGTATATATTTGGCATTTAAGTGATGAGGTCCTGAAAACACTGTTGCCAGGCAACTCGCAACAAAAAGTGCTGTTGCCTGATTCCTCTCCAAGCATCATGAGTGACTTTGTGGTTTCTGCATTCAATGTCACGTCGAGGAATAAAAAAAGGACTCGACAAAAAACTCTCTTGGAGTCGGACATCTCAGCAATCTTTTGAGTCTGAAACGTGTTACATTTGACTCCAGTGAGCTGAATTTAGGTAATTTACAATGGCTTTCAATATATGACTGGGTATTCACAAAGTGTTTTTCTTGAACAACTTTCACTAAAGGACTCGTACTACAAAGCTCAGAGAACGAATGACACCGTGTCATGGATTCATTTACTCTTATTTAAAAAAAGAATCTAATCAAATTTAGTTGTGCAAACTTTTATATCCGCTGTTATTGAATTGTTTCAACTTGTAACTGAGCTGATAAATCAACTGCCATCAAAATATGCTTTTAATAAATCACTATTGTTGCATTTTCCTCCCCAAAATGGGAGCAGATTACCTGCAGCTCTTGACTCTCAGGCAAAATACAATATGTTGAGTCTTAAAGTTAGGACTGGCACGCCCCATATCTTTAGGAGTTTCTCCGAACTCAGCCTGCAACCCAGGAGTTATTTTTAGTGTTTTTTATAGATATCTATAATGCAACATAATCCACTTGAACACTGTCCATCTGTTCACTCTATATGTTATAGCCATTGTTGAGCACTCGTTATTTCAAGATTCATACACCGAGATTACGTGAATATAAATATGCTACATTAATAAACTTGTATCCATTGCACTGCAAACCAATTGCTTTGCAAGATGGCCACGACTACCAAAAGTGCCATGTAGGTTTGTGTGAAGTTGTGGCTCATTTTTAGTTACAGTACACAATCCAAAATCCAATTAAGCCTTATGGAAGCCCCCGATTATCTGAAGGGCGTACGGGGAAATGTATGAGTCATTTCATGTTGATTCCTCACTATATTTATCTGAACCTCTAATGCACAGATGAAGAGCTAAACAATAAACCAGGATAAACGAAGGGTGGAGGCAGTGGAAGAACGTAGACATAGCATGTGCTCCAAGAAAGCAGACTTCATGAGAATAATGAAATTGTCTGACTGAGGAGGAGATCCTGTGCTGCAAAGAATGGAATGGAATAAATAGCAGTCATACAGAGAGGAAAGCTCTGTATGGTGGAAGCAAGTCACTCCAAAATGTACTTTATGTTTGAGAGGATGAGATCTAATCTTCTGTTACTTTCCTTGACTGAAGTAAAGTCACCGTCTCTGTTATCCCTGCAGTAGAGCTTGTGTTAATATATGGGAGAGGAATGATGTCCAGAACTAGGAAAATAAGACCCAGGTTGACAAAAACTGAAATTTTCCTTTAAAGTGAGACGTTTGAAGAAATAACACAATCTTCCTCTTGCAAATGTCAAGTTGAATTAATAGGCAATACAACACAGAAGTGCTCAATTCAACACAATCACTATACCAGGGTCAGATGAAGTGATTTTTCTATTCTGCTTTCCCATTTAAATGTTTTCTTTCTTTGAATCAATGTTACCGACATAACAATCATATATGTTTATGTTATTGCCACAAATTATTTAAACTTGTTTTCTGATAAAATGTGCTTTGTCCATCAGTTTTGCTAGGTGAACCATTCATATTAATACAGTACCTTTCAGTGCAATGGAATAAAAGCCAGCTAAAGGTGCAGATCAGAGCAATGCCTGTCACAAGCTAGGTGATTGGTGTGTTTCTCTCCAGAATTAATCCTGGGAGTCATAGTTAAGTAGTACTTACTAATGGTTTTTATGTCCACAGGCTTCCAGCTTTAAGTTTTTTATCTAATAGCCAGACATTTTCCTCACTTATCCTCATCCAATGACATCAGGGAAGTGCTCCAACTATGAGTCACCTGGAGCACCTCTGATTGCTCTGGCCTCTTCGTTACTCTTTTACATTCACTTTCTTTACTTCAACATCCATCCATCCATCCATTGTCTACCGCTTATCCTGTATTCAGGGTCGCAGGGGGGCTGGAGCCGATCCCTACTTCAACATCGAGTTCCATTAATTTATGATTTGTATCAATCTGTCAAGAGCAAATTCATCTGTTATAGCAGCTACTCTATAAACTGTAATCCTTCTGATCTAGTGAATGTGACATTTGTTCGCATGACTCACTCACTGTGTCTGTGTGTGTGTGTGTGTGCTTTACCTTGCTGGTTTGTCAGCTCTCCGAAGTGGAACTTACCACAGCAGCCAGGGGAGCGTCCGCCCTGGCATCGCCTTCAGAGGTCACGTCTACCAACCAACTGAGATGGCTCTGGTCATGAATGGTGGAACAGTAAGTGTGGCTGGAAGGCACTCTCTGTGAATCATTGTCTCATGTACTAACTGACCACCCACTGGAGTACTGTACTTGTTCACCCCTTGTTTGACTCTCTTTTGTAGATGCCCACGGCCCCAGTTAACTACACTGGACGACGGTTATGGTAATACACAGGAACAGACAGGAAGAGGACACACGGGCATGTGAAAGGAGGATTTCCTGTTGCCTAAGAAGACAAAGTAGATATTAAAACAACATCACAGATCACACAAGATGGATTTGATAGGAGCAAAGAAAATGTTTAATGCATTTGTGTTTCTGCGCCCGTGGAGGACTTTTACATTTTAGGAACCAAGCCTAATAGTAATATTGCTGAGTTTTCTGGTTTCCTCTTTATCGGCAGACTGGACATGAGAGGGAAGAGAAAAGTTATCCAGCTTCCACAGTTTAGGAGATAATATCATAAAGTGAGAGCATTTATGGTGCATTATTTTGATCAGCACAGACAGTTAATTATATGTAAATAAATAAACTGGCGAGGAGTGTAGAAGTAGGGCTAATGTAATCATTAAATATGTGAATATATGAATATCAAACACTAGTGTTAAATGTGGTTATGGCCACAAGAAAGTAAAGCTTAAAGGATGATTTGATTGTACTTTGCTGTTGCCAGTACATCAGTGATGTTTGCTTCATAAAAACACTTTCCTTCCTTTATATCTGGCATCAAGCTGCAACCCAGGAAACAGAAAAAAAACCTTTAGGATGTTTATGTAAATTACCTGCATACACCCACAATGCTTGCTTGGTCTCTGTGTTACATGCTGGAAAAACCCAAAGGAATTTTGTGTTTTTCTCTCCATATCTCATCAGTGCTACTGGGCAGTTTGGCACATTTCGCCATGTGTTTTTATAACTGTTGTGCATTTAACAGAGCTTGTTGCAGAATGTTTTGGGTTCATTTGGTGACAAGCTGAAATTAATCTACAGGATAGGAGATACGCATATAAGCATATCATAAAAAAGCCATTTAACACTGCAATATCTATTCTGCAGTAGGTACGGTTTACTGTCGGAGATTGTGATTTTGCACTTTATCATGTTTGGGCATTGTGATATTTGAGATGTACAATCATTTCAGGTGCATGTAAAAGTGCAGTTTAAAAGTATGTATTTTGTCAAAATGATTGTATTTTCAGTGTTTTCTAGAATTTTGATATACATATGGAAGAGGAATACCAGTTAGTATTTAGTGTTGCGTTCTTAGCATTGGAAACAAAGTTTTGAAAAACCATCTGAAGTACTCAAGAAATTGAAACATCTACAATTCCATGACAACTGAGCAAACCCTATCTGCAGAGGAAGACCATGAGGTATGACTGAAAGCTTTGGAACGGCTACTAAACTGACTTGAAATGTTTGGTTAACTACTGATAGAGCTTTATTGTATGAGATGCATGGCAACATCTCATTATATTCTGGCATTCACCATTCCTTTTCATTTTAACTTCCATCAAATATAGAGAACAAATTTAGTTATCCATCACTGTGAATTCAACTGGAACAAATTCAAACGCTTGAATATTGTTTTTATTGGTGACACAACAAGGTCACAAGATTTCTAGTCGACAGCTGCTGTTCAAATACACTGGCAAAAGAACTCTGAGGCAACTTCATACTCGACTGGAGGCAGATTTCATCTCAACAACGAACAGGACATTTTATTCAGTGAAAGTACAACTCAAAGAACAGTCACCATGTTCATGTCGTGACCATTTCTTCTTACTATAAGACTCAACTAAATAATATGCTTTTGTGTACAAGTGTGTGCTCAAATATTGTACAATGAAACTATTATGATCACAAGATTTGTATGTATTTATCTTATATAATTGAATTTTAATCATGTAACTAATCCAAATGTGAAAATGATATTTTCCTTTTGACATACTCTTATGATGATCGCACTGTCCCTGTTTTATGGCAGCGTAACATGAATGTCTGTAATGTGATTTGCACAAAGTGGCTAATACATCAGTGCATATTTTCTGATTATTGTCTGGACATTGGCCTGATCATTCTTCATCCTTTTGTCCTCACGGTACACTACTAGTACACACTCACACTACACTTCACTGTTGGCATCAGACACTTCATGGGGAAACAGCTCTACAATCAGCTACTACTAACACATAGAGTAGAGGCATGCACAGTGTGCTGCAACTTAAGAAAATACAAGTGAGGAAAACAAACTATCCTCACCACAAAAAAAGAAGAAGCTGCACATCACAAAAATATGACTGTCAGAGGTTGTCGGCAGAAGCAGGGACACCAGCTGGCTACTGGGAGTTGTAGTCAGGTGATGGGGATGTAGCTGGCATGGACAGGGTGGTTTTAAAGCTAGAACCAGCAGGCAGAGGCTGAGGTCAAAGGTGGATACCACTCACTGCCACGAGAACACTGCTTGCTGGTAAAAGCTCTAAGTGTGTGGCTGCGAACAGGAGACCATAAGTGTGGTTGCTGGATCTGCACTGCCTTGCTACCAGAAAATACAGAAAGGTTTTGGGGCTGCAGGTGCAAGCTGGCACCAGTGTCAGTAGAGTCATATTCACCTGTCAGCAGTGGTGTAGTGGAGGGTATATACGCAGGTAAATGGGAAATACCCACCTCTTTTTCTGGCAGTTTACAGTATACCCTGATGGTATACACCCATCAGCCAGAAAGCCATTGGAATATATAGGAGAGTATACCCACGTCCTCCTCTGTAACCTACCCATCTACCGTACACTCACCTCATCAACTACACCACTGCCTGTCAGGCGCTTAAGGGAGTTGCAGGAATTATACCGGGCTTCAGGAAGCAGAAGACAGACACTGGTCTGAAACTAGTTTGTGTGAAGCGTTGCTGACCTTAAAATGTCCACAATTGAAGGCAGGGCAAAAAGCAGTGTAATGCAACAATTGTCGAATTGGGGATTAGGTATGTCCTTGTGCATTTATGTAGTTGAACTTCTTTGTGTGTGCTTGTGTGAAGAATGAAAAAAGAGAGTAGACCCCATGCCAGATACTTTACTTATATGTTTTGAATGGCATTGGTTACTATGTTTTCCTGTTCTTTTTTTATAGTTATTTGTTTATTTTATTATAGGTTTCCTCATTAGTATTATGAGTAACTGTGCCATGTTCAGTCATTTTGCTGACTCATTACAAGTGTCTGTTGGTTCAATAAAAGGAGAAAAAAAACTGACTGACCAAGCTAGCATTAGCTTTATCTTAGTGTTTCACAACTGATATGAAAGTGCAAATGTTAACTCATTGAATTCATAAAATAGCATTTCATAGTTAAAAAAAACAATATAAAATCGAATAATAAAAAATATATAAAAGATTAAAAATGACTACAAGTCCCAGGAGTGGTTCTTGGCATGAGCGAATCGGGCAGCATTCTTTCATGCACATGTGTGGGGAATTGGCAAATTGGCGCCCCCTGCAGGCGCCCCTGCTTGCTGAAAAGGTGCCGAGAGCACAGAAGCTGAGTGAGAGAAGGGGGAGAGGGGCGGCCGGGAGACCGTTCACCTCTGGGTCTCCTTATTGGAACAGACAAGGGGGGTCCACTTAATAGAGCAATACTCTAATGGAATTAGTGGGCTTAAGTCAGTCACACCTCGACTTTCTTCCAAATAATGCATACCGTATTTCATTCATACAATACAGGCATATAGTTCATGCACATTTGTGTGATGAAGGATTTGTGCTATTTAGAATATTATTCTATATTATATATTTGTAAATTATTTGTTATATTTTATATTATTGTTGCTTTTTGTTCTTGTTTTTTTTTATACAGTATATCTGATTGTATATATTGTTGGCACATTTATGTAGCCTATATAGTATATATTTATGGGTGTCCTTGTTGTTCTCTAAGTTCTCTAGAACCGCCACTGACCATGCCTACTTCATTTATTCGGTCCAATTTGTTCACGTGGGCGCGCTCGTTGCCAAGGACGCCTGGCGCGTCATTAACCGGAAACAGGGGAACTATTTCCGGGTGAAATAAATCCACGTGAATGATCAGCGGGTCCGAAGTAAGTAACATGCTCCTAATGTTTTACTTTCACCATGCATTGTGCAGCCGTGATGAACTGGAATCACCGTCCGGATGACTGATTAGTTTGTTTCTGCGTCGCTTTATTCGCCTAGCTGCTGTTTCACGTTAGCTGCTAGCTAGCATGGCGGAGGGGTTTGCTGTAAACGAACGGAAACGTGTTGCTCTTGTTTCCAAGTCTTTATCGAAGTCCCAGTGCCCTGGACGTGTTAACTCACATTGGAAGTATGTTAATATTCACCTGCACGACACGCCGTTCATTGTATTTTTCAGACGGAATCCGAGAAGGACGTGATCTTTGTTTCTGAAAAGTGTGCGCCGACGAAATCCAATGAGATTACAGTTGACCAGGTACCGAACTGACCCCCAACTTTTCACAACAAAATGTGCTGACTACTTAACAATAGAAGAATCAGAGTCACCATCATGGGCCAATTGTACTCAATATAAATAAAATATTGTTTTTGTTGCACAATTCTGCTTTGGCAGGCAAGGCGACTGGTCCTACAAAGAGACATTGATCAACAGTCCCAGCCCAGGCAGCTCGTCAAAGCCTTGGTTCGTGTTTATTGATCCGTTAGTCACACTTGCACATACACACAGAGCCCACGAACCTGCACTTTAATCCATCAAAAGACATAGTTTTACAGTAATTGTATTTCCCTCACCAGACAAGCCGGGCTGTTGCTGTAGAGAGACCAGTGGAAAAGGTGAAAATGAAGATTGAGGAAGAGAAGAATCAGCAGAACTGTGAAAAGAAGATGAAACACATGAAAGGACAAGCCTCTCTGCCTGAAAAGAAAAAAGTAACTCTTGATGACAGGAGTCAGGCAGGGCTGAAAAGAGAAAAAAAGGGTAAACAAGTTGATGTAATTGTTATAGATGTAGATGACGAGTCTTTGGATGGAGGTGGTGAAAAGAAAGAGAAGACGAAAAAGAAAAGGAAATGTGTCCCTGAATCTCTGAATGGTGCCAAAGGTTCTGATGTCAAGAATGGACATGACACAGAAGTCATCAAAAAGAAGAAGAAGAAGAAGAAGCAGCTGGAAACTCCACAGTCCAGTCCAGTAAAGCAGGTGGGAAAGAAACATGGGAAGGCGGTTAAAGTAAAAAATACATCTGCACAAGCTACACCACAAAATGTAGAGAAGCAGGAGGAGGAAGAAGAAAAGCAAGGTGGAAATGATAAATTGCCAAAGAAAGCCAAAAAGAGAAAACATGTTGTAGTTGTAAGCAAAGAAGAGAGTGATGAGCCAGTTAAAGCAAAGAAGAAGAAGAAAACCATCGATCAGGCAACGGAAGCTGAGGAGGGACTTTGTGTAACAAAAAAGAAAAACGCAGCTAAAAAGAAAGTAGCTAAGAATGGAGTGAAGTCAGAAATACAGGATGAAGATACCTGTGGAGTTGAAGAGGTAATGGTGAAAAAGAAGAAAAAGAAAACCACTGATAAGGAAGCTGAAGCTGAGGATCTAATCTGTGTTACAAAAAAGAAAAACACAGCTAAAAAGAAAGTAGCTGAGGATCTAATCTGTGTTACAAAAAAGAAAAACACAGCTAAAAAGAAAGTAGCTGAGGATCTAATCTGTGTTACAAAAAAGAAAAACGCAGCTAAAAAGAAAGTAGCTGAGGATCTAATCTGTGTTACAAAAAAGAAAAACACAGCTAAAAAGAAAGTAGCTGAGAATGGAGTAAAGTCAGAAATACCAGATGAAGAGAACTGTAGGGTTGAAGAGGTAACGGTGAAAAAGAAGAAAAAGAAAACCACTAATCAGGAAACAGAAGCTGAGGATCTAATCTGTGTTACAAAAAAGAAAAACACAGCTAAAAAGAAAGTAGCTGAGAATGGAGTGAAGTCAGAAATACCAGATGAAGAGAACTGTAGGGTTGAAGAGGTAACGGTGAAAAAGAAAAAAAAGAAAACCACTAATCAGGAAACAGAAGCTGAGAATGTAATCTGTGTTACAAAAAAGAAAAACACAGCTAAAAAGAAAGTAGCTGAGAATGGAGTGAAGTCAGAAATACAGGATGAAGATACCTGTGGGGTTGAAGAGGTAACGGTGAAAAAGAAAAAAAAGAAAACCACTAATCAGGAAACAACAGAGGCTGAGAATGAAATCTGTGTTACAAAAAAGAAAAATGCAGCTAAAAGGAAAGTAGCTGAGAATGGAGTGAAGTCAGAAATACCAGATGAAGAGGTGAAAATTAAGGGAAATCAGGTAGCCAATACCAAAGAAGTGGGAAATAAAACGCTTAAGATCAAAGGTAACGGCAAAAGGAGCAAAGCAGCATCAGGCGAAAAGGAGGCAAAGGACAATATGCCCAAGAAGAAGAAAAACAAATCCGCACAGAGTGAGATTGTTCTAGAAGACGAAGGGACGACAGAGTTAAAGAAAAATGGGAAGAAAGAAAAGGGCAGAAAAGCTTCTGTGGAGGTCAGTATATTAAAGGAGACGGAGCCGAAGAGGAAGAAGAGCTCCTCTCAGGCCGAGACACCGGTGACAGCTGTGAGTTTGGGAGCTGGTGCGAAGAAGAAGATTAAAGAAGAGGTGAAAGAGCCACATGTGAGTATATACTGTATATATGATCAACACTGCTTTTTTAAAAAAAAAACATTTTTATAGCTTTTACACCAGGCATGAACTTTGTTTGTGTGTGTTTCAGGAGTTCCACCCCGTGGACGTGATCTTCCTCTCAGAGAAAAGCGGAAACACTGACGAGGTCAACATCAACCAGGTAAACGAGCCTCTCATGAGAAGCCCTTCGCTGCATGAAGTGTGATATTAATTGCTGTGAATAAATGTTTGACATCGACAAAGGCTCTCATTTTGCGTTCTGCTGAGAGATACGTGACAACATCGATGCCGCTCTCGTATCTTCATGGTAAATATGACGCTACTGCAAACAGCCAGTTAGCCTAGCACAAAGACTAGAAGATGGGGGAAATAGCTAGACAGGATCTAAAACTCGTTGAAAAATACTAAAATACGTTGCTGGTTTGTTGTTACATATTTAATAAACAGACATGAGAGTGGTCTCAGTTTCATCATTTCAACTTTATTTTCATTTTTTCCCCCAAATAAATCTGTAGATTGCTTGATATGGGTGTGTTATGCAGTGGAGCTTAATTAAATGTGTTTTGGTTTGTCACAGGAAAGAAGACAGGCTTTACAAATGGAGATCGACAAGGCCTCTCAACCTCAAAAAACCGACATGCCTACGGTCAGTACGAGTAACTTTCTTGTAAAGGAAATCAAACTTTAAAGTTTCCCTTTGGCTTTATTTCCTTAAAATTTCCCTCGAGTATTTAAGCTTATCACTCCCAGGAGATGGGGATGCCTTGCAAAGAAAGAATCGGAGTGAAACTGAGATGTATTAATCTTTAGTCCCTGTCGTTGATGCTAAAAAAACACTGCACATTACATTTCCCATTCTGCAACTCAGCAGGATCCTCATTAGACCCCCATTTTAATGGAGGCTTCCTGTTGTACAGTTATTCACAGCTTCACGCCAGAGCAAGTTTTCGCAAGTCTAGAGTCTGGAGTAGAACTCTAGTCTACTACTCTAGTAGACAATTATCAAATAATATAGAGCTTTGCGTGAAATCAGCAGCGCGCTCCTTAATGCACCTAGTTTACAATATTTATCCCCATTCACTGTTTCTCAGGGTCTCGGCCAGTGGAGCACCGCCCAGTTCGACTCCTCTGACCAGCAGCACAAGTTCCTCCGGTTGATGGGCGGCCTCAAAAAGGGTTCCCAGCCGGCTGCGCGGAGCAGTGGAGGAGCAAACATGGCTCTAGGGAAGGACAGAGAGCAGGAGCTGCAGCAAGGCCTTCTGGGAGAGTTTGAACGAGCGCAATTGCGCAGAATGGACTTCAGTAACAGAGGGTCAGGACTTGGGTTCACTGCACCAGCCAAACAGAAGTTCTCCATCGACATGAATTCACGTCGCTCAGTTCGATTCGACGACTGAAGAGTGTGTGTTTATGTGTGTGTGTTGACTTTTTGCTATGGTTCATTGAGGAATCTTTATCTCAAAGATGTTTCTGCTTTTGCCTTAATTGAATGACTATTCAACTTATACATAAATTAATATCGGAGACACGAGCACGTAACACAAAATGCCGTTTGTACATACTGTATAGCAAACATCCTTCTGCTTGAGGAACTGGACAGTTTTTTATTTTAGAGATTGTATATGAGCATCGTAGAGTTTGTGTGATTCAGTAGGTCACTGGTTACATTAACTTGGTATAAATGTTTTTTAGTTTCAGTTTTTTCCCCCTCTGTTTGAATGTGTTCCAGACAAAGGCATTTGAAAACTGATAACTTTTTCATGAATTGTTGATTATGAGCAGCACAACTATGAGGAAAATGGAAAACCAAAATCACAATACGTCTCTTCAGGTTTCATTACTGAATACAAATGTATGTCCCTTCAAGGTGCAGTGTGGAAAATCAGGCCAGAGTTAGACTGAACTAACACCATCTACTCAACAGACTGTTAATGACGTTTACCAAGCTGACATGTATTGCATTGCAGAGATAGCTACTGAAATGTATGTTTGCCATGTTTTCTTGTTCCTGCCACTTGGATTTAGTCCAATAAAAAAAACTAAATGTACACCGATCTTACCGTCTCCAGTTAGTGGCACAGTCAACTACAGGATGATGCCACACATTAGGATTGTGCATATTATTGACAGGCTGGGCATTTGGATTGTAATGACAGTAGTAAGAGTGAAATGCTGCCCATTATTTCTTTGGAGCAAGTGGCCAGTTCTTACACACTGCATTTTTAAATCTGCCTGCATAAAAAGAGAAAACACCTTGATGGCTTTGACTGTCATTTTATTTCAATCTCCCACTTGAATGACATTTGTAAAGAGAAGGAATAAGGAAAGTCAGGGTACACTTTACTTCAAAGATGAATGGAAACAGTTCTGCTTACTTCTAGGCTCATACTCATTTCATTTTGACATTATAGAAAAATATATACAAAAATATTTGTCTATCATGCACATTAGTAGCCGTCTTGTAATTCTGACTTCTCACACTCGCTCTGCAAACTGTTGTGGACATTCAGTCAGTTTACTATTAACTACAAAAGTTGAAAAGGACAGATGAGCCTACGGTTGTCATGTTTTTTGTCAGTTGTCACATACATGGCCTCATGCAAAACAAGTTTCAAAGTGTCAAATCCTCAGTCCAAATGCATCCACCGCTCTTTAAACTTGTAAGAAAATCAAGTCTGGGCCTTGTTTAAACCAAGTCTTACGTTTAAGCACCCTGCAACATGCAACGATCATGACCTTCAAGCGGCCTGATGATGGGCTATAATACCTGCTAGCAAAACGGAGTGATTCCTGCATCTGTGAAAACGACGTTTCTTCCCCAGGTACAGGTATTCTTGTGCTATTAGCTTCCCAACATAGTGGTCACTCGGCAGCTGCAGTGTAAGATTCTAAGTCAGCCTGCTCTGATCCGGTTGCCTCCAGGCAATTGAAAGACAACTTTAATAAACGACGTTGCTGGCACATGCACTGGTGTTAAAAATGCCTTGTTCTAATGCTGCTTCAGTGTTTTCAAGCTGGCACAATCAAATGGAAATGTGCAGAGGGAAAGCTATTTAAAAAAAAAAAACAACAACATGAAACCAGAAGTAGCCATGGATATGGAAGTCATCCAGTCTCTCGGGAAACATCTGAAAAGCAGTTGGGAGGCTAAGAGGAAGGGGAAGCTGTGTGTTCCTTGTGGAAGGCAGACGTGGTCTTATGCCTGTAGATACTCTGGCTGCACTCGCGCCACTTTGCGGAACTCCTTGCCGTGCGTCCGCGGGCACTGCATCTCACACCAGCTGATGGGAACCATCTGGGCACCTGAGTCACAAACAGAAAAGTCATCACATGACTTCATCGCACCATTGATAGCACCATACACATTTAAAAAAAAGAGTTATGGAAACTATGAAACGCTCATCGTTGCTTTCTGCAGTGTGTCACCTGAGAAACAACGCAGATCCCAGCTGTTTCATAATGAAACTAGATGTCAGAGTCAGTGGTGTAAGACATCAGTCTGGCCGGGTACAGAGAAACATGACTTCCCCAAAGTATGACGTTAACATGAGATTCATTTGGTGCTCATCATACAGAATTTCACTAGTGATACATTTCAATAATCAAGTTGAAAGTGACTGAATACACGTTAACTATCCATCCATCTCTCTCACACTATTACACAAAAAATGCTTGGTACCTAGATCAGTGAAACTACAATAATGCAATAGCTACATTGTGTCCAAGTGACAGTAATGGTCTCCGGTTAACTGGGCACTTACTCTTGCACCACCTTGTGTTCCAACAAGATACTATTAGAAAAAGATATATCATTTTTAATATAATGAGAAAAGTTTTGTTAAATTGATCATTACCTGCTTCACTGTGTGCCACCACCACCCCCAGTTCATTCTCTGCTGTCGTCAACAGGTAGTTAGACTGCACATCACCGAGAGAAATCTGGCATCACAGGTCAAGGGTTAACGACACGGAATTTAAAAGTAAAGTCTGTCACGCTCCCAGCAAACATAACAACAGACAACTCGACTGTGGAGGTGATTTTGTTTACTATACACGTTTCATTCAGAGTTTAGAAGCTTCAGGTGAAAAAAAAAGGAGTAGCTGAGACTTAAGCTGGATAGTTGTTTTTGTCTAGGGGGGAAAGGATACAACTTTTGCCAAGACGATGTCACCAGGTCTGAAGCTTTTGTACGTCTCCACCTATAACAATAAAAGAAAAAGCTTCACTCTAAGCATGGCAACCAAGATTAATGAACTAAAAATCTGATCGAGTAAACCGATTCAAACGCACCTTGTCTTTTTCTGTCGCACGCACATCTTCTTTCCTGTAGAGCCAAAAGTAGCGGGCTCAGTTTTTGGTTGTGGCACATAAAAATAGGACATTAAACATTGTTTCACTGTGTTTGTGGTGACCTGATTGTTCCTCTGAAGCGGTCCTTCAGCGGTGTGGAGCCTACATAAAGGATGTGGACCTTGGCGAACCTGGGGTTGATACTGGTCACCTGTCGAAGGAAAGAACAGAAAGGCTAGGGATAAACCACCCAGATGAACTGATCTAAACTGTGCAGGATCACTTCACCAGATTAGCTACTATAAATACATGTTATTGTATAGCGCCTTTGTGCAATGACTGTCGTTAAGTGACTGTGTTTGGGATTGTTGAAGCGCTCCTCTTTTTAGCCTACATTTTGAAGGATAAGTGCCATACAAACAATGGTTGTCATGCCAATGACTCCTGATTGGTAAACAGTTTCCCCAAGGGGACGATAAAGCATTTCTCCTACCATGCTAACAGAAAAAACTCAATCTGATTCCATTGCATACCTTACAGGTGACTATTGCTCCTACATCGGGTAGTAGCTGCGTTTCTGTTTCCCGCACAACTGAGATCACTGGTAACTAGAAAGAGACAAAAATTACACATTTTAATGCAATCCTAGGCCACATGAAACCAGCTGAGTTTTCAATGATTTCAGGTTCAAAACAGCCCCAAGAACAAACCCGTCTTACATGTGACAGGTTTACATGTTGTACATATTTCATCACATGCACTGAACAAACAAACTTCTCTTCTCAAATGTTGCACAATACCTGAACTCCGGCACGCCTACACACCTTATTGCTTCTTCAACTTTTCCCCTGCCTCTCATTCCCACCCACAGCCGCCACACCTCTCACCTCCTCTCCCTCGTTTTTCTTGAGCACGTAGCCTGCTAGTGAGGAGTATATGTATCCGTGCCGGAGGTAAACACCTGTGCCGGGATGGCAGTTGTCTGCGCTGCATAGTTTGTCACCTGGACACAAACAAGAGGGGGAAAGAGAGAGGTGGTGTCTGAGAAAAGTTGCACATGATCAGATTTAGCATTTCTGTAGGGGGAGGTGGGACATCTCTTAACACCTTAATAATATGATCCACTTCGATTAGATACCGTTAACCTTTGGAGACCTGATGCACTCTTTCACCAAATGGACAAATATTTAGTGGCTTTGCATTCCCAGACTTTTAACAGTAGCTACATTTATATTGGTGACAGGTTAACTTGAGACTCTGAAGAACAGCTTCGGATGCAGTTCTCTGCAGAGGTAATAGTAGTCCTAATTCACGTCCAAACCTGCTCTTCATCTGAGGAGAACAGTTATTGCTCCAAGATCACTCATCTGATCCCTTTAAGCCATTTCCCCTGGGCATTAAGGTGAAATGCTAATTCTGCATGTTATTTATCAGGACTGATAACACGCCATGTTGCCGCTTTAAATCCACCCGAAACCTATCGAAGAGGTCACTATCAGTACTCACACAATTGGTCGGGTTGGAATATTTTTGTTGACATTTTCTACCGTCACCAGCTCAGCATATTGCAACCGAGAATCACACATGGGTGGGTTAAAACAAGTGAGAGAAGGAATGCTGCTTTCCTGCCTGAGGCGATGGGCAGGGCAGATGAAACCTGCCGTGGAAAGTAAAAGTCAGGAGCTCACAGCCCTGCACACGTACGGTCTTTACCGTAACGCACATAGTAATAACAGCCATCAACTCAGCGGCTCCGTCTTACTCACCTCATACAACCAGCCACACTGTTTAATAGTAGCCCGATTTAACGTAAACTGTGCTAGAGACCAAAGCCCACGCCACGCGTGGCAGCTGGAAATCATTAACAGCGGTTTGCTCCGTTAAACCGAAACGTATCAACGTCTTCGAGCAACACGGCGACGTCTACGGAGGCACAGCGGGACAACACGCTCTAAAATGTGGTTTTAATCCATCCTTACCGATAGTAATGACACATTTACTGGACTCACCTGGAACACACAGCTTCATGGGCGACATGTTTTCGAGAAGAGCAGCTCGTCAGCCGATTGGCTATGACGAAGGGCCCGAGTCGACTCCGATTGGCCAATCCCGCGCCACCCGGAAGCAAAAGAAGGACGGCTTCTACCGCCATGTTTGTAGAGGCACTCATGTGCTCCCCCATAACAGCACGGCACACATCCATGTATACTTTTTGTAGGTAGATTATGTATGTACAATTACACACACACATATATAAATAAATACATAAATAAATATAAATAATACACTTTTTATTGAGAGTCCTTGATTAACCTAACATGGTATGTCCGTGTCATAGTATGGATGTGGGAGGAAGCCAGAGAACCCACGCTGGAAAATTATGTCAAACACTGATAAACGATTTCTTCAGGTAATGTTTCACAACATTTATTTTTTTCTCACTATGCCAGAGCAAACATATCAGCAGTGCAGAGCAACTTGTCCTTTTGACAGCAACAGTGTTTCTTTAAAGGTTATACTGTTCCCTCAGAGCTTCACCTACATGGATTGGAAATAGGAAGGAATGCAATGGAGTGACTCTATGGGTTAGTCTATGTTTGTTCCTATTTGCTGGTCCCGAATTTTGCATTTTGGTCAGTGCTTAAATCATATTACAGGTGATGTCCATTGTGTAATAACGACATGTATCAGTATCATCACAAATTAAAGACTAATCAAATAGATTGTGTGAAAGCTGGGTTTTATCAAAATAAAGTGCACATTGTTTGTCAGTGTGTGTGCAAGTCTGTGATAACAGTAACAGGAAATGACCTAACAATACCTTAATGACTGAATGAACAGTACATGATATACTCTTAACTCCTAGCTCATCGGGGGGTGGGAGCAGGGTTATTTCTTGGCTTTGCCCTGAGCAGCCACAGCTTCCATGGCCTTCTTGACTGTCTCCTCATCTCCCAGGAACTGCATCGGTCCTAAAGGCTTCAGGTTCTTGTCCAGCTCGTACACAATGGGGATACCTGTGGGCAGGTTAAGCTCCATGATGGCCTCCTCAGACATACCTGGGAAAACAGTAACAGACATGCAGAGCTTAGAATATGTTAGCATGGATCAGACTGAGACAGGACCGTTTCATTTTAAGTGGTTAATCAGGTGTGCAAATGCTAGCTATGTATTTTATCTGAAAACCTTGACACTGATGGATTGGATAATATGTTTAAAGTAATCCGACCATCAAACCCACTTAATCCTAGTGCACTTCTCCCAATTATGTTGGAAAGTTAATGTGACCATGCCTAAAAACACAGAAGAAGGCAGGTTTTTATTGGATTGACAGTGTTCCTGGGATAATAAACAAAATAAAAAAAAGTTTTTCTTATTATGTCACGTGACCAAGTGTTTTCTCATTTTAAACATGCATAAAAGTCTCAGTTGAACTGTCAGTAGAATTAGAAATATTTACAGAAGTGTATACATAACATCGAGAGATACTGTTAGTTATTAATCAGTCCTACAGAAACCAACAAGAAAAATTAAAACACTTCAGCCTGCTCCAATTAATGATCTTGTACAATAGCCCTTACCGATTGTTAAATATATTATATCATTCATATTATTCAGTTTTGAATTATATAAAGGTCATCAATAAATGCAATGTTTCAAGAATTTCACAGATGATGAACAGTTTCAGCACTGGACAGCAACTCAAAATTCTCCACCCTTAATCTTACCCTCCAGATGTTTGACGATGCCCCGGAGACTGTTGCCGTGGGCAGCAATCAGCACCCTCTTTCCCTCGTTGATCTGTGGAACGATCTCATCGTTCCAGAAGGGCAGAGCCCTGGCGATGGTGTCTTTGAGACTCTCACAGCTGGGAAGCTGGTCCTCTGTCAGCTCGGCATAACGCCGGTCCTACAACAGAAGGGGGAGTTAATGTTAAATGTGTTTCAGCTGCATAGCCTTACAATTATATGAGAAAAAATGTCAGAGTAAGAGAGAAAGACATTTTTTTCCCGTGGTGTCACCTTGCTTATGTTCTGATAGAAGTCATGCCCCTCATCCATGGATGGGGGAGGAACGTCAAAAGAGCGCCTCCAGATCTTGACCTGGGCCTCGCCATGTTTAGCTGCCGTTTCAGCCTTGTTCAGCCCAGTCAGGCCACCGTAGTGACGCTCATTGAGGCGCCAGGTCCGGTGGACAGGCAGCCACATCTGGTCAATGCCGTCCAGAACAAACCACAGGGTGCGGATGGCTCTCTTTAGGACAGAAGTGTAGCAAATATCGAATTCATAGCCAGCGTCTGAAATGAATCAGAGACAGGATATGAAAAAAAAGGTAAATGTGAATATTCACTGGCAGTGGAGACAAAGAGATATGATTCACTAATATTTAAGTGCAGAGCAGCAAACAAATACAATGTGTTTTCATTACAGAGATGAAAAAGAAAATCAGCATTTTTGTTTTTGCTTCTCTCACAGTATTTGCTTTTGCTTAGTCAGGGGAACACTGGCAGGCTGAAGCCTCTGCATGATGCGCCTGCAGAGGATTTTTGGGTCACAGAGAACAACAGGGAGTGTGTGCCACAGAGACAAAATATGTCAAATAAAAATGCCCTGGCCTCTTACATCACCCCTCTATTTGCAAAATCCAGCACAGTGAATTTCACTCAGCAAACAGCAATAACCTACCCTGTAAACAAAGCCTATGGACTTACTCAGTGCCTCATTATTAAATATGTACTAATTAAACTACTTTTATCATGAAGTCATCAGATGACAACAATTAAAGCTGATTTGACAGTCAAGTTGTGGCTGAATCTGTGAGCTGTTCCCCTTTTTGTTGAATACATTACATCCAAATAAGTATGTCTCAGTATAGGATTTATACAATTCTACTAAAATCATCATGGATATCTATCAGTAGATTACAACAAGACTTCCCCCAAATATCCCTGCTGTCCACAACACAAAACATATTGTGAAATCCATCAAAAAGCCAAATCAGAATAGTTATTTGTCTTTACTCCTGATGGTTGTGGTGAGTAGAGCCTCAAATAAAGACACCAGGAGGTGTGGACATGGGCTCAGTGTGAAACGGGTCCATCAGAGACTGATCTGACGGATCAAGCCATCTACAATTTGTTTATTTCAGACACTAACAGCAACCATGCAGCCGAATAGGCACACTGCAGTCGCTGGTGGGTGACTGCCGGACTGCTTGTCCGGTGTCGCAGTGGGCCGACGGACACTTGTTTCTCCATCCGGCAGAGTTGCATAAGCACTGGCTTGCAACCGCTTAATCCATGACCGACAGAGAACCCGATTATTCCCCGTCACACTATCTGGTACCTTTTAAGGCCTGTCCACCTCTCTTTGCCTCCATTTCGCCGGTCTCACTCAGGTCCGCGTCGAACCAGCCGCAGAAGCGGTTCTCCTGGTTCCAGCAGCTCTCTCCATGGCGGATCAGGACCAGCTTGTACGCAGCCATCCTCTCACTGATGCCCTCTGCGCGGTATTTCCGGGAAATGCGAAGCGAGTGACTCTTCCTAAAATGCGGCACCAACGTCCGCAGATATGTCCTGGTTTCGCCGCAACCCCAAAGACGGCGACAGAGAAGCAGGCGCGGTATCGTGGTGGTCCGGAGGGGAAGTCTCTTGTATGTGTATAGTTGGCTGATGTTGCCCCGAACTTGACAGATCTCACGACACGAGCTCTCTTCCTGCTGGTTTCCACCAATCAGAAGGTGAGCTGTGGGCGCCAGAGGAGGAGGAGGGAGGAGGAGGAGGAGGAGGGGGAGAAGGGAGGCAGGATGATGCGCATGCACAGCAGCACGTCCACACGCGCACAGCGGTGCACCCTGCAGGCTGTGGTTAGTGCATCATGATGGAAAACTGTCTTTTTATACAAACACATATATCATGGATGATTACCACCAAACAGAGACAATGTGTCTGTATCAATTTTTAACTTATTATCAGAGATTCTCAAATGTGGCAGCATAGACACTAGAACTGTAGGCGTTAACATTGGACCCGGACCACACTTACGTAACAGGGAGCAGAGGACTATTACAAATAATAACAATACAATTATCCATAATTCAAGTCGCCAATTTAATATGCATCTGTTGAAACACTGCCCGATGCTCCCTGGCCTTGGATACAGGGATATAATGAAGAAGAAAACACTTTATTCAGGATTGACTGGTGTCAAATATAAATATAGAAGGATACTCCCTTTTTAAATGTTTGCTAAAAAAACATCTAAAGGTAAATTGTTTCCAGCATATTGGACAACTGAATGGTGATACAGTTAAAATAGAATTACTCTGTCATCCACTAATATGACATCTACAAGGAGAGCCTCCGGGCCTACAATTTAGTCTTAAAAAGTGCGAGAGAAACATACTTCTCCAATATCATAAACAACAACACTAATAAGGCGAAAACCCTATTTGCAACTGTTGACAGACTGACCAACCCCCCAACACAAATACCAGCTAAACTACATTCCACGCAGAAATGCAATGAGTTTGCATTCTTTTATACTAATAAAATTGAAGGCATCAGACGCGCCATCAATATCTCAAACAAAAAAGTTGGATCACCACCCTGTTCAGGCAAAAGTAACACAGCAATGATGGCAAGCTTTAATGCCATAGACTCTAAAACTCTAGTGGAAACGGTGACAAATCTAAAATCATCCACCTGCTGCCTTGATGCTTTACCTACCAACTTTTTTAAGAATGTTTTTGACTGCCTATCAATAGACGTATTGCAAATAGTTAATAACTCCATTCAATCAGGCAATTTCCCAAAGGCCTTCAAAACTGCAGTCATTAAACCTCTTCTAAAAAAGCGGAGCCTAGATGCCTCTATTATCAACAACTACAGACCAATTTCAAATCTACCCTTCATAAGTAAAATAATTGAGAAAGTTGTCCTCCAACAACTAAATCACTTCCTGGCTTCAACTGGCTGCCACAACAACTTCCAGTCAGGATTTCGACCTTTTCATAGCACCGAGACGGCCCTTATTAAAGTTGTAAATGACATCCGTCTTAACACAGACTCTGGCAAAACTTCAATATTAATGCTACTAGACCTCAGTGCTGCATTTGACACTGTCGACCACTCAATACTCTTGGACAGGTTGGAAAACTGGGTGGGGCTCTCAGGCACAGTCTTAAACTGGTTCAAGTCATATCTACAAGATAGGAACTATTTTGTTTCCATTGGCGACTTTGTATCAGAACCTACCAATGTAACGTGTGGAGTCCCCCAAGGTTCAATCTTGGGGCCGACTTTATTCAACATCTACATGCTCCCACTAGGACAAATCATGCAAAATAATAACATTGACCACCATTGCTATGCCGATGACACACAAATCTATGTAGCACTATCACCAAACGACTATCGCCCCATAGATCTTCTGTGCCAGTGCATTGAGCAAGTCAAAGACTGGATGTGCCAAAACTTCCTACAACTAAATGAGGACAAAACTGAGATAATTGTTTTTGGTGCTAAAAAAGAAAGGTTTAAAGTAATTCAACACCTTCACTCTCTGTCCCTGAAAACCTCAACCAAAGCCAGAAATCTTGGGGTTATTATGGATTCTGATTTACATTTCGACAGTCACGTTAAATCAGTAACAAAATCAGCCTACTATCACCTAAAAAATGTAGCAAGACTTAGAGGGCTCATGTCAGCTCAAGACTTAGAAAAACTTGTACATGCCTTTATTACTAGTAGGCTAGACTACTGTAATGGTCTCCTTGCAGGTCTTCCGAAAAAAACTGTCAGGCAGCTACAGCTTGTTCAGAACGCTGCTGCTAGAGTTCTTACAAAGACCAAAAAATGTGAGCACATTACACCAATTCTTAAATCCTTACATTGGCTCCCTGTATGTCAGAGGATTGATTTCAAAATCCTCCTGCTCACATATAAATCACTACATGGTCTAGGACCGAAGTATATCACTGATATGCTCCCACTACATAAGCCCTCTAGACCACTAAGATCTTCTGAGACCAATCTGTTAGTGATTCCCAGAGTAAACAACAATCACGGGAGAGCATCATTTAGTCACTATGCAACAAATGGCTGGAATAAACTTCCTGAAGATGTAAGACTTGCCCCAACTCTGACCACTTTTAAAACTAGACTGAAAACTTTTATGTTCACCATAGCTTTCTGCTAAATCTTTTAATGTCTGCACTGTTTTTAATTATTGCAAATATGTTTTTATTCTATTTTCTTTCTGTAATGCATTTTTAAAATTTTTATTATTTTCTTTTAATTCTTCTATTTTTCTTTTCTTTTTTTCTTCTCACTTTGTTTTATGATGTGAAGCACTTTGAGTCTGCCTTGTGTATGAAATGTGCTATACAAATAAAGTTGCCTTGCCTTGCCTTGCCTAATATTGTCATTTAGTGACACATTTTGTCAATTTGAGAAAATTGCAATGTAGGGCGTAACAAACTTTGGAGTTGAACATGGCTTTATACATAATGCAAGTAAAACGATGGTCCTTCAGTCTCATAATAGCTTTAACACATTAATTGATTAATTGATGGGTTAAGTGTGATCTCACGTGTCTTCCGGGGGCTGAATGATTGTGTCCAATCAGCGCTGCAGGTTCGTTTGTTGACAGGAGCCTCTGAACGTTGATTGGTTAAAGATCAAAACACTCGACGGTTCCCGCCTTTTCCCGGAAGCTGACAGTCACCTGACTATTCCTATTCTCTCTGCTTCCGTGTTAGCCACCGTCAGTATTAGCCAACAAACTGACCGTCCCATTTCGATCCCTCTTCCATTTCGTCCTCTTTTCCACTTTTCCTCATTTTCCAGGAGTTGAAACAACTCCTCGTCCAGCTCCGAAATCATGGACGAGACGAGTCCGCTCGTCTCTCCGCTCCGGGACTCCGGTGATTTCAGCTACTGTCCCACGGAGCCCACCAGCCCCCGTGGTTCGTTTGGAACCACACCGGGCTCTGTGGTGCGCATCCCGGCGGGCAGTCCGGGGCGCAGCCGGGAGAGACAACCGCTTCTGGACCGGGACCGTGGAAGCTCGCCGCGGGAGCCACACAGGAACGAGTTCCCGGAGGATCCCGAGTTCAGAGAGATCATCCGAAAGGCCGAGCGAGCTATAGAGGAGGAGATCTACCCGGAGAGGATCTACCAAGGATCCAGTGGGAGCTATTTTGTCAAAGACTCGCAGGGGGTAAGAAGAGAAGATGCTAACTTGCGTGTACCGCTAACCGACCCTTGCTGTCCAATGCTAACGGTCCCTATAGCGGTCCTATGACTGGTCTGCGGTGTCTGAATGGTTGTGTGTGTTTGTGTGATGCAACAATTGCAAGATTGTTTTGATTAAAAAAAAAAAAAAAAGGTCTGGGTCGCTTGAGGAAAGGCCTCCTACAACAAGCCTGTGATGACTTTGCAAATAGGCTGTAAGGCATGCCAACACAACATGAACGTACAGTTCAGACTAAAAAACAACAAATTCTCCTTGAATAGAAAAGAAAACACGTGAATACTCAAAATAATGAAATATAATACACAAAGTAAAAACAAACAAACAAGAATATTTTTAATTGCATTTCTAAGAATTGAGGAAACCAATTGCAGGTTGAATAAATTACTTTGATGCACCTACAAGAGCTCTCACATTTGTATTATTTTTTAATTATTACATATATTTTTTAATCTTCATGATCTAGTTGCTTAGTTCCCTCTAAAATGATTTGATCATCAGTGTGACTGCAGGCGTTCTGATCCTCGCTCTGATGGTCTGTCCCTGACCAGCTGTCACATGTCAACAATAACACAGATAAGATGCTTGTGATCCATTATTTCCAGTAGCTCTCCTGTTTTTTCACCCCCCTGCTGTACTGCATGTCTGGGCAAAGACCAAAGTCTTAAGTATCTAATCAAACCAAAGATGCTGAGCACACATCCCTGATTTGTTGCAGCGCTTATAATCACTATATTTTCTTTTACAAAGTGCTGCGCATTCAAGGCAAATTAGGGAGTCGACATGTGGACAATTATAGAGCATTTCTCTCCATTCGTCACCGTCGACAATATCTCCTGACTGTGAGCATGGCTGATTCATTAATGATGGTAAACTTTGATCGGCTGGCCAGTAAAAGTCTTGAGCAACTGGCAGTAGCCGTCCTCCCACCACATCCACATCTACTGTGTGTGTCGTGTTGTACCCATGTTTAAAAAAGGGGAAGTGTGTCTTTAGGCCAAGTGGCTGGTCCTGTTAGACTGTTCAAGGCATTTTTTCCCACGCACTAAAAGCTTACAAAACAGAAAAAGAAGTATTCTAGGCTGCATTCTAGCCCCCCCCCCCCCCCCCCCCACACACACACACACAGTTTCTTTAGTTAGTCACCAGTGTGCTTAGTAGTCATGTGCTAGCTCTATAATACTCTTTGATGACCAAGTTTCATGTTGAAATCGGTGTGTGTGTGTGTGTGTGTGTGTCTGTCATGCTGGCATAATGCAACATGTGATATGCAACTTTAAATTGACTATCTTTTGCTTATCAAACTCTGATCCTGATCTCAATTCGTGTCGGTAATAATGGCTTTCAATAATGTTTTCACTGTATTAAAAGAGTCATTTCAAACTGCTCCTGCTGCACAATGCACTGCTCCACCTCTGTGTGTTTCAGTTGCTGTTTACAAAGGAGAATATTGTCCTTTTTATTATATTTAATTGACTCTTATTCGACCGAACCTCCTTCTCCACCATTCCTAAACTTTCCTTTCTAACTTCTGTCGAAGTGCTGAACCTCTCTATTGACTCTCCCTTGACTGATTTTCCTTCTCATTTTCTCCCCTCAGAAAATTATCGGCGTGTTCAAACCTAAGAATGAAGAGCCTTACGGCCAGCTGAACCCTAAGTGGACCAAGTGGCTCCAAAAATTGTGTTGTCCCTGCTGTTTTGGTCGCGACTGTTTGGTCCTGAACCAGGGATACCTCTCGGAGGCCGGGGCCAGCCTGGTCGACCAAAAACTGGAGCTCAACATCGTTCCCAGGACCAAAGTACTGTATAGATACACACAGTGCCACCATCGCATTACAAGAGCAGTGAACAATTTAGCAAATAACGCATCTCTTAATTGATCTGTGGCGCTCTAGGTGGTGTACCTGGCTAGTGAAACGTTCAACTACAGTGCCATAGACAGGGTGAAGTCCAGAGGAAAGAAGCTAGCCCTGGAGAAGGTGCCAAAAGTGGGCCAGCGTTTCCACAGGATCGGACTGCCACCGAAGGTAATATAACATTGTTATGTTACAAATCTTATATTGCAAAAATGACAAATCTATCATTAATCCAGTGAATCTAGTCATATGGTTCAGAAATATAGTTTTGTTGTTTGTCGAATACTTGTGATGTGTTTAACACAAAGTCCCGGATCTGTTGCTCCTCCACCAGGTTGGTTCTTTTCAGATCTTTGTCGACGGATACAAGGATGCAGATTTCTGGTTGCGGCGGTTTGAAGCGGAGCCTTTGCCTGAAAACACCAACCGTCAGCTCCAGCTGCAGTTTGAGCGGCTCGTAGTCCTTGATTACATCATCAGGAACACAGGCACGTAGTCACTCTACTCAGCCGTCAGGGCCCCCGGTGATAGACAATATACTCAGCAACCTGTTTAGTCCAATGTATGTTGTTATTAAGATGTGGTAATGCAGTCTTGATTTCATGCAGCTTTTAGATGGTTACTTTTGGTTTGATTGGAGTCTTTTTATTTGGTATTGTAGACAGGGGAAATGACAACTGGTTGCTGAAGTACGACTGTCCCATGGACTCCGGGAATAGGGTGAGGACACAGAGACATTGTTTGTCTTTTTGTCTCTTCAGTTACAAAAAAACTGTGTTAACTTGTGTTCATTTTACACGTATATCTGTGTAGGATACAGACTGGGTGGTAGTAAAGGATCCCATCATCAAGCTGGCAGCTATAGACAACGGCCTCGCCTTCCCCCTCAAACATCCTGACTCCTGGAGAGCCTGTAAGCACCTTGACATTGTTTTTAACTGCTTATTTAATTAATCACTGCTTTTTTTTTTATCACTGCTTCCCCTCGGCAGGACGCAACTCATGCTTTTGAAAAAAACAGAAACTCTCGTTTCAACAGTGGGTCTAGTGAAAGCTAGATATTTATATCTTAATTGTATTGCATGCAAGGTTTCTTTGATGTTATTCTGTCACTGTATCATTAACTTTTTCCAGCGCTTCATAAGTACATAATCATTAAGACACGTTTCCTTTTCCACTTACCAGACCCGTTCTACTGGGCGTGGCTATCCCAGGCCAAAGTTCCTTTCTCCCAGGAAATAAGAGAGCTGGTCCTGCCCAAACTCTCTGACCCAAATTTCATCAAAGACCTGGAAGAGGATTTGTACGAATTATTCAAGGTATGGAGGGACTGGGATTAAGTACTCAGCAACAGTTTTGTGCGAAATGAAGTGTTAATAATGTAGGTGAATGGAATTTGAGAGTAACGGATGCAGATATTGAATGAAATTACATAACAGACTCTGTGGCTGTGAACTTTATGTATAACGTGTGTGTGTTGTCCACTGGGTCTCGCAGAAAGACCCTGGTTTCGACAGAGGACAGTTTCACAAACAAGTAGCCGTTATGAGGGGGCAGGTGAGCTGTCTTCTCTCCTCTTACAACACATTTATTAGCAATATGACATGCCATGTGTTCCCCCTTGGACAAACATCTTTTCCATAAACCATACATTCACAGTTAAGTTTTCCTTTCCCTTTTTTTGTTGTCGTCTTTCAAGATCCTAAACCTGTGTCAAGCCCTGAAGGACGGTAAAACCCCCCTGCAGCTGGTCCAGATGCCCCCAGTAATAGTCGAGACAGCCAGAGCACCTCAGAGAGCCAACAGTGAGTCCTACACACAGAGCTTCCAGAGCAGAAGACCCTTCTTCACCTGGTGGTAGGAGCAATGCAATGAAGAGGAGGAACAGCAGGAAGCCGGGGTACGAGGAAAGGAGCGAGGAGGGTGGATGGAAGACGGGGCAGAGTCTAAGAACGTGGGTTTTGTCCCGGAAATTGAAATAACCACCACCACCACCCCCCCTCCCCTCCGCTCCTTTTGGTTACAGAGAGTGAGTGAGTGAGTGGAAAGATGAGGCCAAAGTGGAAGAATTTCACAACATATCTTTCCTGTTTGCCTCTGTGCCTTGCGTGGATGTCAGTGGATAGCTAACGCGTAAATGATGAAGATTCAATATCCTTCTGCGAGAGAGAAATATTTTCAGTGAGGTGTCAGACATTTCTTTAGGACCCCTGGGTGCACATCATGTTTTGCCCACACACACACATGCACACCAGTCAAAAGCCTCCCATGCTTTGTTTTCGGAGGGAAGGTGTTGCATTCCTTCTTCATACCTCTCTGCCTTTTTTAATATTCACCTGCATATTCCCTCCCACACAGTTAAAACCCCCTCTGGGCTCGTGTTTATTGAAGTCTTGAAGATTAGTTAGTGCGTTCTCAATGATGTGTACACCTTCACACAGTGAACACAAGCCACGTGAGCTGGTTTCACAGTTACACGTCGCGCCTCCTCACTGTTGGATCTGCAGTCGTCTGGGGTGAGGTTGGAAAGCAGGGGCACTTTTGTTGAAGGACACACACTCTTTGTCAAGCTGAGATAAGCATCACTGGCTGACCTACTTCTTTCCATCTTTCACTGATGAGTTAAATAAATGGGTGAAGAAGACAAAATGATCACATGCGCGAGCTGGCAGGGGGGAGGGGGGGTGTTTGGTTGGTGAATCCCAGTCCACAAGCTCCTGTTTGTCTCGGCCATGTTGATTTCTGTTAATTTTCCGGCTCAAGTAACTTCCTGCTGTACCGAACTGACATGAAATGTATTGTGGCAATGCACTGTATAATTTGTATGTAATATTTAACGATAGATTATAATTAAAACATATTCCATTAATACAGACGATGCGTTTGTGATTGAAGTTGGTCAGAAACATTCACACAGAACTCTACAACTTCTATTGATGACCGCTGGGTATGATTACGACTGTCATTTTTAGAGACGTTATACAACAGTCATTTAATAACGGTCGATAATAAAAAAAAAAAAAAAAGTCTTTAAAGCTGCTGCAATCAACACTCTTATATCAGCAATGGATCGACTGACTGTGACGTAAAAGGAGTCACTTGTTGTTCCCTTCTGCTCTACGGAGCATTTTAGATCATTGTTTTGGTTTAATGTCCCGCATTTTTGGGCCCAGTTTAACTGTTCTCATCTGCATTTATTTATTGGTTTCAGCAAAAAAAAAAAAAACTCTAAAAGCTCACGTTACCTGAAGATTGACCTTTATCTGCTGCCCCCAGTTGGCCAAAAAATCTGTTTATGCAGTTTTTTTAAAAGGATGTGATTGACAGCATCTTTATTTAGATGTTTATTCAGTGAATTTGTCAAAAAAACAACACAAACTCCCTGGGATACAAATGCTCTTTACGTAGTTGTTATCCAGTGCTACAATATCCTGCCCTGATTGTGATGATATCATGAGTTCTCAGACAAGTGCTACACCAGGTACAGGTACATCACAAATGTCATTTCCGGCTTTACATGACAGCTGGTTTCTGTTTATGTCTGTCTCCCATCAATTGGACTAATCCCCATGTTCACCAAAGTTCACTGGTATTTCTTTATAATGAGGTCTTACATGTAGAGTACATGTTTGCAGGAGGCGCTAACAGCAGTAATACAGCATGCCCTTTCATGCAGAATCAATCCTGTATTCCCACTTCCGCTAACGTGTGTTGTTCCTTGAGCTTGAGTCGGTTCAGTCCGTTGTTAGTGCAGGATGCGGTGAAGGTAGCGCTCAGTGTGTCCGGCGACATCCTGCCTGGCCACACCCGACCTCCACGACGAGGGTCTAAAGGGGTTTTGGTTCTCTAGGACGTCTTCTTCAGTGGCGGGCAGACATTCTTCTGAACTGGGCGCTATGTCGTTCTCGTCCTCAACAGTATAGCCGGACAACGGCTCCTCAATCCTGGAAGACAGAGGTGTGATTCTATCAATGTCACTTCAGCACGTTTGACAAAATACAACTATATATTCACAACACTTTCTCATTCCAATTTCTCACATACTGATATTTTGTCACACCTTGTCGTCAAATCCTTGACAATGCGCACGGTCGCAGTAAACACACGGTGTAAGTTTTGAATTCAAAACACTTGCTTAGGATTAGGCAACAAATCTCCTTGCATAGGTTTTAGGGAAAGCATCATGGTCGGGCTAAAAATAACTATTTAAACTAAATGAGACCGAAACAACGTAAGAAAACACGTCGCTAACACAACACAAGTCTCCTGGTTCATCAAGCTCCCAGAGCATTTTCTCTGAGCATCGAATCATCATGGTTTTACATTGTAGTTACTTATACAGACACTCGAGGGTGCCTTGTACGTCTGGATCAGACACCAACAGACTGCTGCAGAACTTCATTACTCCTCCAACAAATCAAATTTTGTGTGTGTGTGTGTGTGTGTGTGTGTGTGTGTCTGATGGTATGCAGGGTGAGGACAGTCTTGTGAGGTCATGCTGAGTTAGTTGGGCACATGACAGTTTACATGCTGCATATTTTAAGACGTAGAGGGAGTCTGGAATCAAGTAAGAGAGGACGTGTTCAAGTGATATATGTAGGATAATACAATGACAGATTATTAATAAATAGTGAGAGCACAGATTAATTGCAAGTAAAATTTAGAGAATGTTTTACTCTTCCTTTAAAGCCTCATCTATGTACCACTTTTCACATCCTCTCTTTACTTTGTGCTGGCCTTTTCTTACCTGAGATACCCTGATGCTCTGAGCCACTTATGGTCCTTGCGTCCCTCTACTCTGATTCCTGCTTTATTCCTCACTCGGACTCGGAGCCCCACCAAGGCCTGGGCCAGCCCTGCCTCTTCCCCCCTGTCCTCCCCTTCCTCCTCCGTCGCCTCCTCCGCTGCCTCCATATTTGCATCCATCCCTCGCCACACCAGCTTCGCCCGATGTTCAGCGTCTCTGTCTCCTGCTGTTCTGAACAGCTTGTGCAGCTGGTGCAGGTTGACCCCAGTAAAGATGTTGGGGCATCCAGACTTCCTAATTCGTTGGCTGGAAAGTTTCCACTGCACAGGCAGGCCATCCTCCGAGAAGGTGGATGCTGGGGGCTCCGCCATGGTGCGTGGATGGAGAGCTTCTGGGTGGTGATTTAGGTACGGGAGGACAATATGAAGCTGGCAGACAGGAAGGTAAGCTGACAGGGGAGAAAGGAGGGAGACCAAATTGGTCGGGCTAATGAGATCACAGCCAAAAGCAAAGTTCAAGCCTTCATCCAGCAGACACAAATAAATAAATAAATATTGTTACCTTTCTTATCTGAAGAATTATCCCAATATTAATTTGATTAAGCCATCAGCTATTTTCTCGTTTGATTGTTGGGGACATGAAATGTAATAAAACAGTGAATTGTTTTATTTCTGTAGCCTATTGTCCAACCAACAGGCCCAAACCCAAAGAAATGTAATATAATATCTTCATAGATAAAACAAAATATAATAAATACAATATTCACATTTCATCCACAGTATTGAATGTGTTTTTGTTTACAGGTGTCTACTAAAACTACCACTAGATATATTTACATGAACCTAGACACTAAAGAGAAAAACCTGCTATTTAAAACACTGGTATGAAGGATGATGAGAGTGCTTACCTTACTCTCTGTAGTTTGAATGAGACAAACTGTAACCCTGCACCACCACCGGCAGATAGACAGACAGACAGACAGACAGACAGACTCCAACCTTCACATGCGTTAATGCCGAGCCGACCCACTTCCAACCGGCCCGGCAACGTGAAGGAATAATCAAAGAGTAATCCATTAATGACGTCAGCCCCGAGGTGATAACCTCCTTCACCTCACTCAACAACAAGTCCCTGTGCAAAATAAACTACCAGCTTAAACTACTCAATCTAAGATAAGACTTGATTATAAAATCAGATGTACCTTTGCAGTAGAGTAGATGTATAAAGTTTATAAATGGAAATTCTCAAGTAAAGATGCCCAAGAAATGCTTTTATGCGGTTAGTATCGACCTGCTTGAGTGTGTAGCACTGGTAAAAAGACTCATTTTATTAGGGCCCGAGTGCTGACAATATCGGGCAGCGAAGCCCTATTGAAATTCATATATCAGGGCCAACAGGTTTGCAGTCTGGGCAGAACTTTGAACACAACACACAACACCAACTTGCAGTGCTTAATACTATACACACTATACCATTCACAACAGTTTTCACTATACTGTATAGTAGTACACACACACACACACACACACACACACACTTTAACTTCATACACACCCAACAGTCTGCTGAAACTTAATTTGTAGGTCAGAATAAACTGAGGCCTTTCAAAACATCCTCACACTGCACACAGACAGACTTTATAAAGTCTGTCTGTCTGAATCTTTCAACACTTAAAAAAAGGAAGGACTGTGATATTTCTCCCCACATCATTCTCTTCCATTGACAACAAAAAAAGAGCTTGCACGGTTTAGAGGGCAAACTGCAATCCGTTGTTGTAAAAAGCTAGGAAATTGTAACATCTGAACAGATGTTACTGTAGCGCACCCTGGAGGACAGGAGGGGAAGTCTCCTCAGGACACTGGAGGAAAAGAGGGTTATGATGAGTTTAAAAGATAATGAATTGGAAGAGCAACTGTGACTGAGTGTTCTGAATTGGTTCAAATGAACAGGACACAAGGGGACGAGATGAACTAACGGAGGAGGGATAAGTTAAGTCATGAAAAGAAAAGAAAAAATGTACATTATAGTTAGTTAGTGTTATCAGGTATTACAGATATTATACGTTGGACCAGAACATTCTCGCAGACTGTGCCTGCTCACAGTGGCGTTGAGCTCAAGCACTTGTGACTGCGCCTGTCTTAGGTTTGTGCCAAGATTTCACAGCAGGATCGCACCCGTCATTGGCTAAGCCTGTCTTATGATATAACCTTATTTGGTTTTGCCTTCATCACTGAGAACATATCAGCACCACTGCAGCTTTCAGGAGAATCTGCTTAACCAGACTGTTGCAGGGGTCCTGTCTGGTGTGGAAAACCTCTGCCTCTATTGATCTAGTACTCAGCACCTATTCTTGTGCTGCATGATTAGCGCCTCTGCGCTGTCCTGGGGCTTCCATGATCATTCCCCCTCTTCCTCCTCCTCCTCCAAATTGGGGTTCTGCTGTCTGAGATATTAACTTAACAGATCATCACTTGTAGCCATCTTCCTGATGTACTATCTAATCCAATCCAATCCGCTTTATTTATATAGCACGATTTTAACAAACCGAAGATAAAACACTATAAATAGATAACACAATAGAAGCACAATAAAAAGAATAAGTACACAATAGAAAGATTAAAGTAATAAAATAAATGCACTGCTCGTACAAGATACAAATATGCACTTATACACATAAAATTATAAAACCAACACCTACATGGTGTCAGAAGCCAAAGAAAAGAGGATCCATCCATCCATCCATCCATCCATCCATCCATCCATCCATCCATCCATCCACTCAACTTTAAAACATCCACTATTACACACCACAACTCAGAGCACGATAACAAAGCAGTTCCTTTGCTACACGTTTAAGTATTTGTACTGCACCCAACCTAACCCAACGTTAGACTGTGATCACACAGGCCAATCTTATGCAGCCACCACTGGAACCAAATTCTATTAGGTTAGTGTATCCTGATATCCTGATATCATTATCATTTGTACCTCTGCACGAGTGTAATAAAGAGTGACTCTCTAATCGTTAAAATCATTTCTATAAACATGGGCCTTACGGTTTTTAGAAACTGTTGTAAGAACAAGACCAAGCTTTTATGTTTCTTCCTATAGCACCTGAAGGCAACCTAATCAAAAGCATACCAATTAACAGGTGTGCTGCAGGGCGGCTACTTCTACCTTTGCCCCAAACACTCCAACGGCCGTTTGTCTTGTCTCAGAAGCAGAACTACGGACCTTTATCTTCTAAAGCCGAACATGAGTGGGGTTTTTGCTGGCCTGCTGAAGGCTCGACGGGCTCTGTCTCACAGAGCAGCTGCGACGATTCAGCAACAAGCAGGTTACATTCACGGCAAACCACCGAAAGATAAAATTGGCCCAGCGGTAGGTTTACAAAGGAGCACTGTTAACGGTGGTTTGGAAATGTCTTCAATTTGTGTGTGCTGTTGTTTCTGGTTAATGACGGAAGTGACATGGCTGTGTCCTACAGGAATCTGTGTTCGTGCTGACCACGATGACCGCGGCCGTCCTCGGACCTTCTGGCTGGATACTCGCCCATTTAGACCATTATAAAACTCGTGACTGATGGACGAGGACCTGAACGCATCGTTTACACGTGTCAAACCAACATGCCTGCTGTTAAAGTGCCATTTGAACATTTGTTAACATAATAAACTAGTTTCTCGATTTAATCTCGTCGATTGATTTTTTTTCTTCTAACTGGTGCAGTTCTGCCTCGTAACCACTAGGTGTCAGAAACTGTCGGCGGAAGTGCAGTCTCTGTTTGCTTATAAACGTGCTGCTCGGTCAGGGCGTCCATGGCTGACGAACCCTGTTACGGTTTTAATAACCACAGAGCTAAAGTGTCTTCAGGGAGCACCATGAACCCGCACCTGACTGGGACCAGCAAGCGGCTCGAAACCAGCCGGAGCCGGCGCCGCTTTGTGTCTGGAAGAGGAGCTCGCCGCGGCCATCCACGGGGCGTTTGAGTGTGCCGTGGAGATCGCAGTTCGGGAGGTGACGAAGCTTGTAGGTCAAACAGGAAATGCCTATGAAGACATGCGACGGGAGAACGAGTCCCTCAGACAAAGACTTAAGAGAGCCGAAGCCCTGCTGGACTCTGCGTGCGCGGACGAAAGAGGTGGCGGCTCTCCACCTACAAAGCTGGTCCCGAATGGCACCAAGCCCACGGATCCACCACCGCACCTTATTTCCAATGAAAAAAGCCGAGACCCCAACGTGGGCGACGTGAACAGCTGCACGGGGGTCAGAGGTGACGCTCCTCTCGGCGGTCCCAGTGCGAACCAGCACCCTGACCCTCAGCCCAAACAGGAGAAGCAGACATCAGGCGGTGATGTGAGGACTAGGCATGTCAGTGATGCTTCTGCTTGTGGGGAAGGAGGAGATGATGGATGTGCTGTTGCTTGTGATGTCTTGACTAGAGGTACGTGTGCTTGGCAGTTTATTTCCCGTTGACCACTTTCATCATGTCCTGACCTGTAGGTCAGCATAATATGGAATGTGATACATTTCCCCCCACATATAAGTGTGCACAGATAGTTGCTATAATTCCATTTGCATGCAAGAAGTCTGTATGGCTTAAGGGCAAACGGGTCTGTTCATTTATTTGTACATATAGGTTTTAGTTTATTTTGAAAACTGACTGTTGGTCTATTACAGTAGGATTGGTCCAGTTCTGTTAATCCTTAAATTAACGCAATCCATGTATCACCACCTTAAATGCAAATGGTTTTAAATGGAATCACATTTTTTTTTAAATCACAAGAATGAATACTTTTAACTTTACTAAAATGTAAATTGTCTGTCATCTTGCTGACTGTGTGTACCCTGTGATCTTTTTTGTTCACAGAAGTCAGCGACGCGATGTCTCGTGTGTGTGTGGTGAGAGTAGAAAGCATGGAGCAGTCATGTCGAGAAGCTCAACACTATAACTTGCCACCACTTCCCAGTGCCGATGACGAGGTCAAAGCTTCGTCAAAGCAGTTTACAGTAAAGCAAGAGAGGCTAGAAGAGGAGGGAGACGACTCCGCTTGCTGTTTGGACTCGATCAAGATGGAGGATTTTAGCCCCGAGTGTATGACAGAAGCCCAGTTGAAAATGCTGGAGGAGTGGAAACCAGAAGTGCTGGATATTCAGTGCCAAGACTCAGACGTTCCTCTGGCCAGGCTGGCTCTGGGTAAGAAGCAAAACATAACGAGTCTAACAAAATAACCACTCAAGTCACTTTTATAGCCACAGTTTAAGCGTGTGTGATGTTAATCTACACTGTAAAAAAAAAAAACTGTAAAAAAATGATCAAAGCCCTGGCAGCAAAGTTTCCAAACGGATACCGTAAAATTACAGTAAATAACTGGATCACAGAACTACATACAATAACACAATAAATTGTACAGTCAAAATGAATTACAATACAGTTTATTATAGTTGATAAATGCCATTGTACTGTAAAATAACATCCATAATATCTCAAAAAACCTTAAAAATCAGATAACCTTCTGGTCAATCACTGTAATTTTACAGTATTAAAAAACTGTAAAAAAGCAGTCAAAGCACTGGCAGCAAAGTTTCCAAACGAATACCGTAACATTACAGTAAATAACTGGATCACAAAACTACATACAATACAGTATTTATTTCAAACATTCTATCAACACAGATATGACCATCGATAGTCTGCCGTTACAATTGATTTGCCTCGGGTGCACCGTGGAGTCGGTATGAGTGTTTTTAATGCCATGCTAGCTAGAACGATTGACTTGCGCTAGCCATAGCACAAGCGAACTCGGCAACGAGAAGAACTGAATGAAATTTCTTGAAAACGTCTCCAGACGTCTCGAACACACCGGCTCACTTGGAAAATAGGTCTTATGTCCAAAATTCTGAACTATCCCTTTAACTTAATGTTGTACTGTCCATACTGCAAGTCCAAATTATTGAGCAGCTTCTTCAGCAGCTGCTCCTGTGCTCTACAAGTAAGTTACATTGACTAGACCTCCATATAGATTAATTGCAGGGCAAAACTGGAAACAGAAACATCTTTAATCTATAAGTAACATCAGCATAAGAACGACCTACCTACCTACCTACAAACATTATTCAGTCTGACTGTGCTCTAATAGCAGTCGTTAGCATAGCCGCTAAGTGTCAAAGCAATTTCTCAAGAAACAAGTTGCTATACACAACTTTTGAAAACAGATGGACCTGGTTTCGTCCAGAAGCCATCAAAAGGGATGTGCAGGGGTAATACAACTCTGATACGAGGTGTCCTGAGAGGATAGGCGATGGGGTATATTTTATCCCCGACATCCCATCTCCTAAAATACATCTAAACAGAGCTAAATGTCTCTGGTGGATTAAGCTGTGTGTCAACTCAACAAAGAAGATAAACAAGCATGTCTACATTTGTTATAAGGTAAGTCAACATTGTGTATGTATGGTATGGATTTTTTTCACCGCAGTGAGTAAGCAACGTATCCCTGTGGGATGGCGATTAAAATTTGCATTTACAGAGAAATTTACATAGGTTTTAGTAACATATACTAGCAGAATCTACTTATTGCCTGTTTTGTGCAATAAGAGTAATTTTGAGGCCTTTTTCTCAATGCAATGAATGTTGTTCCACAATTGTGAAGCACAGGAGCAGCTTATGAAGACGATCAGCAATATTTGGACTTAGGTCATGGCTATTAAACTTTGTAACTATTTCTTGAAAATGAAACAAATGTAAAAATAATTTAAGAATACATTCAATTTGGGCAATACATGCTGTGCGTGAGCACCTAAAAGAACTCCGACTGTGAGAAAAACTCCAAGCCAGCTTTCCTGTGTCTTTCACTGAGCGGAGGCTTCCATCTGGCCACTCTGCCGTAAAACACCATATCGGTGGAATGTTACAGTGATGGTTTGGCTGCATGGTATTGGAAAAAACTGACATTGCAATTTATTTATTTTTTGCGATATATATATTGCGATATTAAAATATAGAAGAATTTTCACAAGATGACTTGAATAGCTCCATTTGGAAATAATTTGGTTGATTCACTATGACATTATTGTATTCATAAAATACCCTTCTATCAATCCAAGCTAAGGTCAGTGATCTAATGTCATACTCATCTGATCAAAATAGAGCATTAGGGATGGAAGTCTCTTTAGCCAGCCTGTTGTGCAGTGCATTATAGGTGGAATAAGATGATGCACAGAAGAGAAAAAATGTAACGGTGACACTTTTGACACTGCAAAATTTTTTTTTTATTTCACTCATCATTTATTACCCCCTTTTAGACATGGATGACATAGCCACGTTTGTTAAAGAAGCACTACCAATGTGTAGCATGCCAGCTACACTGCAACCCATTATGATGGATGTCCTCAAAGATGTTGGGGTGGAAACGATTGACGATATGCAGCTTATCCAGATAAATGACCTTGCAGGCGTGCTCACCCCCATTCAAGCAAGGAAGCTTATTGCACATGTTAAAAGTAAGTCGAGGCTCAATCTGTAATATGAGTATATTCCCACCAGTGCCATTGTTGGTCCACTATTCATTATTATGTATGTCTCTGTGCTTTTTAGGTGTCTTCTCAGCTCAGACTGATGCAGCTTCAAGCATGGAGGAGGATTTCACAAGCACACCCCAACCTCAAGAAACCCCCCGGGTCCCTACAAGCCTAAGCATCCCCTCTACTTCTCAAAGCTCATTCGGAAGCCCAGGCACACCTCAAACTCTAGGAAAACCCTTTCAAACCTCATTTGGAAGCTGCATCTCCTCTACATCTGGTAGTGAATGCTCTAGTCCCACTAGAAAACTGGGCAGTGACTGGCACTACTATTTTCAAGTCCCTTGGAACATGCTGCCAGCTGTTGTAAAGAAGAAATTACACAATCAAGAGCGGCCGACAGCCAGAGAAAGGAGGGAAATTATTCGCATTATTACAGCTGAAATTCTTGCCACTTGCAAGACACCAGTGAAGAAGCACTTAAGTGAAGTTGCACGGAAGATGGTCCTAGAATATCCAATGTCTTTCAAAGACATCATAGATGGTGAAGTCGTTGGAAGCGGCTATGATTCTCTAACAAAACAACTTCAGTGCAGAGTTGATAACTACAAGAGATTTGAGATGGTGGGTAAGAAAAGGATCATCCCAGATGAAATCAAGACTGTACCAAAATATAAGAAACAACGGAAAGACTCCTATGGCTGTCTTCAGTTGGAATCTGGACCTGTGAATGTGGAAGCACAGATGAAGAAGAAAAAAAACATGCAAAAAATGTTCCTGGAAAATGAGAGGAATGAAAAAAAAATAGAACGGTTAATCTCAGACACCTTCATATCTCAGAGAAATGACATTATGTCTCGTAAGGACACCCAGGCCCTTACTGAAGAATGGCCTCTCCTCTTCTCACTCGTTGGCATGAAGGCACACTTCAAACTCTTGACTGGTGTCCACATCAACAAGGGATTTGAGGAGGCCATGGCCTCAAAATTGGCCAGAGTCCTGGAATATTTTCAGTCTCTTCCATTGGAGAAAATAAGCATAGCTGCAAAACAGAGAGCAGAGATCCAAGCTGGAGGTGGACCCTGTGGGGCAGTATTGATGCTACTTTCACACTTTAAAGAGGACCGTGCAAGAATGTTCCACATGGTTGAGAGAACATGCATCGCTGTGGAGGTTGAGACAGAACACCTGCCACCCACACCATGCATTGTTGTATGTGGTAAGTGAGAGGCAATAGAATGTGTGTGCCCTACATACAAATGGAGGCATTTAAATGTGTGGATTTACTGATTACCTTCTTTTTTGACAGGAGAGAGTCCATTGTCTGCAACAGCTTTCATGGTGGCAGCGGACCAGGAGGTGATGATGGATAACTTGAAGAGCTTCACTGACGCACTGGTTGGCATGTTCATGTGTTTCTACATCTTCAATATGCACTACCCAGTGGAACTCGGGTCCACAATGGAGTTTCTTCAAAGGTAAGTGTACAGGAATAATCATACACACATACACATGTATTCATAATATAACTCCTCTGTAGGTTAAAGGATATTTAGGATATTTTGAAGAGGGGTTGTATGAGGAAGCTGTTTGCATGACCCCAGTGTGGAGAAACCTGCACTAGCACTTACGCTCAGCAATGTAATGCTGTGGATGGGGTCAGCAGTAACATATTTTAGCCTCCTAAAAAAGACTGATTTGCTGACTGGGTCAGAAAGACTGTCTGGTAGCAAAATAAAATGCTGAAATTATTCTCCATGTAGTGTACACTTAAAAAAGTATGTTTTGCCGTTGACCGCATAACAGTATGTTCTCAATAGGTAGAAATAGGTATAGGTAGGTAGAAATAATGACATTAAACTAGAAATTTCCAGGGAAATTTTGAGTGCCATGGGGGGCTGCTGCTGGGATGAGTACATGATATACACAGTATAAATACTGAACAGGACTTAGGATAAATACTGAGCAGTAGAGGTCCTGGAGAAATTTTTAAGAGGAGCTAGAGAACGTTTTGGGGGTCCTGGAGAAATACCTATGTGACAGACAGAAAGCCAGCCTGCCAGACAGAGGAAGAGACAGAGACACACAGACAGACAGAGGAAGAGAAAGAGACAGACAGACACCTCTTAAACTTCCTCCAGGACCTCTTCTGTCTCCTACAATAGTGGAAACATTTAAGAGGTTGAATGAAACATTGTTATAAACAAGTATTTATGTTGCATTAATTACTTCACATAGAAAATACATTCAACGTATTTATTACCCAACAAAGAAATGTTTTGGGGAAGAGATTTGAATGTAAACAAAGAACTAGCAAGCTAGTTATCTATTAGCTAACCCAATTAAATCGTTCTCATGTCCATTACAGTTGACAGACATAAAAAGGCTATTATTTTTCCTAACAAAAAGTTTAACGACACTTTGACACCAATTTATAATTCCTGACATGTTCATAAAAAAAAAAAAAAAAAACCTATATCTTAACAATATTTGACTTATCTTTTGTCTTTTCCTGGCATGGACATTTTGCTTCATTCTCCATTTTGTCTCAGCATGAAAAGAAAATTCCCATCATCCCACCTAAACACATGACATATCATTGGAAAGGCCAGTTCCTCTATAGAGCACATCATGAATTAGTAGGGTAGCTCAAATGAGTCAAAAGATAAGACCAAAAAACAATTTTTAGTACAGTGGACACAAATTAATAGGCTGGGTCCCCTGCACCATTTTATTTGAGTGTGTAAATATATCCACTATATAGTGCTCTCAAAATTTCAAAATGGAAGGAAAAAAGTAGTGTCTATGGCATATTCACTACTTTCTGCTAACAATCACACAATGCACATGCTCCACATTTTAAAAACGTTAAAATTACCGTTGCACGACTCTACAGCTGATGGTCATGACGCAAATAGACAATGATCTGTGAGTGTCCGAAATCTTGATTTAGATGATGTTTTGTTGAACAGTTTTTTTTACCACTCTGTCCAGGTGCATCTTTAAGATTAATCCTGACAAGGGCTCCAAAGTAGAGCGCCAGGAAAAGAAGAAGAGCAATGCAGTGAACCCGAAAGTCCTGACCCTTATCAACCGCATTGCAGAGTTTGAATCGAGTACTTAATGGGTAAGTTGCTTAGGTCACTTTGCATGCATTAAAGGTCTTAAGTCCAGGACACATTGCCTGGGTGTGCAGACAGTGTAGTTAGTGTCTGCATCGCAGAACGTCTTGGTTTTTATAGACCAGTCACACAGCCAGTGTAAGCAGAACATCATCTAGAGATTCGGAGTCTCACCTTCTTTTTCCACAAGTGCACTGTTATCAGCGGAAATAGACATAGTTCTACAGTTTCAGCGTCTTTAAATATGTAGAATATGTCGGACATGAAAAAATAACACCTGCTGTATCTGTTTCTTCTTCTTTATTCAATATATCAGTCTCTACAGTGTGGTCCATACCAGTGAAGTGAGCAAGATGTGATAATGCTGTCTGTCAGCAAGCATTACCTCTGTGACTCCGCTCCATCTGGTCCTTATTGTAACATCGCCCGTAGTATATCTGGACATTTTTTCGCGTTCCATCTGTTAGAGTCCGCTCACACACTATGTCCAGTTACCTGGAAATTACATTCTTCCTTGTTAATACATGTATATTGCAGTTGGACCTCAGTTGAAACTTGCCTGAAAATTTGGAGTTTGAAAGTTGCTCAGTTTTTTCATTTGGCCTCTTTGTTTAAACCACAAGGGTGTGCACTCAAAGACACGAGGATTTGATTCTGGTGTCCTATGGTGACGTCACCATAGGAGGCTCTTTGCATAAGCCCGGCCTCCGCCACCACACATTCCTGCTGTATGATAATTACATTTATTGTTACATTTATTAAATTTTTTGTAATCCAGTGGGTTATAGTAACCTACTAATTACAAAAAAATGCCATGTGATGTGTATTCAATAACAGACTACATTTCTAAGTTATCTAACCCAATCCTGTCTACCATATCTCAACAAATGTCTTCTCTACCTGTAGGATAATGCATGGGAGCAACAGTCTGGGAGAACGTCTGGAAAAGATCCAGAGACCCAGAAGGCATGGACCCCAGGGAACTGCCATCCTGACATTCCTGAAGGTTTTCATGGTTTTCAGTCTCAGATGCACAATGTACCAAATCAATTCTGTGTATCATGTTTCGGCGTTGATGCTCATAGAATAGGGGTTTTCAAATTGTAGGCCTCCCCTTGGACAAACCCTGACTTTTTTTTGAAAATTTGACTTTGTTTCACAATTAACAAATTAATTAAATACATTTTCCTGTTCTGCTGTTGCAGATGGTTCAGATAGATTTAGCCGAAGGCCTGCTAAATTGGCATCACTGATGTCAGATAGATAGATAGATTCAATGAATGACATCTTTATTATGGTGTCCTGCATATTAATATGCCCAGTCCCCATGGTCTTACAAAACACCATAAGTCCAGATTTATAAACCAAAAAGGAAACTGATATCTCATCAAATCTGATTTTCACCAGTAATAGTAGTGAAAACAACACCATGATCATGATCTGTACTTCACAGAAAAATCTTGTACTTTCTGTAAAATATTGTAAAAGTAGAAAAGAAGAAAAGAAGAAAAATGTCACAGCAGTTGAGTGTCAAGGGGCGTTCACACAGGACGCGATAGATGCGAATTGAGCGGCAACTCTAAATTGAAAATCAATGTAGATGGCGCGATGACACGCGTTTCAGGCGACGGCGGTGCGAATGGAGCGTCTGGCGCGTCTATCGCGTCCGGTGTGAACGCCGCATGAGACTGTGTGTTTAGGCCACAGGTGAACTGTTCATATTTCACTATTCATTGTTCATATGTAGCTACTGGGGCCACACAGTCAGATGTTTTTGTTACTGCAGAGAAAAGTTACATATTCTTCTGCTTGATGTGTGTATCCACGGTGTGGATTATTTGTTCAGCTTGTTTGGACTGAATATTAATTAAAAACGAATTAATATTAAATGCAATTGAATATGTCATTATTATCATTTAAAAAATTAAAGTGACCTGTAAAAATAGATTATAACAGGATTTTTATGACCCTGTCAGTCAAAATGACAGACAACTTGTCTGTTGTCTGTCCTCTGATGCATGTATGTTTTATTTATACCATTATTTACCCTTTTAAAAAAACACTTTGAACACATGATTAATTACCCGCAATTTTAAGGAAAACACGTTGAATGACTGGTGATTTCTGTAATTGTGTATGTCTTTGTTATCATGGACAGCAATCTGTAAATTAATACCTCACATTTAATGTAAAACTACATTCAAATCTTTACAAATATAAAAAATTGCTATTGAAAACATAATATTAACATAATCTTAAATCATGGTAAATTACCTGGAATTTTAATGGCAAAAATTTAAATTACTCCCAATATCTCCAAATCTACAGGCATTACATGGTTTGTTTGAAAGTCAAAACCTTAACAATGATTTCTGTAATTTTATATACATTTCTTCATTACAATTATTAGGAAAGATCTGTAAAATGACATCACATATGTAAAATTGCATTTGAATATGAAAAAGACATGTTAAGTTGCCTTTAAAAACACAATAATCTTATTATGTTTAATTATTTGTAATTTTCAGGGTAAATGTTTAAATTACTGCTAATATATGTAAATCTACAGTTAGTGTCTTATTGAAAATGGCGATAACCTGTAAAAATTACAGTGGAATGTGTACTATCATATAAATAGTGAAAATTGAAATTACTCCCAATATCTGGAAATCTACATGCATTTTATTGTTTAAAAAAGCAAAACATCTGTTAGAATACAGAATACTTTTTTGTGAAATGATATATTTTAAATTGTTTTTATACAGTAATGTACAGTAAATTTCGTTTGTCTTTGTACAAATACTAATTACCTCTAAAAAAATAATAATAATAATAATAAAATCACCTTAATCACACATGCTTAATGACCTGCAATTAAGAAAACACTACAGATTTCTTAAATTACCTTAAAAAAACATAGTAATAATGTAATATTATATTATTGGTAATTACATGTATTCTAAAGGTAAATATTTAAATTACTGCTAGTATCTGTTAATTTAGTTATTACATTGTCTTATGGAAAATGGTAATAAACCTGTGAAAACATACAGAAAATTGTATGTAAAATTAGAGTTAAAGCTGTACAAATACAATGAATTGCCATTAAAAAACATAATAGTGATGTAATCTTAAATTATGATTAATTAACTGATTTTAAACATAAAGCCTAAACATAAAACATCAAAAACTACAGATTATTTCCTGTAAAATTATTATTATTTTTTTTTTACAGTGTAGTGTCCTACATGCTAAGTGTTTAGACCTCAGGGCACTTAAAAGAAAATACGTTCGGTCATATTTAATTCAGACCATGGCCTTTTGATTGCTTTTGAAGTGATCAGTTCTACAAAAAATATGTAAGCAGTCACTTTACATGATATTCATGTAATAATCAAACTATGGTTTTCAGGCATCCATCCTCCAATTTGGATGCTAAACACCATTGAATTCTTATAACTTCGTGGAGTCTGTCAAATGTAAAAAACATAATAAATATGACTAACCATATGGCTAAGAGAAAATTACTGCATGTGAATATATTTGGTGTGTTTTTATGACTGATTTATACAAAAAAAGTTCACTCTGCTATGAATGTTGAGGATTATCTGTAACTGGAAAAAGTTGTCAACCAAATCATCTGTTTTCAATTGTATGTTAAGATGAAAAAATGAATTTATATTTCCTTCAGTTTAACCTGCAAATGACAACTACCCTCCACAGATCATCAATCCCTCTCATCAGATTTCCCCAAAATCTTCCAGCTGGCGGAACCAGCTCCCGTCCCAGAAGCCCCTCCGCGGGATTATGTCCATGTGCGTGTAGGACGCAGCGTCGGCCACGCCATCAACAACCACTATGTCTGCAAGTCCTGCGGCCAGACGTTCCACCTGCCTAGCTTGCTGCGACGGCACCACGGCCAATGCCAGCAGAAGCCCCAGCAGTGTTATCAGCAGCCCGTGAACGGAAGCAAGAGGACCAGACTGCAGCTGTACCCGCCGGGCTGCAGCCCCTTCCGCTGCACAGAGTGCAACAGAGAGTTCAACCGCATGGAGAACCTCAAGACTCACCTTCGCATCCACACGGGTGAGAGGCCGTACACCTGCTCGGTCTGCTCCAAGTGTTTCCGGCACTCTGGGGCACTAACCCGGCACTTCCGCATCCACACCGGGGAGAAGCCTTACGTCTGTGGACAATGTGGGAAGTCCTTCAGAAACTGTGGGGGGCTTAAATTCCACCAGCGTTCACACCGCAAGTAGCTACAGTAGAGACACATTTTTACTATGAGATGGATGAACATCTGGTATCATGCAGTGCTCACGATGTTTATTGTTTTTTTTTTTTTTTTATGTAAGCGTTCAAAGTAGGGTCATTCATACTGATTAATATCAGATTTGTGGACAAATGGCCCACATACAGTATTTTGGTCTATCCTTCAATTTATCTGACTGTTCCATAAATGTCAGATAATAGGTGAACATTTTCAGGACCTCTCCTGTCTCTACCGTGTCACCTTTCTCTAACGAGCCTTATCTTTTGAGACCATGGATAAGTAGCATCTCAAGTTAGAGGAACTGTCAAGTGCATCATATTGAGGTCAAAGCATAAAGTTTTACATTACTGGAACTAATACGATTAGCCGTATTTCAGTGGTGTTCTATGAATCTGTGTGTTCTCATTACTAGGAAGGTAGAAAGAAAAAAAAATAGGTACTGCATATGATGGCTCAGTAGCACCGATATATATGAAAAGTGTAATTCTAAGTGCCATTTTTTGGAAAAGTGAGTTGTTTCTAATTCATGACAATTGTTCTTTTGTTTTTGTTTAAATGTATCCAAATCTGTATTTTATTACGACTACGCTGTGTGAAAATGTTCATTAATTAAAAAAAATGATGTGAGCGTTGTTGTACCGTACCAACATGCATAATATGAACAGCTGTTTGTGTGCCTTTTTAAAATGGCTGCATTTCAAAGCAGGTCATTGAGGGTTCTGCAGATGAGTGGCCGGTTTGTGTGTTTACTGACACTTCTGGGGATTCAGTGTCTCCATCCATATCTCTTTATGGCCTGTTTTTCCATCTTGGTGCTGCAGAACACAGCAATCTCTACTGTGACCACCATCAAACATTCACCTTTGTAAGATTGACTGGTGAGACTTAAAAGTTGACTGCTCCTTCACAGAGAGCAGTGGTTGTGGTCGGCTTGACTTCATGTCGGATATGAGGCTCTATTAAGGAGAGGACCTCTAAACTCTTTCTAAAGTCTCTTTCTCAGTCACAGCATAGTTCTCCCTCTTGAAGTGTTCTCCAGCTGTGCTGTTCTGTAACTGCCTCAATGCTTTCAACAAGGCATTATATCACTTATTAAAGTGCTCTTCCATTCCAAAAAAGTGTCTTTCTTATTGTTAACTCATCATTTGTGTTCACCTAACATCGTATTTTATCACTTTTACTGTACGTACAAGCAAGATTTTGTGGCCCAATATGCAAGTCTCCACCACACACGTAGTGAAAATGACATTTTATGTCTACAGTTAAACTTTTGAAAGAAAAACATTTGCATATTTATAGTCTGGATTTTTCATTCATGGAGAAGGAGTCGCCTAGATGTAAGTACATTTTAAAATAAGGAAACTGAACTTAAAAAAACCCCAGCAGATTCAAAATGATTATTCTAAACAAGTTTTTATGTACATTTACATAAAGCATTTAGATCCACTAAATCCACTAGATCACTTAAAAAGAGTTTATATAAATACACTGTACTGTATAGCCCAAAAGTTCGATCATCCTACTCTGTGATCGATTGTACTGGATATAGGCCCTTTCTTTCTGCTATCGATTGTTCGGCCTGGATTAAACGAGGAAGCGGATGTCCTCGGAACGGGACTGAGCTAACAAAGCCAGCTAGGATCAAATATCTGGTCTACCCGTCGTTTTTCTCTGCAGACACCCGGACAGTTATCTAAACCGCGTCGTGGGGACAGGTTCATGTTCGCGCAGGAGAGCAGGATGCTGTCATGTTGACCGGGTTGAATTTGGGGTCTCTTCCTTCCTCCGGGCTGAAGATGTCTGTGGGACTCGCTAGTTCCGCCTGAGCTCCTCGCAGCTGGTGCTGCTTCACAAGTTGGCTGCTGTTGGACACTCAGAACGGGGTATGTTATCTCCCCCTCACCCAACAGACAATACTCTCTGGGTAACAATAATATGTCTAACAGCTTCATTTTGTGAGCGAGCCAAGTGAACTTTACCGTTTGACAGGCCGAAAACACGTCACTGCGAAAGGAGGATGATCAGGGATGCCCTCTCAAAATACATATATATTACAGGTGGTGTTACTTGTGTGGCAAACAAAGTACTCAAGTAAAAGTGGGAGTGAAGACTATAGTAGATGGCTGTTAGTACGGTCACTTTGCAAAGATCATACCATTTTAAATGAAATAGACCCTACTAGTCGCTAACTAATTCAGTGATGTTGTCACAAGAACTCACAGAAATGTAAAGGTACATTTACAATGGTAGTGGCATGATAGAGATTCCATTTTTTTTAAACATGTTGCCTCTTGGGCTGCTTGCACTCCATTCAAGCAGGATTCCTTGCCCTTGCTATTGTTTAACAAGCAGTGGGCCAACAGTCACATAGAGCACACAGCCTGTTGTGCACCTGCAGCCACACCTACCTGTGATGGTATGGCATACTGTCACTGGAGTACATGACATCACACTTCCATCACTGCAGGGAGATTCAGCTAAGTTGCCTTTTTAATGAGGCAATAATAGGTTTCAGTCTCCCGGGCCTGTTAATAAATTGAATTGTCATATCGCTGCACTCAAATTGTGAGAGCCTCTGCACTCCTTCCTTTTCCTGTCTGCCATACTGGTCTCGTTGGGGAATGAGTGTGAAAGTAGAGTATTTCTCTTTAGGGGGGTGACAATAGCAAGTCAGGAATCTAGTTGCCTCAGCCTCTGAATCCTGCCTGCTTTCTTTTCCCCACTACGTACAGGGATGACGGTGCACGGCGTGTCCCAGGATCTCTCACATGGTACTGGGGACGGGGGGGAGCTGGTACACACAGAGGCTCCCGGGTCTCCGGATGCCTCTGAATTGGGGTGTACACCAAACTTTGACCTCCTCAACATGGTTGTGTCCTATAAGAGAATGGCGCTGTTTCTAGAACCAGCTACAGATGCAGTGGAGCTGACCCGCTTCCTGCTTGGGTGTGTATGTGTGTGTGACCCGCTTGAGCGCTATATTATATAATTGCTTTTGGCCTTATTCAGCAAATGGCAGGAAGCCTGATTCTTATTGTATTTGTTTTTTCATCAATCAGATGGAAGATGCCCCTGTGCTCTTTGCTTGCCTGTATCTTCCTCAATCTCTTCTTCTGCACTGTTAATGAAGGTAAGATGAGGCATCAGGATTTAATAATGATCTGGCTTTTGTTTTGTGTTTTTAAAAAGACACACAATGTCATTTATTAACTTACTGTTGTGCCTCTCTGGGTACAGTGGGTTGGATCACAGTGGGTGTAGTGACAGTGGCTGCGTCTGCTGCCCTGGGTTACCTGCAGGACAGGTGTGGGGGCAGCGCCTCAGATTCCGAGCTCAACAGGAGGCGCTATCACGCTGTGTACCGCAAGGACCTGCAGACAGTGCATCTCACCAAACAGGAGGCCATGCTGGAAGTCAAAGACCTGTAAGATAATGCAACTAATGATTATTATCATTACTGATTCATCTTCAAATAGCAAAAAAGCTGTAACTTGATGATGTATTGCTGTTTCTGCTTGAAAACCCCCCAAAACGATTGCAATACTTAGACAATCAATCAGTTATCAAAATATTTGCCAATTTATTAATTTATTTTGTTCCATTAAAGGACTAATCAGTTCAGCTGGAATGTGCCGTGTGCAACGTCATTTGGTGTTTCTGCATCTAAATATATTGATTATATTGAGTTAGTGCTTCTCCAACTCAACTTTTGCATTTACTTTTTGGTCACAGCTTTACAAAGGCTGAGGTACAGTTTGGGGTTTTCATTGTAAAAAAAATTTTTTTTTTTTTTTTCCCACATTGACTTGTTTCCTACCAAACCATGCGATAATGAGCATCCTTGAAGCCTTACACATCTGTTTTATTTACATCCTACCTCATAAAACATTTGCAAACAAATCCCAATCAACAAAACATTGCTCTACAGCTCCTCTTGTGGTCTCAAACTCTACAGATTTTACATTTGTGTTTTGTCTTTGTTTTACACAATTTGAAAAGTAAATAGTTTGTAAGTATTTTATTATTTAATACAACAAAATGAATAGACTAACCTATAATGACAGTAACAATCCGTTGCCCTTTGTGGAACAGGCTTACAAACAGTGGCTCTTAACCTGGCGACATGAGTCTACTTGGCGTTTGTACATGTTTGTTCAGGTGTGGGTTCTTGCTCATGTCTGTTGTCTTCACCAGGTTGAAGCACCTTGATGACATGCTGTCCTCCGCCTGCATGTCTGCAGAAACCTTTTACAAGGTCCTGTACTGGGATAATCACACCAAATCATCAAGGTCTTTATATACACACATGCACACAAAACCTACTAATGGTCTGCTCATGGACTTTAACAACATTTTGTGATCATTTTAAACCAAATGAGGTCATATTTAGTACAAGCTTAATTGAATGGTCTTTTTTTTTTAAATTAGTTTAGTTATTTTACTTTTAGTTGAAGGGATAGTTTAGTCAGTGGTTACTGCATTCACTGTAAACCTACTCACTGGCTGATCAGTCACTTCTATGCTGGTTTGTCTGAGTGTGTCGTATCTTCTCCCAGGTTCTATGGAGGGATGCTAATATTGGCTTGCCTGCTGTATGTCGCTCCCCTGGGTTGGGTGCTCGCTGCGCTCAACAGCACTATCTTCCTTTGGAACCCAGACTTCTGCAGAGGTTAGTTCATCTCGTCTAGAGGGGGCGGGGCTAAACACCAGGGCTCCTTTGGTTCGGTGAACCGAGGCAGTGTAGCCAGAAACCGGAGCAGAACTACAGGTGTGAAAGTACCCTAACTCTCATGCAAGAGAGTAAAGCTAAGGTGTTATTTCTCTTGTGGTTCCAGTTTTGTTGGACCTTACCAATCTGCTCCACATGGGGCAGGCCAAGGCCTCAGACGGAAAGTGTGAAGCACAGGAGCATGGCCACTTATTGGACAGGACCCCCACACCAACTAGTCTGGAGGTGAGAGGAGAAAAGTGTATGTGGGTTCCTGTTAATGCTGACGGATTAAGTGGTTGTGATGTACATTAAAATAAACCATGGCTGTAAGCTCCTTATCCAGTTTATCCATGCTCTCAATGTATTTAACCAGTACGAGAAATTCAGATCCATCTGTTAGAGGACGACCGCTGTCCAAGGTGCTGATCCTGTGACCTTCATCTGTGTGTGTGTGTGTGTGTGTGTGTGTGCGTGTGTGCGTGTGTGTGTGTGTGTGTGTGTGAGACAACAGGACCTGTCTCCTGGCAGTGTGGAGGAAGCTGAGGAGGCAGAGCCTGATGATGAATTTAAGGATGCCATTGAGGTAAATACTACTCTTTGTCGCCACACTTCGTAGGGCTGTGTCCATCCAGTTTCAATGTTTTGTGTTGTTGTTGTCTTTTATTTTATTTCATGTTGGCTTATCTGAGGTTTATTGCACCTGGAGTGTTTTGGCAAGTTGTTTGAATACCTAAAGAAAAGAAGAGGCATCAGTTTTGTTTTTCATTTTTGGTGCCTAAGGTTATTATTTTTGCTTCATCGTGGGTTGTTGTATCGGCTGATGGCCAAAAAGTGATGGATGATGCCTCCCACCCCAATCCCCCACATTACTTACTTAAATGGTCATGATCGTGTGAAAAAGCTTCCTCGTCGTGACATATTTCCTGTTACTTCCTGTTTTTCTGCTGTCCTCTGAACTCAGGAACATTCAGTTTCCCTGCAGGTGAGTGTCACCCCCCCACCCTGTCTAGTAGAGGCTACTGCACTGGCACCCAGTAAACTCGCACTCACAAGAACTACTTGACACATGAACGAAGACTTCATGTGTTGTAACTGTGATGAACTTGTGGTTTGTCCTTTTGAAGCATGGGTTTTTGGATAACAATTTCTCATATGTTGTTTGCTTCCTGATAAGGAAACCCCTCTGGTCTTAGTGGTAAGTGGATTTCCCAGTGTCCCCCCACACATCGTTCACGTGTTTGTTCTCTTGGCATGAGTTCTGTGGTAGTAAAAGTAACACTAGAATTAACAGGCCCATAACTGTTGTCCCCAATCATCCCAACAAACAGGGTGCTCATTCATTTCTAGTCTGCATGACTGGCATTGTTCATGAGACATTTTGCATTCCTCGTGCCATTTCTGTAACATGGACTCATTACATGTGTTGCCAAGCTGATCCTAGCTATTGATTTCCAGAAAGTGTGGATCAGTCTTGTTGTGGGAGCATGTAGGTAGATAGAGGTATAAACAACACTTGTTATATTTTTAAAGTACCCCCCTCCTCCCCCACCAGCTCTAGGTTTGTTTTTTTATGTGTAGCAGATTGGTCAAGTGCAGCCTTATAAGCATTTTCCACCTTTGTCTATCTTGCTAGTGGCCCTACTACTTGCCATCACCATGTTTGATTTATTTGCCAAACATTCATTAGTCAAACTGGCTGAAAGTCAATGAATTGCGATGAATTTTTGAGTTTGGCTCTGTTTCTTGGCCAGCTTTTAATACTCCGAAATACTCCAGATTACACAGTGTGTAACTGTATTTTTCTATGTCTATCTTCCCCCAGGAGGATGATGATGGGCCTCTTGGATCTCCCGAGTATGACACCATTTCTGAAAATGGCCTCTTGAGCCGCAACGAACCAATACGCAGCAAAGTGTCCAAACTGACAGAGAAACTGCGTAAACGCTACCCCACCGCTAGCACAGGTCAGTCCGCTCTGACTCATCCACTGGTTTATATCCTGGTATTATACCTCAGTGATAAAAGAACAGTCTGTCTGAGGTTAGCCTCATCGTTGCTCTGAACAGATTTTATTTAGTTCTCTCTCTTTTTCTCCAAAGGCAACTGTTCTAGCTGCAATGCCATTTTCTCAGTGCTGAAGAAAAGGGTGAGACTGAAAACTGTGACAATAATCAGGATATATTTAGGCATCACATCATCATATTTCATTTTGTCTCTGTGTTACAGAGGAGCTGCAGTAACTGTGGCAACAGCTTCTGTTCCCGATGCTGTTCCTTCAAGGTGCTGAGATCTTGCATGGGGGCAACAGGTGAGGAACCGAGCTCATTCTAGCTATTTCTGTTTTAAACTGATAAAGCTGCATGTCTCTGATCCTCTCACTCCTCTGATTATTGATGTATGATCTCTCATTGTTTTCTCTTCCTCAGCACCAGAGGCCCAGAGAGAGACTGTGTTTGTTTGTGCTGCCTGTAATTCCTCTCTCATCAAGTTACAATGAGGTCTCCCAGTGGCCAGCTGGTTGTCACCCACTGGTCTCTCCCCCCCACCCCATGCCCTCTTCTGAGTTACTGACACCCTAACACATGCCTTGGTTCTCCGTCAGGAACCCCCCTGTGACTTTCTGTTTTTGTCGCATCTCTCTCTTGTGTTGCTTATGATACTTCTACTGCAATGTGTTATTTCCTGTTTCAACTCTCAATGAAGAACTGGACCTTGTGAATCAATGTAAACTGCTTCAGTGCACAACGACTCCAAAGCCAACAGACTTGTTCCCTTTGCAGAGCAGAGGGAGTTGCAGTGGAGTGGAGGCCGGTTTGGACTGATGGTGTCGGGTTTATAGGCCTCCACTAAGTTGATCCCATTTGAATGTTTATATCTTCAGCCCCATGTCGCTGTTTTCTGTACGAACAAGACAGCGGTCGGCTTGATAAGAAAAAAAACAAACAAACTGCTAGAGGTCCCTGGAGCCTCTGCTTTTCCTCTAACTGGATGAAAGTCGACCCAACTGGATGAAAGTTGATTAAATGGACTGAGCAACAAGCTGAAATCTTCATCAGGGCCTCACTCTCTTGCAAGCGGGACTTAAAAGAGTAGATCATGGTGGAAAAGTTGTTTTAAACATGATTGAGACACCGATGATTGTAATAGTTTGCTTTGCTTTTATTGTAATCTAATATAAACTGTTACGATACATTGTTCTGCTATATCTAATATATTTAATTTAAAAATCCAGAAAAGTGCAAGTAATAATTTAACCCAATGATTAAGTTTGTATATATTGCCCCATGTTTTATGAATGAGATATGGCATTATTGAAATAAACACTTGATTTCATTAACTTAAAGTCACAAGGGGAAGTATGATCTTTTTGACCTGTTGATTTCTGGAACATTCTGCTTTCTTTTATGTAGGAGTATAAGAACAAAAAGTCCATAATAAAACCTCATAATAAAAGCAAATCAATACCTAATTGTAAGACTTGACCACTACATAAAGAGTAATGTTGGAATTTACATACCATGGAATTCATAGCATTATTTAACTTAAAGACATGTCTTTCAGGCGTCAGATTTTTAAATTAACTGAGGTTTTTAAAATTAAATGATCTTATCGACATTAAAGCTGCTGTAATCAACATATTTGGACCAAGAGTGGATGAAATGTAATGGAAAGGGTGAAGTTCCCCTCAGATATTGACTACTTCTGATGCCTCTTCCAGCTCGTTGTTTGGGTTTTCTGGCCCACAAATATATTTTTGTTGTTTTTAGCCAAAGAATCCCTTCTGGATCTGTTTGCTAACAAATCATGTTATGTCCATGTAACCAGTTAATCACTTCATGTAGGTTCAACAGGTCTTTGCTCCCATACACTAGTCCTTCTTCATGGAGAAGACGTATAGCTGAGATTCAGAGCAGGGCTATCTTTAATATTGTTATTAATAATAATATGAAGCCCAACGGCGTTGAAACTCGTGCGAGACCTTGGAAAAGCTGAATTGACCGAGTTGTGTTAGTCCCGCCCCTCCGCGCTCTCCCCTCCCCCCTCCTCCCCTCTCTCCCTCCACTCCACCAATCTGTCCCACTAAAGCGATTTCAGCGCATGCAGGGACGCGTCCCTCGGATGGCAACATGGCGACAGAGGTAAGACTGACATACTATCTTTTTTTTTATTTCCTTCCCGAGGTCTCGTCCACCAGCGGACACGATTGCAGCAGCCTTTTAAATACAACGGCGCAGTGAACGTGGTTGAACACCGGAGGCTGCGCACCGGGAAACTGTGCCACTATGTGCGGCTCAATTCAATCACTACTGACGGTCTGTGCGTGTCCTACATTATCACGCCAGGTTCGTCCCAGCGGCTCTTTCTTCTTCCTCTCTAGTAAAACGTCTTGTGACGTTTAAAGAGTGGACAGACGCCGCGAGGAGACGTGAGAGTGGGCTGAGCTTCATGAGGAGGAATGGGGGTCAGAAACACCGGATCACATCCCCGCGTTGTTAAGCTGCTGTCCGTGTTTTCGTCTGTTGAGACGCCCCGTTAATCCGCCGATTGTGTTGACAGTGACCACACACTGTAGCGCGCGCATGCACGCACACACGCCCGCGCGGAAGCATAACGTTCAGCACCATGGACAGAAGCCACGCCGCCCTGACCTTCCTCGCTGCTCTTCCAGCAGCTGTGCGTTTCAGGGATAAAACCAAATGTATGGTGCTGAACATTATTTTTTTATTTTAATTATACCCCAAACACTTTAATGCGATTAACATTCCCAGCGAGATATTACGAGAGTTTGGCTGGCCTTTCATCAGTCTGCCTCATCTTGTTGCACCTGATCGATCGGTTGTGAGCTGGAGGGAAATGTTGTCCCGAGCTTTGGCCCCTGTAAGAGAAAAGGAGGATGAGGTGTGTGTGTGTGTGTGTGTGTGTGTGTGTGTGTGTGTGTGTGTGTGTGTGTGTGTGTGTGTGTGTGTGTGTGTAAGTAAAGATAGTATGTTCAATGCTGGGCTCTGCTCCAACAGACAACAAGGCAGAAATGAGTGCAGCCACGGAGTGATTGATCACGTCCTGTCTGCTTCTCCTCTGTCATCCTATACTTGAAAACCAGCCACTGTTTGTACACATTGCGAGTGAACAGGTGTGGTAGAGACAGAGACGGAGAGATGTAGCTCTCTCTGGGGACACACTGTACCAAACCTCGCTATATTTGTCTCTTGTGTGTTTGTGATTGATCCCCCTCAGTTCCACAATCTGCAGGAGTTGAGGCACAGTGCATCTCTGGCTAATAAAGTCTTCATCCAGAGAGACTACAGCGAAGGAACCACGTGCAGATTTCAGACCAAGTTCCCCTCGGAGCTGGAGAGCAGGGTGAGGAGACAGTGGCCTGCGACTTGGCCTTGAAAAGTTTTTGTGTTGTATACCATGTGCATTTGAAGGTATATTTATAACCATCGGAGTGCTAGATTGAAACTACTATGAAGCTTGTTTCATTATTAATGCCACCAATTGTGTTGTGCTAATATTTGTATGTAATCACATTCATATAAAGAGACACCAGCCATGACTCCGCATGTGTCCCCAGATTGAGCGGACACTGTTTGAGGACACTGTGAAGACGCTAAATAACTACTACGCAGAGGCAGAAAAGATCGGAGGCCAGTCCTACCTGGAGGGCTGCCTGGCCTGTGCAACAGCGTATCTCATCTTCTTCTGCATGGAGACACGTTACGAGAAGGTCAGACCGCCAATCTCGAGCTGGATGCATTATTAATGGGAAAGGGTGAGAATTAACATTTCAAGGAATTCATTACCATTTCTATTTTTTTTTCCTTCTTTCTGTGAGTCAGGTGTTGAAGAAGATAGCCAAGTACATTCAGGAGCAGAATGAGAAGATCTACGCTCCCAGAGGGCTGCTCATCACAGATCCCATAGAAAGGGGAATGCGTGTCGTATCCTTCCTCAATGGAATGCATGTAGACATTGTGGTCGATCTTTTCTGTTAAACGAACCACACGTCACAGTAAGTTCTTGGTCCCTAACTCTCCCACCAGATAGAGATTTCCATCTATGAAGACCGGGGTTCCAGCGGCTCCAGCTCCGGGAGCAGCTCCGTGTCCGGCAGCACCGCCCGATGACCGGGTTTCTTCCTAACCACCACGTCCCCCTGATCACTCGCAGCCCTGGAGGAAAATGTAGGACAATGATGCCACTCCTGTTCTAACACTTGGCCCATCCATCCCAAAGCTACGCTCACACAAAGCATTCACTAGCTCCTAACAAAGAAAGGCATCACATGCTAAAGGTGTTCAAGCTTTTAAAACACGCACTGTAGTCTGTTGTAAAGCAATCTGCATGCGCCTTCACAGTCACGTTACTGTATGATGCAACGTCTCAGTGAAAAGAAAAAAAAATGTTGCAAGTCAGACTTTGTGTGATCGTACCATCACCGTCCTTCCTGTCCTTTTTGAAGTTACCACGGCAATGTGTAATCTGGTGGGTGACAAACGGGGGGAAGGATGTGAGAGGAAGTGTCGAGGCAGGGGTGAAAACCACAAGCCTCATCAAAACCTCATACCTCAGCCGCCACAGCTGCACCAGGCAGTCCAGATCAGCCACACACCGGACCAAACCTGGACTGAACCTTAAGCATATGTAAGTAGGATATAGTAGTGTTTGAAGGCATCACAAAGTTTCACCCGGCCAGATAAACTAGTACCTTAACCTTCATGTAAACGATGCTGTCTGGTAGCAGATGAATGTCACTCAGCTCGTCCATGTATTTCATGTAGCAAGTCTTCCATATTACTCACATGAAGCCTACCTTTTCTTTGTTAGACACACACACACACACACACACACACACACACACACACACACACACACATCTAAGTACTAACCTCTTGGTTTCAGTGAGTGAGACCAACTTTCCTGAAATTTTGATTATGCAAAGACGTATTGTGCATCAGTGCAGTCGTAAGTGGACAAAGGATGGGTCGAAAAAGTCTTCCTGAATCGTACCTGTAGTGTTTGGAAATACACCAACCCTTCCCTGATTTCTCAACAAACCTCCAAAGAACAATAACTGCCAAAAAGTGGCTCACAAGTGTGAATGTGTCTTTTATTTTGGTGACATTTTTGTGCAGGAACAAACTTTCGTACCGCTTGTTGTTTGATACATGTGGCACTGAGGTATTTATGACTGGCGTCGAATAAATACTGTTTCATCATAGCTGCACAGAGCTCGTCTTTTTGTTATTGAGCTGTACAAAATCTAGAAAATAGACCTTTCATTATGGCAGACATTTTGACTTTTGGCTGCAGGAAAATGACTTGTGTTAAGGATGACTTCAATAATGGCCTTGTTCCATTCAGATGTCCCAGTAAGCCATGATGTCACCCAACAGTCGCTCTTAAGAGAGTCAGAAGAAAGATTCGTAAAGTGGCCAGAACACGATTCCAAATGAGTGTTAATGTTGTTCCGTGACCGCTGGATGTGTAAATATTGCCCCAAAGTGGGCTCTCAAAAATTCATTGTGGCTGCTTTACTGTTGTTAAGTATACCTGTGTTGGACACAATTCATGTCTTATCCTTACTAGTTCTTTTTCAGATGGCTGCAGGTCTTAGTGAAAGCTCTCATGCATTACTCATTACTGCTGCTCAAAGCCTATGCAATGATAATCTGACCATATATACTGTATTTGTAGCAGTTTATTAATGTTTGCCATAACACGTTAAAAATTAAAAACATCATTTAGAACAGGTTAAAGAGAAAAAAAATAACACAAAAATATTAAAACTACTCAGAGAAAGTGAAACGACACGGCCCATGCCTTAAAGTACAGCCAAAAAGAAATCTATTTTAAAACCATGTTTTCTGAAACATGGATTTATTTTCCACAGTTATTTGTTTTATTGCGTTCCATGTGATCCTCCTCATAGACCTGTAGAAACATTAAAGACAATTGAATAGAATACAAATCATATGTCTTTAAATGGTTTTATTCCTCTTTTTTCACTTAAAGTGTATCTTACCTGCACAGCGGCCCTTCTTGACAGTAAAGCCTTTACCACACTAAACAAAAATAAGAAAGACATGAATTGGTATTCAAAACAAAAACAAATATATTGACTCATTTTGAATTTGCAGACAGAGAAAGAACTAAAAACAATGTGTGTCAAAAATCAGTAACACTACCGAGTGAGTGAGCACGATGATAAATAGAGAGAGAGGGTTGTAAACCTACTACCAAATGAAATCAATTTGCTAATGAGAGATTAAGACAAGAGACTGACTTTGGTGATTTGGATACGTTATGTAGGCTGCTATTATAGACTGCCTCTTCATAATTCCTGCCTTGGATACGTTTTTGTGTACCTGCGTGTCGTCGGCAAGCAGAGACGTCTCCCCTCCTTTGGGAAAGGCCACTTCAACCACCGAGTTCATTTCAGCAGGCTGAAGGGTTCGGGTCAGGGAGCTACCATCTGGCCAGGAGACCTCCAGTACTGTCACTGCATCGGTTCCTGAAAAATAGAAAATCACTGAGCATCAAACCTAACATAAATCTTTTTAAAAAGTGATGCAATTTTCTGTGCCCGTTAGAACAATGCAAGAGGTGACGTGTTGAAGGCAGTGCTTTTGACTCTTGTCCTCTTATATTTAGAGATTTGGGTCATTTTTGCCTAAATTTGATAATGTAGAAGCATAGACTGGACTGGGGAGAATGCGTGAGAGGTGTATGGTATGCCACATGCTTGTATTTATTTATGTATGTGTTAATGTAAAATAATACATCCATTTTTGTTTAAATGTGTAGATTGGGTCTAATGTGAAAAAAACAACCTGAGATAAACATGTTGAAGGTGTAAGTGTAAAAGGACGTTACCTAAACCAAAGTGTGCGACAGGCTCCATCTCACACAGGTACCCCGAGCCTCCGTCAATGATGCGCGTGTGCGCTCCACTCTGACTGGTGAAGGCTGTCACCTTGGCTCCCCGGGCAAAAGAACCAAACTGGGTGCGAGGGATGACCCGCAGCCAGTTGTTGGACGAGCCCTGATGAGGTTTGACAGTTACGTTATGGAGCTTTAGGGTACAGTGACTGTAACCAAACACACACACACACACACACACACACACACACACACACCTACCTGAGTGACCTTGAAGATAGAGATTGGCTGCTGGGCGCTCTCTCCATGGGCAAGCAGCAGGTCCAGCTGTCCATCCCCATCCAAGTCTGTCACGGTGCCACCTGTCCAAAACAAACAGAGCTTTCACTGCACTGACCTACATAGCAACGTCACTGTGGCGTTTCTGGGACAGCTGCGTCTCTGCGAATCCCATCCACACAGAGTGGTAAGCACACATTCACTTCAGGTGATGACATTGTCTGAATCCATCTTGTCCAATGTCCTCTGTTCTGAGGAGTTGCTGACCTGTTCCTCGACCCTGCGGCTCTGCAGCATCTCCTACATGAAGCTCCTGGATCAAAGGGTCTGCACCAGCTCTCCTTGACACCCTACAAACAGTTATGTAAATATAGCTCATAATGTATCTCCAGGATTCCTTTTATTAAATAGTTTGATGCTTTGGATGAACATAACTGAAATGTCACCTGAACAGCCTGTTAGGAGCGTTGCTCCTATAAGCAATATTGTGGAAAAACACCTCCAGCTCCTTGTCGTTGTCAAAGTCGGCAGCGATGACTGTGCGAACAGGTGAGGGAGCTGCAAATCCTCCAGTGGCTATATTCTGCACAAGAGAACACGGTCAAGTCTTGCTCGATCAAACTCACTTCATCTTTTCTGCCACTGTCCCGTTCTTCTTCTTTACCCGGAATTTAGAGTCGCTGCCCTGCAGGAAAAGTCTGTGTGGGCCGTTCCAGTTGCCATAGATGATGTCTGTCTTTCCGTCTCCATTGAAGTCAGCTAGTGCTACTCCTCTGCCATGCTGGTACCGGTCCTCCACACCTTCAGAAGTTAATGTTGAAAGTGTTAGTGCTGCCCGTGATGAAAAAATTATACAATGTATTTGGATATTAATTATTTTTATAGCCCCTATGAACAGAATTTAAAAAATCCTTACATTGGCGATTCTTACTGGTAGTCTCAACAACGAAAAAATGATGGACAGCAATGCATTTTGGTACATTTTCAGTGTAATAACCTCAATATTTCACTTTCCTTCCTGGTCTCATTAATTCAAAACCTTTTACTTACAATGTTCTCATATTCTGTATACACGCCGTGTCCTCCGGTCAAAATGACCCGCCTTCACAAAGCCCCCAAAATAAAGCAGCTTATTTGAATTGAACACCAAATCTATTTTGCCTGAAGAAACAACTTGTCATTCACCACAAATTGTGTGAATATCTGTGTTTTCCCTCTTCACATGGCAGAAAGACACCATTTGTTTCTTTGACCCTGTCAATTGTATTATTTTTACTATATAGGTGGTACGGTCATATTTGTATAGTATAAAGTATAGTATTTTTATAGAATTGTGCAAAAAGGAATGCATTTTTAATTATCCCATCAATAATGTTTTCTTTGTTCGTTTTTTTTTTTTTTTTTTTGCCGGTTTCGTACTCACCTGCCTGTCTGGCCATATCAACAAAAGTCCCATCTCCATTATTCTTGAACAAGAAGTTAGGTCCGTTCTCATTGTCACAGAAAACGTCCGACTTCGACTGACTCAGGATTGGTCCGATGACCACACCGCGCCCACCTGCACAACAAGAAATGCAGCATGCATTCGGGACGTACTACATCCACATTGAATTGTACCTTTGAACTTTGACCCATTGAACAGATGAATGTGGGTCAGAAGAGCCAGAAAAGCATAAATGTGGCCAGATGCAGTCGGACTGTTTGGTTGTATTGGTATTTGGCCTCTCCAACCCGACTCCTGACCTGTGAACTTGTTGACCCCTGCCTCGGCAGCCACGTCAGACAGAGCGATCATGCCTTTGGTGACATCACTGGCAGCTGCATCCATTTCGAGGAGAGCATGGGGACCGACGTTGCCACTAGCATAGTTGGCCACGTAGACCGAGTAACGGCCTGTTCCCTGCAGAGCAACAGCGGCCAAGAGAGTGAGAGGAGGGCTTCTTCTCAGGAATTATGAATGCATTGGGAAATCAACAGTAAAACGAGGAAATGGAGGTCAGATTGTGGGACTAAAAGGTTTCCAAAGCTGCTTCACGAACCTTTCTGTCAACACATGCGACCGAGCGTCCCGCCATGCGATTAGCGACACCACGACGTACATTGAGCTCGTCCCCCAGAAGATCTTCAAAGCGGCCATTCCGAAACTTGAACAGCTTGTCTGAGTAGGTTGCCCGTCCTGCATAAAATATAAAGTCAGTTAGCATTCAGACACCTGAAACTACTTGCCGAAATGTTGAGGATATCATAAGAATGCACTTTTTTTTACCAGAGTAGGCATTGTTTGTGTTGAGGAAGTAGATCTCCTCACGCCCATCTCCATCCACATCACAGGCAGTAACTCCAATAGCATTTCCTACTTTATCCCTCAGGGCGTAGTATGGAGAGTTCTTGTCATCAATAGCGATGTTTATCAGTCTGCTTTGAGTGCGGTTGTACTTCAGCACTAGGTTGGGCCCATTGTACCTGAGGGAGAACATGGATGTGTTTGTGTGTGTCAAACGTACAACACATGAACCAGCTGTAACATATTGACGCTCACCCTGCCACAACCACTTCCAGGTCACCGTCACCATCCACGTCTGTCACCGCCATTCCATAGTTGAGTTGTGTGGGATTGTGCAGACTGTCAGGAGGGAGCATCCTCTGTGTTACGACCTGAAGCATGGACTCAGAACTCTGGGACTGATGCCAGAGTCCAACCAGGAAGAGCAACAGACCTGGACTCCCCATCACTGCAACTTGGAGGAACACATAGCAGGGCTGGGTTATGCATTTATTTGAGTTTTATCTGATTTTATCTGGCTTTATTTGCGTTTTATCTTATTTTATTTTATTTTATATTGATTCTATCCTATTGTGTCCATCATTGTTATTGCGCTTCTGTTGTGTTGAAATGTATTTATTTACTGTGAAGCACTTTGGAAACCGTTGTGTTTGTTTAAATTGTGCTATATAAGTGGATTGGATTGGATTTCAATAAATGATGCACAAGTCTTTTGTACGAAAGGAGGACAGACACAATGATGAGCAAATATAAAAGTAGCTTCAGAGATACTGTTGATGAGTTGCACACATTACCAAGGGGACTTCACCAATGTGTGTCTTCCACTTCGAGAAAGTAGCCTAGGTCTTATCTTACATTTTTGATGAATTATTTCTAGATGATCTGCACAGACATTGTATCGTTCTGTTATTAGTGTTAGTTTCTGCATTACCGATGCTTTCTTTGTTTATAAATAAATAAATAAATCGCCAGACATGATATAATCTTGCAGCACTGATTGTTAACGATGCTTGCTTGGTCCCGAGTGCAGGCATTTAGTTAGTTAAAAACCTGTCTTACCTGATCAATCAGTTTATATAGATGGAGATGATGTGACTTCGCTGCAGCGCCGAATTTATTCTATCATTTGGTCTCCTCTCCACCGTTTTTTTTATACGATTCTCCACCTTACGCAACTTCGGCGTTTACATTTTACGAAATATCTTGTGTAACCCCGAGCGCTTATGTGCGATCAAGGAGAGTTAAAAGTGGACATGTCACCCTTCCTACCAGTGGGAATGACGCATGCGCAGTACAATCTGGTCGGCTCTACCTACTGCACGAGCCTGTCAAGCCGAGGGCAACCAAAGAGCACCCGAGCACATATTCATCCCCGCCTGCTGTTACCCTCCCAAAATCGCAGTTCCAGTTTCACTGCGCATGTGTCACAACTCTGCGCTCTCGACCATTGTCTTAACCTTCATTCAATAGCCGTGTGTGAGAAGCGGAAGTCTACTATACAAACACATAACTGCGTCGGCACAGAAAAAAAAAATAAATTTAAGTTACAGCACAATCAATTCCTGCCAGCATAGAAATCCTGACCTATCAAGACAATGAATATTCTGTTGAAATGTTAACAAAGGTGTTCGCCATCCACACTGCCTCATCGGCAGCGGCAACAAGAACACGATCCCCCACAATGCGTTGCGTTGTCTTTCGCTTGCGTCACAGTAGTGCGACGGAAATCTGTAGCCAAACAAACCAAACACGGGTAAGCCGACATAGCTTTAATTGTTATACAAAATTCTCTTTGGGGATGCTTTTAAAAGAGATAGACTAATGTGGAAAAGCACGTGACACAGGTTTAATGTATTTTGATATTAGTTTTATGTTCGTGTCCTCAATAAGCAAATATTACCTCAGCGAGTGGAAGTTGAGTTAGCTACATTGGTAAGCTAGCTAACGTTAGCTAACGGCAATGTCTTGGTTTACGCGTTTAGTCAAAATGTAAGACCACCACATTACATTTAAGTCCTAAATGAGTTCAAGTAGTAAGAAGGAAATCTGTTGACGCTTAAGAAAGATGTATATTATATTAAAACGTATTTTACTGCATTGCCTTTTCCTGTTTTGTTCCTCTATCATCCAGATGTTTTAACACAACTTTATAATGGAGTTGGAACAGACAAAAGACGACAGTGCTCAGAACCAGCCAACAGCCTCAGATCCCTCTCAGTCAAAGAAGCCAAGTCAGGTTCTGTACGTCCCAAAACAGCGCCTCCCGGGCTCCAAAGACAAAGCTCAGACTCCGGGAGAAGCAAAACCGAGACCCAGGCCCCGCTACACGGACAAGGCTAGAAAAAATGCCAGGAACAAAAAGGACAAGGCTGGAGCGGGGGATAAGGGAGCACCTGATGTAGGTGAGCTACAGAACGGTGACCCTAATGTGAAAGAAGAGTGGCTACAGGATGCAGATGTGCAGCTCAATGGGCAATCTGACTCAGCCGATGTGGAGGCTGAAACTTCACGGCTGGAAGCAGCAACCCTTGAGGAGGGGGAGGAGAAGAGCTGGGACACCTTGTTCAATGATGATGGAGATTGTCTGGAACCGCACCTAGTTGAAGAGGTGAGTTTGGTCTGAGTGACAGAACCATATATATTCATAGATGTTCTCTAGCTATGGATAGAACCTCCCCCCAAATTGATCTGTACACCTAGCTTAAATGAATGCAGTCTAGTATACGTTCTTATAATAAATGTCCCCATGTCATTTCCCTCTTCTCACACCTGTGCTCATCGGTTCTTATCTGTCCTCACTCTTCTTACCTCTCTAGCTGGCTTTGAAGGAAGGTAGAAAGAAGAAGTCAATCCAGGAGGCCAGGTTTGATTACTACAACATGGATGGGGATGACGATGATGATATCGACCTCACAGACGAAGAACTTGCTCACATTGTAGAGATCTACGAGTTCCCTGAAGGCTTTAAGACAGAGGACCTTCTCAAGATATTTCAGTGCTACCAGTATGTATATTTCAAAACACCTGCTAGCCCGGCTAGTCCTTCCTGCATTTTGAGATCTATATTAGAATCCTGACTAAAGCAGTTAAATGAAATCTCATTGAATGTACCATCACTGGTATATGTATTGCATTCGAGAGCCACAAGAATCTGAAGTAGCACTTAGGGGTGTTAAGACTGATCTATATATCGATTCGGTGGTTAACAATCCGATATCATGTTTCATGTGTTTTTCAGACAGAGAGGCTTTGACATCAAGTGGATTGATGACTCGCATGCCCTGGGCCTCTTCTCAAGTCCCATAGCAGGTTAGTGATATTGTGAGCCGTGAAAGGAAACCTGTTTGGATCTCTTTTTTAAGTCTTTTCAGTTGTCTCTAAAAATATATAGAATAACTTAAACCTGTGAATTTTTTTTATTTTTCATTTTCAGCTCGTGAAGCTTTAAGATCCAAACATGCCCTGCTGAAGTTGCAACCTCTCTCCAAATCCTCTTCTGCCACAAAGGCCATAGCTCGTAGCTGCTCAGGTACAATTACAACCATGTGCCTCTCCAGTTCTTTATCAATTTGTCTTCCGTAGCCTGCATATGTACACACTCATGTTTATGTGTGATAGTGTCCATCTCTCATTAATACCCTTTCTTCCCATCCTCAGACTACCTCCTGCCTGCTAAAGAGAGACCTCAGACGAGTGCAGCACTGGCTCGCCAGCTTGTGATCGGTGCCCTCGGTGTAAAAAGCAATGTGACGAAGGAGCAGCGTGAGGCAGAGAGGAAGAAGCTCCAGGACGCGAGAGGTGCATTATTATAGATGTCATCTAGGTCATGGTAATCTTTGAAAGCTTTATCATAGGAAGCTGGACTTGATCTCAGAGAGAGGCGAAACGTCTTCACTTAAAAATATGTTTCAATTCTGAAGAAGGATTTACCTAAAGCAAGTCTAGTTGCATATTATAGAGATTTAAAAAAACAGATGTTATGTATAGCTTATGTCTTTCTTCTTTTGAAGGCCTGTTCTCTCTACTAGTTCCCTAAACGTTTGGGAAGTAGATCCTCATCTTGGGTGGGATGTCACTAATGTGGATATTGGGTTTAATATCTGTTGATGTCAAGCAGATTATTAGTAAGAAAGAACACGTGTTTCCAGTCAACCTTCCCTGGACATATAAATATTAAAACCCATAACAGTCCTTACCTGACTAGTCTTTGCATCACAGCTTACACCACAAGTGGGAGCTGTTTCTATACTTATCTGAAGCAAATGGAAATCCATAGCAAGAGACGTTGCTTTCCATCTACTGCTGTGCACATCACAACAGGTCTATAATCAGTACAGCAGCCATTTCCCTTCACAGATGGAACATAAGTATATAGGCACAGAAGACCACAAATGACTGTCCACTGAGGAGCCAGCCAGGAAGCCATGGCTTTGAGTAAAGAAAACTAAAAAAAGCTCCTTTGTTCTTAGCATGGGCACACTGCTGTGCTCATTATGTGAGATCCCAACACGCACAGTGAATGTCGGTGCAGAAGTGCATCTTGTGCAGAACATTGTGTTCTTGGCATGGATGCCACGTTTGGTCGTGTTCGGAGACCAGTTTTCAGCTGGATCTCCAGTATATCTCAGCTCTTCACCCCCTGTATGTTGTGCAGTGATACAAATTTAGCACAACAAATGACCGATGTCTTGTTTAGTTGAGGGCTTTCACTGATTTGAAATGCTGAACTGTGTCTCTGTTGTTTATCTTTCAGAACAAAAGCGCCTGGCAGCCAAACAGAGGGATGATGCTTGGGAGGGGAATTGACTGGACAGAAAAATACTGTTGTATATATATTTTTTTAGATTGCTTTATTCAGCAGAGCCTAAAGTCTTGTCTGTTTCTTCTCCTGCTCTGTTTTTGTCAACGGGCCACTCCTTCTTACCACTGCATTTCTCAGAATTGGATCCCCACCATTTTTTCCTTCTTTAGTCCTTCACCAACTCTCCCTGAATGTCTCATAATTAAGTGTCCACTTGCCTGCAGTGTTACATCAGATGAGAACACCGACTAGTGTTCTCTCCCCTTTATGTTCCTACGTTGTCCGTACTGTTGGCCGGAGCTAACCCAATCGACTGCCCGGGTTTTCTTTTATGTTTCTTAACATTGTAACACAGTTTGTAGTGAAGCAATTGAATAGATTTAAGAACTTACATTTGTCTTTTTATGATTTAAAAAAAAAAAAAAATGTTTTCAAAGATGATCCAATTAAATCTTGCAAATACGATGGAAGCAAAGGCTTCTGATAAAGGTTTCTGTAATCAAGATGATACAATATATACCTATACTCTCTATGAAGATATTATTGGGATTAGACTCGAATAGATTCGTCTTATTAAACATTTCCTGAGAAGTCAAAAGTCTCCAAAATAGCTGCTGCTTTTGTTCTTTTCCAGTTCGATGTTCTGTTTGTTAAATCCTAAATGTGTACATATTTTGTAGGGGTGAGAATCACCAGAGGCCCAATGATACATTATTATCACAATGCTTAAGTCACAAGTTTGTCAACACCTGTTATATCTAATGAGAATTGTTTTCACTTGATTCACTTCAATCATTTTTATTGCAGCAAAATGAACTGCCTTTAATTACAGTACATAGTCCGATCCTGCTGATGTAAACTCAGCATTATCTAGTGGACTGAAAACGCAACCAAAAGTTTTAATCTGTATTTGTAATATTTATTATCACAATAGTATGCTGTAGCAATCCCCCATGCGAAGGATTTTGTGTTGCATGCTTGTCAGTACATGTTTAAAATGAGAGGAGGCTTTTTTCCAAGCAGAACTGCTGATAACGACACGGTTGTCATTCATTCCGAAGAACAAATGTTAAGACATTTGTCTTCATCTCGCCGTTTAAAAAAAACCCAATCATATTGATGTATTTGAGAAGTCCTAACTCATCCATGCGTAATCTGTCCAAAACATGGTCTTTTAACAACCAACCTTTACCTTTTCGACATTGTGCTAGTTTATTGAACACTGCATCCAGAACAGTGAGTAGTGTAGGGTCTTTAAGTGGCTGCACGGTGACCGATCTATGTTTAGTAAACTTGAATGAAATTAAGCTGATATTGTATTTTAGCTTCATATATTTAAATTTCGTAAGCTGAAGTATTTCCGTGAAATAAGTTGTTGAATAAGGACAGTTCGACTCCAGTTTTGATGACACGTCTCCTCTCCAGTTGGAATATTAAACGATCTATGAGCAGAGAAAATTCTGAAAACGCACGAGTTTATCGCAAAACACAAACGACTGTAGATTAAAAAACGTCTTGTTGTCCGTCTCAACGCGCTGTTTTTCTTTGTCCTTTGAAAGTTGAGATTTCGGAGAAACAACATTTCCGAATTCAAAGTGGAGACCTGTGTGGCAGCTGAAGGCTTCCACCTGAGCGCATGTGACACTGCGCCCCCCTCGCTTCCTCAGCCATCACACTGGTTGATATGTCTTATTTTCCTGCTTGGAGAAAAAGAGCAGCTCATTTGTTTTACTGCAAATAATGTCGACTTCAATGTTTCACTACTCGCCACATATTCCTGGATAAATAAATGTTAGAAAAGGTGACCCTTCTTGTTAAACAATTGTTTAAAATTGAGCTCTGCCAGTCCTATATATCCGTACATCAGTGCAGCCCATTGCTGCTCGAAGGAAAGTTGGCTGAGGACGACTGAGATACAGTGCCACGTGGCTGATGGGGGGCTAATGAAAGTGCATCCTCAGAGGCTGCATTACATGTTGAGCATTTGTGCTCATTTATTTTTAAGTTGGTAGTTCACAATGAGAATGATAGCTGAACATTCATGATAGGCTATTCAAATACAAGCTCTGTCAGGTATCAGTCAGCTTTAAAGGTTCCCTTGTGTTTGTACAGCCAACAGATTTATTGTTTGTTGTCAGCACATCGTACATACTCTTACATTGTTATGGTTGATGAAAATGCATTTGACAGCATGTGTTTTTAAGTGTGCGGACATAAATCCGAAATACTATTTCAACGAGGAGTTATAAAAAAAACAAATAAGCTTTATATGTTATAGTTTTTAGTTATGCCTGCCATTATGTAATCATGGATGTCAACTTTTGCAAATCTGCGTAATGTGATGTAAAGGTAAATATGACAAATAATAAAAAAAAGATGTGATTCTTATCAGCCCAAGCATTATGTATTTGGTCCATTCTCATGAATGTGTGATGGAACGTCTTCACATTTTCCACGAATGCCCACCTGGACTCAAGGATGGACTGATTGGATGTTGAACTCAAGAATGAATTATGTTAATTTTGACAATTTAAAAAACTATATGTTATAAGATAAAATGATGAAGTGATGACGTTTTGGACGGACAGAGATGGAAGCTGCAGCTTGACTGGTCTGTGCCGGCAGTAATTCTAGGTATTTGCCTGGACAGAAGTGGACCTCCCTGCACTCTGTTGCTCTTGCAGCTGAGCTATTTTGGCCAACTTTTATGGAAATATGCAGTTGCAATTATATAACCAAGATGAATGCAAAGGTCATCTCTGCCTACATGCAGATAAAAAATAAATACAAATCCAATTTGTATTTGCCCGACAAACTCTGTAACCTTATGGCTTTTGTAAATAACATTCATTGTGAACAAAATCTTAAGCGCACTTTGAACTTGTGACTTCAGTGAATGCTTCATTCGGTGTCCATTTGCTAACCGGTAAGAAGGCTACTGCTTCAAATTGATTAGACAGGTGACATCTATGTGAAAATCCTTACCTTTACACCATAAATTTAATGATTGAAAAACTAATGATGGAACATGAAAAGTTCAAGAAGCAACTTGAGGCAGAAAAAACGAAAAGCTGAGAAGTTTAGAAGACAGAATCAACGCCTCACTCAAAAATATTGGAGAAAAATGAATTGCAAACAAAACAATCCAAAAGAAGAGGCACTGCACAACAGAGAAAAAACTAGTGGAGTTCTTGAAGAGAAAAAGGGCAGAGGAGAGTACGAGCAACATCTTAGCTGATTTGCACAAAGAGTAGCCTACAATGTTGTCCTGTGGTGTGGCAAACAGCAAAGTAAGGAAAAAAGCATTTTGATGCACAAATACTTGAGAAAAATGTTGAATAGTAGAAGAAAAAGACCATCATCCACACGTAAATATAGTTTTTTGTTCAATCAAGTTTGGTACTAATTATAATGAATATAACCCAAACTTTTATGAAAAGTTACTATCTGTACAACTTTTAGTAGGAGAATGAGATGATTGTCAATTTAAATTGATTACTATTGTGGAAATTTAATCAGGACAAACTGATAGCATGTGTTTTTTCTTTGTCTGACAATCCCTTTATTAAATATTATCATTACAAATAATGTCACACCAGGACAATTATTAGGACTACCACACGAAGGGTGGAAGCATGGTAGCTGCTCTTCACCATCGTCGTGTGAGATCCGAGCCCTACCTATAATCTTGTGCTTTACTGCGGCTTCACGAGGAGGTGATGTACCGCAGAGCAGCCTGCCGGGTGCTCGGCACACAAGCATTAGATTAACTACACAAACACACACCACTACTGAGCAAGTGGCGCCCTAGACTGCTGCGTTTGAAATGTGAAGCACAGTCTAAATGAAGCAATAATCTAATGTGAAGCACAGTCTAAATGAAGCAATAATCTAATGTGAAGCACAGTCTAAATGAAGCAATAATCTAATGGTCCCACCACAACAAGGGCCTCTGGTGGTGGAATGGTGTGAGTCTCCCCCGGCATGAAACGCTGTCAGCAAATTCATTACATCACCCTCCTCCATTAATAAATTCAACATGTGTTACTAATAGCACCCAAACTAATTGATCATCACCTGAGCAATAGTGGCGAGGGTATTGTTATTATTATTGCATCTATCAGCATTAATCTTATACAAAGAGATGTGTTGCAGTCCAGATGATAATGCACTTAAAGGGAGACTGTGACAACTGGAGAGTCGACATTACACATTCATCCTCTACAAAATGAAAAGTTGAATTAATGAGCAATAAAACTCACTGTTTGAACTTTTTTTTTTTTTAACTTTGCTCGAACAACCCCAGACTACTTGGTCTTATGGTAGCTAATGTTAGCTCGCTGTAACTGTGGGTTGCTGTATAAAGGATTTGGTTTGCTGACTTTGTGACTTGTCTCCACTTGTGCTGCTATTTACAGAGTGTAGAGTTTAGTTTAGTAAACATTAAAATGAATGATAATAAAAACAAAAAAAATAGAGATGAGAGACAGTTATATAATCATCACCTTAAAGAAAACGATCCAGTAACAGCAAGTGCCACTTAACTAAAATGGCATTATTTAAAGCTTCTATCGCTTTCTAACTCATTTGATTTTCATTTGTTTTTAGTTTTAAATTAGGCTATAGACAATTATATTCGACCCCAACTCATAAAAGGGTAAAAAGAAGACCAAAGGAAGTGACATATTTAAAGTATAGCCTATGTAATGTGACAATGGGCAGCTGTAGTTTCCAGTGTATGTATTCATCAGTGGTAAATGAGGTTGGAAACAACCATAAAGTACGGGTTAGCTCAGGCTCCCTGGGAAAAGATGTTAAACCCAGTCATTGTTGAAGCTTAAATTTTTTTTTAACTGAAGGCTGAAGACATCATGCCCAACTATCAAACCTTGTCATTTATCTTTCGTATATAATCAGTAAGGGAATCTATTCTAGCAAGTTATATTCCCCAAATCCTCTGCAGAAACAGTAACATTAACGATTATCTTTGTTCTGCCTTAGCATTCTCTGCAGTCAAATAAAAATGCCTCAAATAACCAAAGTTTGTCAATCCCATGTTTATTCTTTCTCTACCATTACCAAGTACTGTTAAAAGGCACAATGCCGTGGTACAACCGCATCTCATCTGATGTTACTGATGTTCAACAGGTTAAAAAAAAAAAGAAGAAAAAACAAGAAAATATTTGTCATAATAAAATTAACAATACAATACACAGCCACACAGGGACACGTTTCAACTCAAAAGTACATTAAAATTCTGCATAAATTAGAGACCTAAAGAACAATATTCCAGAGAGGTAATATAAAACTGTACATGACAATACATTTGCAATACATTACAATATTTATTCAAATAAGGCAAAATAGCACCATGAAATAATAATAATAATAATAATAATAATAAAAAAATCTCATTCAAAGGAAAATCCACACAGTTGTGACAGTAAATACTGCATTAGTAATGTGAACAGAAAGCACAAGAAGCATATACAGTTGTTAGCTGTGTTGATATAATAAGGACGACAGCATGGCGGACGACTGTAAAAGTAAAGGATGCGTTGTTCTCGTGTGCCTTTGTGTCATTACTTTCTCAACTGTGGTTAACTTTTGATCAAGGGAAGAACATTTGTTAAAACAATGTGTAACACTTGTGAACTACTCTATGTTTAATCATGGTGGCATGATGCCTGTGAAGGCCTACTTTGGTCTTTCTCTCCTTTTTGGTCTTTTCCTCTTTCCTCTTTAATCTCTCTGACTTTCAACAAGGAAACAGTCACTGCTGATGACAATCAGTCACAGTATCCTAATTAGTCATTTTTTTTGCATGAAGTCTCTCCCATACCATCCCAGTTTCCCACCCGCCTCCCCCTGACCCTCATCTCTCTGTTTACTGGCACGTCATTGTCATTCATGCTCCTTTCCCTGACATGTTGAGGTGTGGTGAGGTGTTGTAAAGTTGTTCTGTCCTTAAATCTGTGTGTTCCTTCATTCACAGGAGGTTGTTGGAGATCTGACGCTGGTGGTCAAACAAGTCCTCGGCCTCGGCGCTGTAGGCGTCACCTGATTAAAACAGACAAAGAAAGAGGGGTGGAATGCAGAGCAACCAACAGGGGGCGCATTGAGATGTAAAACATGTGTGTTCACTCGGTACCTGCATGGCATCCGAACATGTAAACCCGCGTTCCGTCGTACTTGCACCGACAGCGCATCACGTTGTTTTGGAAATCAGACTCGGCCATGTCGAGGGAAGGGTTGACCTCCACCTGAACAAGACAGTAGGCTAGAGATGAGACACTGCAAGAACCAACCCAACCACCCGCACCAGCAGTTAAAGCATCTTAGATGGGTACGCAGATGCATCGGTGGAAGTCTCCTTTAAGCATATTGAATCTACTGGATTTAAATACACTCTTTAGATATATAATTAATAGGTCAAACAAACCCCAAATGATCCACCTTCTGACCATCAACAACATCAAGGACTAAAAACTCCCCCACACAATACTTCTATTACAAATACCACCTCTAATCTCAACAGGGATAATTGCAGGATTGAATATTTATATACCATAAAGGCAAACATTTTAAGGTAAACATTTTACTTTTTACTCTTTTCTTTGGACAACTCAAAGTGCAACCATTCACACACGTTTGCAAACTGATGGAACAGCTTTCAGGAGCAATTTGAGGTTTGGTTTTGTTTCTTGACACTTCAACATGTGACCCATTGATCTCCCGTTTGGTGGACGTCCCACTCAGCTTGACATTTTATGTAACTCACTATGTTAATGCCCTGCAGTGTTATTTAAAAAAAAAAGTTATTGGAAATCTTCCTGCGGGCACCTTTAAATGTCACTAATGAATACGTGATATGATGGTTTTGTGTGTGTATGTGTGTGTGTGTGTGTGTGTGTGTGTGTGTGTGGTGGGGGGGGGGGGGGGGGTTATGTGTGACACCATTTCTTGGCTGGAGTGAATGTTAGTGAAACTAACACTTGACTTCAGATGGTTAGGAAATAACCGGTCTTCCACAAGGCTGACTGAGAAGCCACAGGATTATTGTCCTCTCTTTTCTATATGGCTCATGATGTATAAATGAAGGGTTCCTGTGATGCATGACATCACTTTCCACCGTTATCTCCATGCAGTGGAAAACGGGGCCAGAGATACAGACGACAGTTTTGGGTTTGGATTTAAGTGGCAGTCTATCATTAGCCTGCAGCAATGGTTTGGTTGCCATGGTTTGTTGTTTTCCACCCTGTCTGCCTGCCATATATAAGAAAGCACACAAATGAAGTTTCCTGACTCACACATCAAACAGATAACCTGACCACATATTCAACAAAGCGACCCAGTTTCATTTTTTTTTGTGTGGCTCCAATTATATTCACAGGCAACATTTAACAAGTAAGATAGTCATGATTATGATTCTTTTTTTATAACTCTTGCAGCCAAATTTGGTGCAGAGAACTTCATATATTTTTTAATACCGCACGCCGAGAGCAGCCAATGATTTCAGCACATATTTTACGGCCCCCGTGTAAAACCTCATATTTACTGGGTGGCAGCTGATGCTCTTTTAAAAGCTCTTGTAATAACACAAAACAAAGGGCCCGCAGCCTGTTTTACAGAACAATGAAAGATCGTCGCTGTCATGTAAAAAAGACTGTGAGGTTGTGCAGCTGATTTTTAAATGACAGAGCAATCAGGAGCAATCAAGCTGAGGTGGCCGTGACTCATCGGTTTAAACGTCTGATCCTAAAAATGGCCGCCACTCTGTCATAGAGACACCCAGCTGCATGACAGACAGAGGGAGCATCCGCGCCCTCCTTCTCACTTCTTACACAAAAATGATGAGCAGCTCGACTACTTGTTGAGCCACGATCCCGACCACAAAGTGCTGCCGGTTCACGTCGCCTTGGCAACAGTGGATCTTTGCTTCATGACACGCATGTGTTTTTTTTTTTATCTCTCGAGACGTGGCTCGTCACATGTGCCGACGGACCACTCCTGCACACGCATTCCGCAACACGCAAGTCACACGTAAACATTTTGATTTGCCGTAAACACTCTGAAAATAATTAGAAACTGTAAACATCGTGATTTGGCTGCCACTAAGCTGCCGTGCAAAAAATAGAGCAAATGACAGAGAGGGAGGACAGATGAGTAGGTCACCACAGCAGATTGGATGTCTAGAAATCGGCGAGACGTGTAACAAATGCTTTCAAACGTAAAACTCTGTACAAATGCAAAGTGCTGACAGAGCTGCTGCACTGCCAACGGGCCCGCAGTCCTTTAAAGGCTGGCCCTAATAGCAGGTCTACTTTCTATATAAATCCAGACTAAATTCACTTTCCTTAAATACGCACACACCCTTAAAACTACATAGGCCCTATACTGTACACCTGAATGGTAAACCAGCCAAGAGCCGTTTAGTGCAAATTATAGTCTTTTATCGGAGCTTTTATCTTGTGTGCTCAGATAGAAACGCCAACTCTGCTTTTTTTCTGCTTGCTTTTACGCTCGATCTAACAGGTTGTGTAAGCTCCGAAAACGAGGTCATTTCACCATGAAGATTGATTTTTTTCCCCTGCATTTTTATTGGTCTAACAATTTCACTTTAACTGCTGAGCAGAACTTAAGAAGATGTTGTTGCTTTGTATTAAAAACGCTTCCTCACCTGGAAGATGTATTCACCGGGACGTATGTCTGTAATGTCGATCCACTGACAGTCAATATCATGGCGGTAGGTGTCCCAGCAGCCAACCGAGATACCCTGCTGTCCCATGTTATAGCAGGCATACCGCTTATGGATACCTGGTAGAACAAAATTAGAAGAAAAAAACTGTTGGAAACACACGAGGGGAGATAAAAAGTGAAGGCTATGATGTGTAAATCTTCTTCATTGTCAGGCGCCGTGGATTTGGATTTCTACCACCAGCCTGAAATTATAACAAAACGATTTAAAAACAGAGCTTCTTTTAGGGACTTTCAAATGAATAGAATGGATTCACACTGCATAAAGCTGTCTGGACGCTGCAAAGCCAAGATCAATTGAGGCTTGGCCTCTGATCTTACAGCCTGCCACTGACTTTGAATGCTCATTATGGGATTTCAGCTTTGCACTGTTATGTGTTCTCGATTCTCTTCTTTTTGATGATTCTGCCCTCATTTTACCCAGATTTCCCCCCACAAGAAGCATATTCATGCAACATTAATCTGTGATCTCACCTTCTGGGCAGTAGGTGTCCTCCAGACAGAAGCTGGCCTTGTGACCTTCAGCCACCTTGGTCCCGTTGAACGTCAGCAGGTCATAGTGAGTGAACACCTCAATGCTGTGGTAGTGTCTGGAAATCAGGATCAGAATGACATCATTAAAGAAACAGAGCAAGATCTCCATTTAGTTTGCTTCTGTTTTTATTCACACCTACATCATCCTGTGAAAAAAAACGCTGAGCTTAATTTGAAATAAAGCAGCCATAAATCCTGTTACGCTGGTGTGAAGGCGTCAAACAGACACGGGACACGCAGCGACCGTAAAAACACAAGTGGGCAGATAGATATCAGTTTGGTGTGACTCTTTCTCTCATTACAGAACCGGCTGTGCCGAAAGTCCGACCATGTGTTTCCTGGTTGGGGAGGTAGTGATTGGGCTGCGGCTGGGAGAGACACCGAGCTGTGCGGCTCGTTTTGGGACACGGAACCACAACCGCTGAGATAAGAAGCCAGCCTGCGCCGTGCAGTCATGACTCTGACTGTAACAACCGGGTGACCAGTCAGGAGGATGCTTTTTGTAAACATCATTTTAGAGGATAAAAGATTGTGTTAAATAACAGACTTTTATATGCGTTTGTCTATTTATGGTCCACATCACAAAAAAACAAACTGCCATTTCATTCATGTAAAACATTTTTTGACCTCTGGGAGCAACAGAGTTGGTTCTAAAAGGCTTCTTTATATCTCCACTTCCTAATGATGCCCAGTCCTGTGGGGGAGGTTAAACAGCTTTTCATTTCCAAGCAAACCCCCGTAGCTGTCGAACTCACCACACAGTAAATGTGGCTGAAGGGAAGGTGTAAAATGAGCAGCTGTTGATTCAAAGAAAACCTGAAAGCTCCGAGGCTTGGAGCCAACATGAATGTCTGCTTTAGGTTACGGGGCCCCCTCAGTCTCACCTGTGACACTGGTGCCACGTCCAGCTCTCTCTGGTGGCTCGGGGTCGGAAGTCAGCGCGGCCCAAGTTCATGATACGGGAGGAGAAGCGCAGCAGGCGGCGATGTCCGTAGGGCCAGGTCATCCTGGCGGCAGAGGAGGATAAGCAGTTCTCCTCGTTAGCGCAGGACAGCAGGTGGAGGGGTCGGTCCTCTAAGTAGGCCGTCTCCTGGACCAGCTGAGCATCCAGGACGAGGTCCGGAGCAGCTGAGGGGGACCAAAGTGGGGTCAGAGTTTCATTCAGATGGAACAGATCATAAGAAACTACCAATACCTGAAGCCTACATTACCCACAATGCAACTCAACCACCAACATATGCTGGTTTTGGACTCACTTTCCACACATGTGACTCCTGCTGCCCTGCCGTCTCCTCCTCGGGGACAGTAGACGTTTGTGTTCCTGCGACACTGCTGGATGGACATCTCCGTGCCAGAGCAGTGGGTTCCACTCAGAACCACCTCGCTGGCGTCTGAAGAACCAGGCCAGTACCAAGTCTCCTGTGCAGAGAACCAAGAGAACACATTCACACACACATTAGATTGGTGCAGTCGCGTTAAACTCCGCTATAAACAACAAAACCCCATTTTTATGGGAACTATCAGTAGACATTATCACATTTTCCACTCTTTTTTCACATTTTTAAAACTGCCCGTTAAATGTTCCCAGCAGCCCCTCAAGACACACTCACACTGCCCTTTCCATGCACAGTTCTATTTCCAGTCTGTTTGCGCTGTGAATTTCTCCCAATTTCACTTCGCCTCACTTTCCCTCTTTTTATTTTCAGTGTTGCTGGAAGTGGACGTCTGTGAAGCCTGTAATTACCTCAGGCTTCGGTAATAACACAGCGCAGATGCACAAACAGCGGGACGGAGAGAGCGAGAGAAGGAGAGCAGGGAATGTGGGAGCACACGGAATAAAAACTTAGAGACCAACGAGTGCAGACTGAAGCAGAAACTCGTCCTGTTTGTTGTTTACCTGATGAGCCGTTGACGCGAATCCCAAGCCAAGCTGTCGACAGACCGCCATGGCCTCGTTGATGCCCCAGTTCTCACTGCAGACGGAGCCCCAACGCTTCTGCCCTCTGACCTCAATCAGCACCTCCACACGGCCCTCTGACGGCTCTCTGCCTCCCGCCAGACGCACCTGAAGGTGATGGGAGCAGAAACGTGTTTCTCCGTTACTCTACTGTTAAACGCCTGTCTGTGTAGACGCCTGTATTTGCGGGTTTTCTCACCGTGGCCTGCACGCCGGTGTTGGGCACGTTGCAGCGGACCGCTACATCCTGGGTGTGCTTGCACGTGTAGAGCGGCACCGGTCTGTAGGTACACTCTGTAATGGAGTTCTCCCTGCCTGTACACTGCACACTATTCATGTGGATGGGGCCCGTACCTACAGGAGAAGGTCGTGGAGACGAATGGTTCACGTGTGTCTTACCAAGCATAGGCCACATGCAAAAAGACAGGCACACACGTGCACACACACACGCGCACGCACGCACGCACGCACGCACGCACGCACGCACCACACACACACACACACACACACACACACACACACACACAGAACCTGATGGATGTCCACAGCGAGGGATTAAAAGCCCAGACATGACCGGGACCTCTGATGTGGCTCTGAAACCGAGCTTAGCCAGAGAACTGTTCTGTCTAAATTACCGTATACTCTGTGCTGCACGCTGCACACCAGAGCCACACTTTATAAACCGAAATAGACACCAAAATGGCAAAATGGAGGAAAAAAAAAATCTTTGAACCCATCTATGTTGGCGTAGGTGTGTGAGGCCCCAGGCTGAAGCCATATAATTTAGCTTTAAATAGACAATGATGTCATCGCCGACTCCGCTACCCACAAGCCTTCATCTCTTATGTGTTCACACAACGCTGGCGTGAGACGTTAAAAGCCACAGTGCTCCATTTTGACTTTTAACCATGTTCATTATTCAGACGTGACTGCGCCATAGCACCTAGTTTAACAGAGCCCTTAAAGTAAGCACCCAAATGAATTTCCATGAATTACTTCAATAAGTACAGTGCAGAGAAGGAAATGCACCCACCGTCACAGGACATGGTATGTGCTTTTTTTGGGCAGGGAGATAATGGGAGGAAATGAATGTGATTACTGCAGAGGTGTGGCGAGGAGAACGAAAAAAGGAGTATAAGTGAGTGTGTGAAAGTGGGGTCTTTTTCCGAGGAAGATGTTTAACTCGATTATTGCTGGACAATCAAGTGGCTACATTCTCAGGGCCACAACAAAAGCAGTGCCCAAGTAATCACAGTCTCTCTGGACGCTTTGGTCCCGCTCTGCGATGATTGTCTGACTTCCTGGTTTCACATACAACAGGTTTATTTTGACAACACATGCCGTCGCTTTGACCGCTGGAACCTCCAAGCACAGCTCGCGTGAATTGGTCATGGGTAGAGTTCCTCAACAATCAGCTTCTGCGATAGAAGTAGAAGTCAGGCTGTAAACATTTGGTCTGGGTTTATTTGTCCACTCGAGGCCCTGGTTGTTGGAGCGCTGCGCTTGGCAACAGACATTTAGACTCCGAAGTGTTTAGTCTAAAGGATCACCGAGCTCAATTGATCGTGCTCAGAATCTGTGAAATCAGGAACTGCTTCAAAGTCACAACCGTCCAACACATAAGAGGTTATCAGATCTGGCATTGGGACTTTTTGATCATTTTTTGAACAAGGAATTATCTGAAAGCTGTACACTCTGTGCATGGCTATGTCTATGTGTCCTATCTTACCCTGTCCCAGCTGAGCCTTGGTTAGCGCCTCTTTAGCCGTCCCAAAGCCCAGCTCTCTGCAGACCACGCTGGCAGCGGTGACGTCCCACAGGTGGTCACACATGGTGCCCCACTTCCCCTCCTTCAGCACCTCAACACGGCCCTCCCCGAGCCGGGGCCCCGCCTTCAGACGCACAACCACCTGGAAGGAAAAGGGAGAATTTTAGTGCAAAATGGAAATTGTTTACTTTTTAATTGGATCTGGATGTTGAGACAGTTCTCATAAACTATAGCCTGATTATGATATTTGAGCCGTGATTCTGGCTAGACTAAAGACAAAAGATCAACACAACAACAAGCTATAGTGAAATTAGAAAAAAATGATAACGATGAACACATAACACACATAATGAGCACATTGACGATGTACTTAAATTGTGGCAGTGATGGACAGGTTATGACGGAGAAGGGACTGGAATTTCAAAAGGATGGTTTATTGTATTTTATGTCATATTGACGAAGGACTGTATGGCAACAGAGAAAAGACACGTTTGGCAGATGGTAATATTTGAAAATGGTCGGCCGATAAGATTTCTTGAACAAGGTATAAGGGTCCAAAGAGGAAGAAGGCCCAAACAATGTTGCAGTATGGAATGTATGGATATAATATTAGAAGTCAGGATTGGTTTACCAATGAGTAGTTCCAGTTTTCCATCGATTAACACACTTAGTGCTATTGATCTCGACGAGAAAACAAATAAGTGTATGCCATGCAATAAACCAAATTTGCTACACCTTCCAACTCCACACTAACCGGTGCTGCAGGTGGTGCAGGTGCTCTGCCGTAGCGTGTGAACTGGGATCCAGGGACGCAGCGGACCACAGCGTGCATGCCGTCGCGGCACGGGACATCACTCCTGGGGATGGACAGCTGGGCCTGGCACTTTGCCAGAGAGACCTCTGAGCCCTGACACTGCACCTTCTCCACCCAGTAGCCCTTCTTACTGATCTGTGTCCTCAGTCTGGACGGGGAAAGAAGTGAAGGAGGCAGGGAAAGACATGGATGTGTGATTTGTCACATTACTAATCATCACTCAAACACAAGGTACAAAGTTCTATCCTTCAAAAAGCAGATTTTACCTGGAGGATGGATCGGCTATCTTGGCGTCCCACTGTTTCCTAAAAGCAAGAGAACATGGCATCTTTACATCCAGTAGACTAAACAACCTGCTGCCCACACCCTCCCTGTGGCCAATCACATCTCTCCTCCTCAATCATCCTTCCCTCTGCTCCTTTACATCTTCTATTCTGTCTATCCAGCCTCTGATAAACAAACGGAAAGCTAGGAAGGAGACACAACATGCTGTGAAGGGCGTCTGTGTCTTTGGATAAGCATAGCCCTTGTGTAAGTGACAGGGAGGGAAAGATTTAGAATAACGGATCACATAACATCCTGCTTTCTTCTTTTCTTTGCTCTCAAACCACCACCTTCTTGTCAGGACTTTTTTCATCTTCCATTTCTACATTCATGGGTATTTCTGTGTCAGCGCGTGTCTTTATGTCTTCAGTGGACGTCTGGTCTGGGACATCCATGTGGAAAAAAACTAAAAATATGAATAAGCCACTATACATTAATCCCCTTCGACAAGCCTTATTGAGGTCTGCCAGCTCCAACAGGGGTTTGTAAACGGTGTCTTGCTTCAAGGATATTAGTGTACCTAAAACTAGAGTAAGATTTGAAAGGGAAACATTGTACACACACACACACACACACACTATGCTGAAACCTAAAAAAGAGTCAAGAAAAAAAGTAAGCAATAAAAAGAATGATTCACAAACCAGGCAGCGTCTGGGGGCACACACACACACACACACACACACACACACACGACCACTTGCATCAACCAGTGTGACCACAGACAGGTGCAGTGTGACTGACGCCCTTCATGAATGTGCCTGAGTCAGAACACCAAGTATAGACAGGAGGAGAGTTTTACAGTACAGCCAGATTCATGAAGCAATTAAATATTTGGCCACCTAAAAGGGGCTATGTTTCCTCTCGAGGAGAACCCCAGTATCGTGGTAACCCACAGGTTATTATGCACGGTACCAATAGTAGATGAGAAATAGGGCCTATAGGGAAACGCAGCAGGCAAACTGTATGGAACTCTTCTTGTTATCTTGAGAAGAGGATGGATCTAGAAGTGTAGATTTCTCCTTATGTTGATGAGAAATGACTCATCGTTTTTTTTTTATCTATCTGCTTGTGTGTGTCTGCACAGTTTAAGATGTTTCACAAGTTAGTAAATCAAAATGAGAGAGGCAGGCGGTAAGGGGGTTGTTTGCTCATGGTTTAGAGGAGGGGGAGGGGGGTGCTACCCATATAATTGCCTGCTCTGCTTGGCAGCGTCTGCTGTGCGGTCGAGCAGTAGCATGTTGGTTCACACACACCAGACATGGAAATATGCACGTACATATCAACTTTCCCTGTCATTGCCTCTGTAAAAACAAAGCTCTTTAAAACCCCAGTGGATCGTTACTCAACGTTACGACTGCATGCTGGGAAGTGAGGAGCGAATGATGTAAGCCTCTGTGAACTGTGCAACTTTTATGAGCATCGCCTGACTTTACAAGACGAGGACAAGCTCGTCCTTTTGGTTTTCACTCAGACACTGACAGTTGTCCTGCTGAGAAATAAAAGCACAGTGGAAGCTGCTCTCAGGTGGAGTTGAGGCTCTTCCCCTCTCTTATAAAGGAGATTTAAAGGAAGGACAGTGAACCAGCATCAAGCACAACAAACAGGTTGTGGCTGCAGCACTTCTGAACCATTTAAACATGGAGAAGACGTTCTGACTTCTCAGGATCTACAGCTTAATACCAGGTGTTTTTTTCTTATGCAACTCTACCATAAGCCACACTGGAGAGGGGAAGTGACTGTCAGGAAAGCATAGATAACCTAAATGCATGAATGCAAAGCTGCCTGACTGGAACAATCAGCTCAGCAGGTTGGCACACTGGCTCGAAAACGGCCTCTCAATGGCCCCGTTGACCTCCATGGAACTTGAAGGGGTCATAATGATGTACTTTCCATGAAATGTTTTTTGCATAATTGCCACAAAGGCATAAAAAGTTGTAGTTTTTTTTTAAAGCCGTAACTGAGGGAGAAGGAGCAAGGGGTTAAATTAAATTAGAAGCACTGTCGACCTCAAAGAGAGTAGATGGGATAAAACAAGGGAGCTGGAAAATGACTTTAGCATTCGCCTTTTGTAAGCACAGCAAAGTGGGGGAGTATTTAAGCAGCTGTAAAAATGTGCTGTGCAACTTAAAAGGCAGAGACAAAGGCAGTCACACCAAAAAAACAACCACATGGCCAGAGAGGGAAGTGCTGACACAGCAAAGGGTGTGCAGCAGGTTCAGGCAAGAGAATATTCTACTGGAAGTCTCAGACCATAATTACAGCTGACCCAGTGGACACAAACCCCAAAGAAGAACAGGCGTGGACCACCGCCAGCACAGTGGGTAGAACCGGGAAGATGGGATATAACTCTTGTCATGCATTGATGTATATAAACAGACAGAGTTCACAGCCAAGCTAGGGGCCCTGTGAGGCTGGACATATGCACAGCAGTTCTTTGAGACTTTTCACAGGCATCTAAACCAAAGTACTGGACAGATTTTTTGACCTGCTGACTGCACTATATGAAAAGTTATGGGGTTATTAAAGTTATCCAGAGGGCTACAGGATTGTCTGTCGTGAATTATACATTGATTTACTCTATCGTTGTCAAGACATTTCACTCCAAAACAGAAATGTCAAGGCTGGCTCTCCTTCCAAAAATATCTCCATCTGGACTAAAGTGGTGGACAACCATGTTGCTAGCATAGAAAAAAAAGTTGCATAAGTAATTATGAATCCCACTGCTTTTTTTTTTGGCAAGACCCGCCCTATGTAGCTGGTTAAAGTGAGTAGTTGGAGTCGAGATAGATCATTGGTTGGCGGACAGAACCAGAAAAAAACGTATTAGCATAACAATGGTGCTGAATGATTGCCGGGTCAATCCAAGTGGTTGAATGCTGCGCAGGGCGGGTCATACCAAGAAAAGCAGTGGGATTCGTAACAATGTGAAAACGTCAAAAAGGACAAAGGACATAAAAACATAAATCCGCTACAAAACATGTGGACACATTGTGGCACAACATGCCAGCGATCCACTCTGCTGCGTCGGCCCATCTCAGATGTTTACTGCTGCGTCGTCTCCCACGTCGCTGGGCGGAGGCCGACCAAACACAAACAACATTCTCTGGTCTGGTCCAGCTGTACACAAGGTGCTGGTTGGCTTCTTGGAACATAAATATGATGTTTCTCCAGACACTGAGATGTTTTTCAGTGTTGATGTCCACATTAGCATTCAATTTAGAAAGTAAGCATGGTGGGAAAAACACCATTTTGGACTTCAAAGTTGAAGTTCAAGTGGAATTCTGGGAGCTTTTCTCATCTCTCGGGAGAAGCCCGTAAGAGATAAGACACTGTGGGAGACAGATTTTCATTGCCAGGCTGCGGCTCTGGTGGTGAACAGGGCAGCTGAGGAGAAGCAGCCTGTTTCCTGCCACCGAGCAGAGCTGAGCAGGACACAAGGGGTAATTATTGGCGACATGGAGAGACAGATGGTGGAGGGCAGGCCAGCGGTCAGCACACTCGCCCTGTTAGCGGAGCCGTAAAAAGACCTCTGCGGGCAGACAGAAGGACACAGAGGGTTGTGTTTGCGTGTACACAAGCGCGTTTGCGTATATATATTTGCAGGCGCACATGGATTTTTTGGACACGGTTTATGTAAGGTCTTGTAAGACGCTGTGAGGCGAGGGTGGAGGCGAGGATGTATTAGCATGTGTGTGTTTTTGTGAGGTATTTTTCTTTTTCTATGGTATGTGTGTGTAAGGTCTTTGAAGGTTTGTGTCGATGCTAACGCAGGTATTTATGGCTAAAGTTAGACGGATGAGAGGGATACAGATTTAGCAAAACAACCTGACATTGAGCAAATTATTTGTGTTTTGATGGACAATAAAAGAGTTATGTGTTGACAACATACAACAAATAGAAAGCTGAAGTCCGGTTTCTATACTTTACCTTTGTAAAGTTTGTAACTACAACTTTTTTTGTGGTGTTAGATTTTGGGCATTTTGGAAGCCGAAACAAAACAATATCATCACCATTGCAGTTGCCTTTTTTAACATGGAGCAGACACGGTGCAGCACTATGATTCATTTGGACTTAAAGTTAGCTGTCTGTTGAGTGCTGAGTGGGTAATGTTGTTTGTTTTCTAGAGTCAATTATATTGACAGAGAAAGAGAGATCAAAATACCTCTTATGTTGAATAGAAGTGAGCCCACAGACTTAAAGACATGGCATTTTCACTTAATTATTTGGGAGTAGAAACCATGTAGGGGAGGTTTCACGTAAAGATGATAATTGTGTGATCTGGATCTGACATTAATTACATATTCTCTTGGACTATTTAAAGTTCTGTGTAGAGGCCCACTCAGCCAATGCGGCAGACAGACCTGGCTGGGCTAATGCCACAGTCGACATGTCATGCCAAGTGTGGTTGTGCTAATGACAGCAACTGTGGTTAACCTCTACTACAGGGGGGTGGAACAGCAACCCAGCCATGGGGCAGCCTAATTCAGCCCGCTGCACTTTTCCATCCTTTTAATAACCACTCTCTCTCACACACACACACACACACACTTTTTTTCTGTCCGACATGGCAATGTCAACCCTCACACACTCACCTGTAAGCATTTTGGTCAAACGCTTCTGCAGCCGGAAATCCTAACATGCCACAGACGACACGGCTGCTGCTCATGTCCCAGCCCCGGCTGCACACATGACGCCACCTCCCAGCATGCTTCACTTCCAGCACTCCTTCGGTTACCAGGCCGCCGTGGTTGCCGGACAGCACAGGCCGGAGACGAGCCTCCTCCAAATGAACCCTATCAGATCCCTGCAACATTTTTCATGAAGATTAATAATTGAGTAAGGCTTTATCCTAAATGAAGACTGCGGCGGGATAGAAAGGGATCATGACTTTGTCTTTGCTAAAAAAAAAACATGTTGTTTATCTGAATATCCATCGATAGCATGCACTCGAGAGAGAATAACATGATAGGATGACATACTACGTCTCTAATCATCACACTCTCTAATCATCCACATAGGCGGCAGGAAGGAAGGTGAAAAGACAACAGCGATTGTTTAATGTGTCGGGATGTCTTCATGGTGATTACAAAATGGTAAAGAAAGTGTAAACTCTGCAAGTTGAAAAGGGATAAAGATAAACACAAGTGATTAATCGCTCATAATTTCCTGGGGAATGAGTTTCTTGCACGTTTGAAGAGAGGGGCTGTTGAGCTTCTTGTGGTTGGGACTTAAACTAAAGGCTGCATAAGCTTTGGATCTGGTTTTTAGGTTTGTCTCTAATTATACATGTCCGCTGGCCTGTGGCTCCACAAATGACATTAATCTATGGGAGTCTGAATAAAGCTAGATTGGTCTGTAATAGAGGTTGAGAGTGCCCATGACTGCCTGTTTTTTTACCTGTGTGATGTACCCATCAGTCTCTGGTCCCACGTCGGGATAAACTGGCCCTGGTTCGACGTGGTTCCCACTGTGCTGCCTGTCACTCCTCCGCTCAGACTGCAGCTGGGACTGGGGCTGCCTGTTCACCTGTCCCTCTGCCTCTCGTCTCACGGCCTGTGGACCGTTTCTCGCCATCTCCTGCCTCTGCCTGTAGGCTCCGCCGCTTGCCAGATGTGAAGGTAGCTGGTGCCCTTGTGGCAGGGATGGACTCGCCTGCGTGCTTGCTCTGGAGCTGCCTCGATTCCGTCGCAAGATCTGGATCTCGTGGCCGTTTTCCTGAGGCGAGATGAGGCTGCGACGGGAAGAAGTTGGGTTGCGATGGAGGGCGATCTCGTGGCCTCTGGAAGAAGACGAAGAGATGCTGGCTGGAGGGGGCGCAGACTGCGGCAGCTGTGGTGGTGGGTTTCTCTGTCGTGGCGGGCGCCTGGAGGATGGAGGGGCCGCCTGCGCGGAGACAGTGGGGGAGCCAGGTCTCCTTTCTGGGCTGCATATGACCCCCAGGTCCTCAGCGTGGGTGCAGTCATTGATTCCCCAACCATTGGAGCGACAGTCTGCAATGGAGGCCTCTGTGCCCATGCATCGCACATTGTCTAACCAGATCAAACCTAACAGCAAAACAGGACAATATGTTATTGGATCAAAAGAAATAAAAACATTTGCAGAAAGGTGTTCAGAAGTAAGCGCCGCTGGCGGGTCATACCTTGTCCCTCGCCAAACTTGGCACTGTGCGCCCACGTCAAGCCGCGTTGAAAGCCCAGCTGCCTGCAAAGCACGTTGGCGAGGTTGAGATCCACCTCGTCATCGCACACTGTGCCCCACGCGCCATTGTAGAAGACCTCCACGCGACCCTCGTTCGGTTTGCGCTGGCCTGCACCTGCCAGCCGCACACGGACCTCCTGGGCAGAAAGCGGAGGGGTGTGGAGGAGGAGCAGGAGGAGCAGTGTGGAACAGGAGCCAAGGCACAGCATCCTGGAGGGGGGAAAAAAGTCAAATTGGAAAATCGGTGTAGCATTAGGTAAATGACAAACGGTAACAGTACAGAAAGCCGAGACAACACATGGAAAACAGGAGCCCCTAAATATAAACGCACGTGTTACCACAAAAATCACACAAAGCCATGAAAGTCACATTCCACACGATGTCAAAACATATAATTTGAAACGTCTCTTCCAACCCTAATGGGACATTCCACAGTAAAATGAAAGATTGAGAGATGTTTTTAAATAATCATAGTCACAGTGAGAATGTGGCCCTCAGTCTGAACCAGTCCGGGCAAAGGGAGTAATAACCAAAGCTAAAAGTGGCCTCGCCGTCCAGCCAACGGAAATGTTGGCTTTCCACAAACCCTCAAGCTTAGCTGCACGCATTTAGCCAACAGACATAAAGCAAATAAACACCGTCATAAAACTGTTCTCACACATAAATAAAGCAGGAGGTCATGTCTGCAGACGTTTTGGGTAATGAGCAATGATTAACTCATCCTTTGACCACCCCTGAAAGCTTTTCTCCTCATAGAGGAGAAGAAACTGGAGCGATAAGGCAAGAGACACCTTATAGTCAATTCATCCTCCCAGGCCTCAGTCAAATTCTGCTTTCCATACATGCAACAGTGCACATTAGTATGTGCTTTAAAGGTTGTTAAAGGGGAGATGGGGGTGAATGAGTTCAGGCAGCTGCAGGAAGGACATCTTAAATAAAAGAAGAAAAATAGACAATACAGACAGCATGTGAGGTAAAAGTTAAAGTAAAAGTGAAGAGAGAGAAAAACAAAGCTGAACTCACCTATCAGCCTAGCTCAGCCTGGAGTCACGAGGAGAAAGAAGGGAGAGAGCACCAGAGGAAAAGAAGGCAGTGAGTTTGGTCCTGCTGTCTCTCTATTCTCCTTTTCTCCCTCCCTCTTTCTTTTTTGTCACTCCCTCAGATCTGCTACTTCATCCATCCCTCCCATTTCATTTTTATTTGGGCATCTTTTTTTAAAAAAAAAATCCTTTTCAATGGGTCACATTTGTCCTTTCCATCACCGTCCATCATAACGACCATGAAAGGAAATCAATGAAAACACAAAGTAAAGACAATCCAAAACATGATAAACGTATTTGAAGTGTGTTGCTACTCGGAAGCAGGTATTTCAAATCAAACCAACCTCTTTCAACTCTCTTTCATGCGTATCCTGACATGGTGAGGATACGCATGAGCTCAACATATAAAAGAGCACGATTTTTGTAAGGATTTTTCTTCTTCATATCCCACACACTGTCCGGTTAGTGAATTATATATATATATATATATATATATATATATATATATATATATATATATATATATATATATAAATATATAAATCTCCTTCTCACCCCTGGTGGGGTGGTATCTGTGTCATCCTCAACCTCGGGTCCTCTCAGGCCTGGGATATATACATATATATACATATATACATATATATATATATATATATATATATGTTTATTGTGTTTATAATAAACGTTGTGCATCAAAGTTACCCAAAAAACAAAAAAAAGGGAAAAATTACTTTCTCCTCTGATGTCTGAAAGGCTGAAAGGGCGTGCATTTTTATCCCACACAATGGTAAAAGCGCTGGCTCCATCCCATGCCTACAGTTGGTGGTGTCATGAAATAAATGCTATGTGCTCCGCAGTAAGGACGGAGCTGCCTGTCTGAACTTTCTCGTTGCATAAAGTTCAGTTTCATAACATCCTCAGTCGTGGCACCTCCTTACATGAAGGAAGCCCTCTATAAGAATAGAGGCAGACAGACGCTCAATATTTAGATGGAGACGACCAGATATTTAACACAATTAACAGAACCCAAAACTCAATAGTATGGATTTACCACAGTAATTATGAAATTTATACAAATATCAGAAATATCTTGTTTTCATTTCGAGTAATGCAGCTCCCTCTGCTGATTATGTAGAGCTGTGTTTCAATGTCCCTGTATACTGGGATCATTTTTACGTTTTTTAAGGCTTAAGGTGTGTTTCAGAACAGACAGCTGGTCTTTAAAACTCTACCACCTGTACCACAAATATAAAACTAACTGAAACATCATAATTATTTTAGAATTTGATTGAGATACTGAGGCTCAACAGCTCACTCTGGTGGAGAAAATCACTATGTAGTTGAACAATAATCCCATGCAATGATACTGAAATTTACGGAGCCCCCCTGGTGACATTGGATAAAAAATAAATAACGCGTGGCCACGAGATAATAACTCGTGGCCACGCATTAACTATCTCGTGGCCACGAGATAATAACGCGTGGCTACGCATTACTATCTCGTGGCCACGCATTACTATCTCGTGGCCACGCGTTCCGTAGAAATTACTTTATTTGACAATTCTGTTATCTGAGAAAAGATTTTGTCACTCTATAGTCTTGATCCTGCTATCTTGGATCATTTGTATTGCGGTTGAGCGAGCTCAATACTACAATTTAAGAAAGCACCAGAAAATATACATAACACAAACAAAGGAGTACAACTTCCCAACGTGGACACGCATGTCACAGAAAAGTAATGCAAATTATTAAAACACAAGCAAACGAAGGAATGAATTCACCAATTTGACGGACATGTACAAGTTAAAAGAGCACTCCAGCAGCTCACAGTCACACTAGTCGTCTTCAGTATCCTAACAGCGTGGAAACAGCTGGATATCTTTTACGTCGAGTCATGCACTTGTCTCTCTCGATGAACAGCGAATGGGTTTTACACTTGATGTCCTTCTCCAGGGTAATGCGGGACTCTTCCAGGTGGGACAGGGAGCCTCTGGCCTTGCTCAGCTGCTGGTGCAACGATGCCAGAGTGGCGTCAATTTGCCTCACCTCTCCTTCCAAACTGCAGATTCGGGAAGCAAACCGACATGAGGAGAGAAGGAGAAGGAGATGGAGCCACACGATAAGATATGAAAAGAGCAGAGTGACTGTGTCCAGATGTGTGTGTGTGTGTGTGTGTAGTACCTGAACTGGGGCTCATCTCTGCAGAGCTCCATGTTGGGTCTGAGGGAGCGAAGGTAAAGTCTGGACTGAGCAACTCTCAGTGGAGCCTCTTTGTTGTGGATGGCTTGCTGTAGAGCCACAATGTTTCTCTCCTGGTCCCCGATCTGCTCCAAGATCTACACACACGATCACACGCTCAATAACCAAGCAGTCAACCAGCCGCTCCGTCATTCTGTTTCATGGTCTTCTCTGTCTACCTGTGTGAGCGTCATCTCCAGCTGGGTCTTAGCCTCTATCAGCTCTGCACAGCGCTGACTGAAGGCTCGGTCCACAATGGAGCACTGGACTCTCAGATCGTCAGCGGTGTCCTGCAACACTCGCTCAGCCAGCAGTCTGACACACACACACACACACACACACACACACACACACACACACACACACACACACACACACACCAACAACTATAAATACTGTGCCACACTGGCACCTTTGCTGTAGTTTCCACCACACAGCTTAAACACACGTCTGAACCACAGTGTGCTCTGACCTGAGACCGCTGGTGGCCTCTTCTTGCTGCGAGGCCTCGGACAGGTTGTCCTGCGTAAACTTGGTCCACGACGTGCTGTTACACACCCTGCAGCAGACCACAAGACAAACTGTTGTGTAAAAGTGTTTGTAAAAGACACACACGCACACGCACACGCACACACACACACACACTCAAAGACTCACTGGTCCTGCATGGTGGCTGAGCTGGGGTGGTGCTGTGTGTCTGGGCTCGTGTTACTGTGTCTTCCACTGTGGTCATCAAAGTCGTAGGCCTGGTACTTATCTGACCAGTCCAACTCCAGCCTCTGCTTGGCCTCTCTGTTCATCCTTAGACACACACACACACACACACACACACACACACACACACACACACACACACACGCAACAACACAAAACAATCCATTCCTCTGAAGTTGGAGGTTCAGACTAAAGAGGACTTTGTATACGTGGGTCTGCATACAGGTTGTTTAACTGTTAAAGAGTTTGACACCCACTTGATCTGACTGACCACCTGAGCGGTAGTCCTCCTCAGAAGAGCCTGGACGCTCCCGATCAAATCCACTTCCTACAAAACACAAAATCACACTCCTGCTTAATTTGTGTCGTAGCGCGCCCTCTGCTGGTGACCTTGCATTGTTGCACTGAATCCACTTCAGGGCACTTGATCCTGAAAATATCACTGTAGCACACCTGAGTTATGTAACAGAGACACTTCTAATGATTATCTCTATTATCAGTGTATCACTTATCTTCTCGATTAATCAAACAGTACTGTTGTGTCTCACTATGACATGCACAGCTTCACTATACAGCAGCACACACGCTTTTCTTTTATTATAAAGCCAATGGTCACCTTGATCAGCTCCTCCTCCACAGCGTCTCGGACCAAGTCTGGTCCCAGTCTCCTGGTCCTGCAGTTGAGATTATCGGTGGCGATGGCGTACGGAGCGTCGGTGCCGTCCAGCGCCCTCTCCAGCCGCGTCTTCAGAGCCAGCAGGGACTCGGTGTCAGCCAGCAGCTGCTCGATGTGGCGCTGCAGCTCGGACTTCCAGTGGTGGATCTCTTGTAGTCTCCGTCCCAGAAGACTCGTCCCCTCGGCCTGGGTATTCGCAGTGGACGCCTCGGTGTCCCGGTACAGAGTCTTGGACGCTCGCTGCATCCTCCCGGCTTCACTGCGGTCGGTCCCGGCCTGCCGGATGACGCTGTGGTAGTTGGAAAACCACTCGGCGGGGCTGTACTTGGCAGAGCGGTACCCCATCGTCGCGGAGCCCGAGGACGGCTGCGGAGTCCCCGCGTCTACAGGAGCCTCTTTCTCCGGGACTCCCTGAGCCACCGCTCTGCTGTCAGAGTGAGGCCTTGCCACTAAAACCTCAGAGCTCATTATTTTTTATCACAGGCAAGTACAAGATAAAAAAACCTTAAAATGATCAGCTGATTTAAGCCGATGTTGTGCTAAATTAATAAACAGTTGTCACAGTCCCGAAGTAGCTCTAGTTTGTTTAGTGTTGCCTGGTTACACACGTTGGCAGGAACAACTCCAGCAGCAGCTGTGAGTCAGGTGACTAATTATCTAAGGAGCCAAAATGGATTAAATGGCAATTTCAGTCATTAGGTGTAACATGCAGTATGAGATACCACCATGGATTCGGTTCTTCCACTTGTCAAGCTTTAGATTTCAAGGGTGGAGGGAAACGGTTATTAGCACAGGCACTCATTTTTAAAAGGGCTTTATTTCAGATCAAAACTACAATATTAGGTCTGTCCATTAAACCCTATATCTGCTCGTATAATGTTTCAACACCCCATCCCCACTACAATAGATATTTATTCAAATCACACACAATAGTGAACAAAACGTAAGAAAAAAGTAAGAAAAATAAACATTGTAGCTAATGAAGATCAAAAAAGTACTCATAAGAAGCCAGATCAAATGAACCCCTGTTATCTTATTTAAGTGTATCTAAACGTGAATTCTCTGCTGTTTGACTTAATTTGGAAGAACAAAACCAAACATAATAAAAGTAAAAATAAATTAATGTATCTGAAGGCCCTCTGAAGGGGGCTTTTATACTTAAGATTTCCAATCACTTAATCTGATTTTTCAAGATCATCTGAATTAAGCATGTGTTCGTCTGAAAACTCTCTGCATCCTTTTTACACTTTAATAGAGGTCTTCAAGGTCCTATTATATAAAATGGTGTTGTTTATAAAACCAGTCAATAATAATGTGTAGTGCAGTTTAAAGTGCCAGGTATAAAAGTACTGTCATGATGTTCACAATGCTAAGCCATTAAAATAATAATTGTTGACAGATTCATATTTTAATTCTATATTGGCATTTCTACATCGCATTTTCACCTCATTGAATAAATAGGAAGATTTATATTTGCTTATTATAGGTTGCATTCATGTAAATGTGGATTTTTTGACAGAAATAAAGTTTGGGATGGATGGATGGAAATTGCAAAAAGAAATCTGTAAAAAATAATAACAGTACTGTCATTTTCAGTCAAGTGAAAAAGTTGCACCACAGCATGTGAATAGTGTTGGTCGGCTGTTAATTGAGAAAATACAAACAGGTCCCCCAAACATGCAAGGTTTGATAACAGATGTGGAAGCAGTTCATCTCCTGTTGGCCCTTATAACAACGTCATTACAGTAGATATCTGTTGCGTCGAAGTTCTGGTACACAGACTCTTGTTGGGCTTCACCTGCATCATCCTGGGACTGACAGACGTGCTGCGGTTTGGACGAGCCCTGCTTTGAGCTTGTTGCATATTCATCAAGCTAAAAGAGAAACAACACATATGTTGCTCAGATGACAATTCATATCATGAAATATTGCCAAATAATCAAGTTGGTTCATTTCACACCAGCAAGCTAACATGCTCATATTGCCAATACTAACATGCTGATGTTGGTTGTTTAGCACATTTAAAATCTTAGCGGCGTAGCATGCTAACATTAGCTGTAACTAAACAGAAAGTGCAGCTGAGGCTGATGGCGCTGTCATTAGGTTTTAAAAGTATTCAAGTATTGGAACAATTTGATTTTGGAAATAATATTGGTGCTAGATGAAAACTTCAAGTACACCAAAGTGATTAATCCTCTGGGGACTATGAATGTCTAGAGATCTTTCAGTGGGCCGGCCAAATGACTGACATACATTGCCATCCCCAGATCCCCGCTGCTATCATTGCTAAAAATAAGAATGCTTGTCCTTAAATTCTTCTTTTTGGAGCACAATCATGCTCTCAAGAGGATGACATCGGTTTTAGATCCTGAGCTTTCCTAAACTACCCATATGGAGCCAAATGTATCCAAAAAGTACACAAGCTAGTCAAATAGGCAAGCTACAGTGATATAGCTTAGCTTATTCATGATTTCAAGTTATAAATCCTTTTGGGGTTTTAATGATCCCACTTCCTTCCACTATAGGCTTCCGCACTAAAACAAACGTTACATATTCGGTCACACAACAGTAAAATCATCAGTAAGTTGCTCTGTCTTTTTGTTAAAAACATTTAATAAAAATAAAGTTAAGTTGAAATGATTTATTTATTAACTTTCTGTTGTTTTTTTGTTTAGTTTAGATAGTGCTGATGTTGTTGTCTTCTTCTATTTTCTAGTTTCCATGTTTGTGAATTTCATGTTGGGTACTTGTGTTGCACTATAAAGACACAGTTTTCTTACCTCTGCTGCACTCCTCACCTGTGCTGTTATCTTGGCTCTGGCTCCTGGAAACAAACAAGAAATAGTCACACAATCAGTTCACAATCAGGTCCTGTGCTTTCATTTGCATGTGAAACGTACCTGGCACTTTGTAACGTTTGTATACACAAACTACGACCAGTGCAAAGGCAAGTATGAGCAGCAAAGTCGGCACAATGACAACCGCAGGGTGAAAGGGTGATGCATCTGTGGGAGGAAAGATAAATATACACTTCCTGAAAACACATCGGCTACACACTTCTCACACATCACAATCCCAAGCACAGAAATTAAAACAGAAGTGGAACCAAATGTCAGAACTGAGTCTTCACAACATTTGATGTTTGCATGCTCCATGTGTGTGAATGGTCATGTGTGTTTTAACGTACACTCCTACCTCTGATCGGTTTCCCAGGGATCTGTGTAGATTGTGATCCGACAGGTTCCACCAGCGTGACGGGAGCGATCTCAGTACTGCTCTGCTTGGGAAAGACTATCAGAGAAAGTTTCTTAATACATGTAGCAAACGTTTTTATTTTTAGCAGCTGAGAACTCGGGACAGCAATGTCCGATCTACCAACTTGGTTCTGAGTGAAATATCTCTACAAGCGTTTAAAGGATAAACATGGAATTTAGTACAAACATTCATGGTCCCACAGGATGCAAAACTACTGAAACTGACACTCATGGTTGCCAGGTGATGTATCCAGATTATATCCTGCTGACTTTTCCTCTAGCCCCACCTTGAGATTGTCTCAACAACTGTTTTTTTTTTAACAGACATTGATGTTCCCCACAGAATCAAATATAATAACTTCAGTGATGCCCCGACTTTTACTCAGCACCGTAAAGTTCTTATTTCTATTTGTTCAGGCCTTTTTACTTATGACTAAATGCCCTCATAACCAATGACATTCCATCAGTGTACTTTATGTTTGGTATTAATTAGGGAATATTAGCATGTTGACTTGCTAAACTGGGGTGCTGGACAATGTAAACATTACATCTTTCACCAGCTAAGCTTTATTTAAGAGGATTTTGATTGAAACAAAGTCATTAAATCATGTTTAAAAACACTATAGGATTTCCTTGATGGACTTTAAAGGCAATTTTGCATAATATAAGCCAAAAGGAGGGACCTGCATTTTTTTTTTTTTTTTTTTACTGTCATATAGAGTAATATCGTTTACTCTTTTCATAATCTTACCTACTGACAGTTGAATCGTGGTGTAGTTTCCAACACTCCACTGGGAGTCTGAACCACACCAGTATGTCCCAGCATCCACTGCTTTCAACTGCATGATCGTCACCATGAAATAGCCGGAGGAAAGATCTGCTTGCAGTGTGAAATTGCTTTCCCTCATCTCAACGTCTGTGCAGTTGTTGCGGTAGTCTCCCTTGCAGAGGAACTTCCTGTTATGCCTGTGTTGAGGCGGGTAGGGACACTGCATGGTTACTGAATGACCCACAATGCCACTCAGTTTGGTCGGTTTCACACAGCACCACTCTGTGAAAGCAGAAGGAGATTTGAGCCAACACAGCAGCCTGCTCAGATAAGAAATGGAAGCATGTTTCACTCGTCTCTCTGAAATATTTGAGACATTTTGACAAATCAGACACGTGTAAAATCAAAGCTTTGTGTAAAAAACCTTTTGTCAGTTTTCGTCCACACCTTTTATTTTCATTTATTTATTTTACAGAAAAGGGTTTCTGGCTCATTAAAATGCTAAAAATAATAGTTTATTATAATATGATGAGGTAGCTCACTCACCATTAACCTCTAGCTCAAAAGCAGAGAAGACATCCAGGCCGGTGTTTTCATGGACACCACAAAGGTACCACCCAGAATTATTTTGGGTCAGACTGGTAATGGTAACTATGAATTTCCTCGAGGCCTTGTCATCCATAAGTCTGAATTGACCATTTTGTTCGTTTGCAGAGGTGATCACTGCCTTCTCCAGACACTTGGAGGGCCGCTTTCCTCTGCAGATGTACTTCACATTGTTGTGGTAGTTAGACTCATACGGACAGCTGATGGACACTGAACTCTCCTCATAACCCTCGACTTTGTTGGATTTGTCACAACAGCTGTCTGACAGTAAAATAGTAAGATTAATTCACATTCAGTACTTGAGTCAAAGAAGAAATATCACAGCATTAAAAAAATGGCTTTCCAAATCTTACTTGATCAAAACACAGAAGTATTGCTTAAATTTATTGAAAGCATCAAAAGTGAGTGATAAGTGTAAGTGCTAATTATATAATCAGAGCGACCCCTCCTAGTTTTGTATTACTGCTGGATTATTGTTGATGTACATTGTTGTAGGCACCTCAGAGCTGTATTTAAAAAAAAAATAGTTATTATAGGTTGTTTTGTATATTCAATGAAATATTTCTGACGGATAAATATAGTGGAGCAAAAGGTAAAAGTAGTTGAAAATTCAAATACTGAATTAAAGTATAAGTACCTCAGAAATTGTACTTGTGTACAATGCAACTGCACAACAAGTTCTGGGTAAGAATGATAATGAAATAATGACTGACAATGTGGGAATCGAACAAACCTGGTCTTACTTCCAGCTTTACTTCAGTGTAGATATCCTTTCCAGTCCTACTCACCCCACACCAGTATTTACCAGCATCCGTATAACTCAGATTAGCGATAGTCGCTGTGAAGACGTGTTTCTGGTTGTCATCACGGATGGAGTATTTCAAAGTATTTGTTGCTGTCGTCATAATAAGAACATCGTCGTTGCCACAGTTATTCTTGCACAGGTACTTTTCATAAGACTCATAACCCCAGTCATAGGGACAAGAAATCTTAACGCCTTCCCCTTCATAACCAAACACATGGATCAAGCTGGCTGCACTCCTCACATTACTCAGAGGAACTGTAAAAGAGGAAACAACATGACATATTGACAAATAAACTAAACAAGTACATATTTGTATGTACATTTGAATATGTGATGTCTACAAAATCCTTTTTTTTATCATGTATTCTAGCTGTTACCAGTCATAAAATTACAAAGACCAATATCAAGGCGTAGAATTCTGCCATAAAGAATTAGCATTAAAACATTTTTACTTTTCATTTCCTTAATATTATAAGTAACTTACTGCACAGGGCAAACAGCAGGTTTTGAATGCTGAACATCCTCGTGATACCGCAGTTTCAAAGAAATAGAAACCCTCAAAACAAGTGTGTCTAATATAGAAATGTTACACCCACAATATGTGACAGCATACCATGCAAATTCAGTACGCTTTCACTTCCACATCTGGATCTCTAATGTTTTTAGAACCTTAAACCACCACAAATGTTCACTTTTAAGTTCAAACGTGGTGATGACCACCTTGTTTGAGTGCTATAACTTTGTAAAAGAGGAAAAGTATGTGATTTATCTAATGTTCTGCATGCAGATAGGATATTTATATTAGGCACAAACAGTCTCTTTTTGTTTCTAGTTATTTCTAAAGGTACATTTATTTGTATTCTTCCACAGGTAAAACGGATACTGCAGCATACCTCCCCTGAACGAAGACCCCTTCACACACGGCAGACACTAACAATGACAGATGTCCACCAGCAGGCGGCGCTACAATCAAGGTAAGAGTGTTTTGGCCTCTAACTTCCGCACTGTCCATTCAAAATTCTTACATAAAAATATTATCATTCATATTTTCTATGCATGTGCAGACGACAACATTGTTAATTTGAGCAAAATTTATACATTTTATCTCTGTAAAGCAAATCCTCCTCATCTTATAACAGCAGCATCATAATGAGAATATACAATATAAATAGTATCAGATGCATTTATCTGGTGCTGTGTTTATTCTCTCGATGTTGACATTTTTGGATAATTGCTTCTTTTAAATATTTGTATCTATTATTTTGAAATAGAATTTTGAAGAACTTTCTGAATCTGGAGGCAAAACACAAACTGTTGATCTTTATGTCCAAATCAACTGTAGACAGGCCAAAAATACATTCATACAATTCATGCAATTGAATGCATGTTCTTAGCAATTTGTCACTGAATTTGTATTGAATTGTTTATATAGTGCTAAATCACAAATTTGCCTGTTCAACTTAAAGCCACCGTCCGTGCCGTAACTTAAAGCCGCCATCTTGCCCCTCCGGGTGAGCCACTTCGCCACGTGTGCCTGTCTGTTGGACAAGCAGCAGTACCCGAGCTTCTTCAGGACCGTCCCCAGCGACCAGTTCCAGGCCGACGCGCTCGCCAAGCTGGTGAAACACTTCGGCTGGACCTGGATCGATGCATCTGGTCCAACTCGGACTACAGCAACAACAGCATGTCGTCCTTCCTGGCTGCGGTGCGCAAAGAGGGGATCTGCGTGGAGTACAGCGAGCCTTTCTACTGGACCCAGATTTAAAAATGTAGCATCATGTAGCAAAAAACTGCTACTTTTTTTACATTTATTTAAACTATTCATGAAGATGGACGTTAAGATTTGATAACCTTTATAAATGTTCAACTGAAAAAGATTGTTTCTGTCTGCGACACAATAAAACCATAAGTCTCCATTCTGTTTGGAAGGTGAAATAATCCCAGTATGTTTTGCATTTTAAGCATGTTTTGATTATTATCGAGACATCGTGAATTGCTATTATTTTCAGGATAATCATGGCATTCATAATTGAATGGAATCTTATTTTTCCTATCAATTTTATTTATCTCATATTTATTGTTGATATTGTTATACAAATAGTCAAATCAAAAACTCCATGTCTTATTCACATATGAATAAAAAATATATATATTGTGTGATATAAGATGCATTATAACTTGTCTCCAGGTCGACGACGGCCGTCGTCGTGGCGTTCACGTCCCCCAAGATCTGAGGATTCTGCTGGAGGAGCTGTCTCTGGAGCCGTCCCCCCTTCGCCAGTGAATCCTGGGTGACCGACCCGACATGCTGACATTCGGCTGGAGCGAGAGGCTTCCGCAACGAGCAGTCTGTCATCCCGGGTCTTAGGGACTTCCTGCTGGATCTCTCTCCCTCGGCGGCCGCCGCCTCTCCGGTGCTCACAGAGTTCTGGAAGGAAGCGTTGGACTGCTGGCTCGGAAAACGTGAGAACGTTTCAAAGAAACAAAGAAACCGATTCTTTACATTCAATATTTTCTGAATTCTAATGTCATGTCTTATTTTACAAATATTTGGGTTGAAAGTACAGCAAAGACTGAATAAATAAATAAATATATCGGTTTCTTTGTCTTTTATAAAAACATTGCATGAACACAGTCACATTTAACAGTGTGCAGAAAACATCAGTTCACAACCAGGAAAAGTTCAAATTTCAGTTTATTATCAGAATTCTTTTTCTGAAATGCATGAAAACGTGCAACATGTGACAACGGAACAACACTACAAACATAACCCATCAGCCATTATGAATATATGGATCAGTTTAATCATTTCCTTTTACATTCATTGATTAGTTGACAGATTTAACAACTGATTTTTACAATTTGACAGATGGGGTTTTAAACATCACCACTATTAACACTTAATTCCTGCCCTACATATGGATGTTATGGAACTTTAAAAAATGTAATTGTAGGTGAACAGCCATCATCATTCATTTGTGGCGTTAATGTTTCAGAATGATGAAAACAGTTGTAGAACAAAAAGAACAAAACAATCATGTTATTACCAAATTATTTATTCTGTTATCAAATGGCTTGAAAAATAATGCATATATCTGTACATGGGAGAACATTTTTTTTTTTAATAATGTTAAGATTAAATGTTAGCTCATAGTTTTAGAATGATGAAATTTGATTCGATGGATTTCCAACAAATTATTTATTATAATTCTATTATCTAATGGCTTGGAATATAGTGCATATAGCTGTACAATGGGGGCGGGGGCTGATTTGTCTCTGTGGTGAAGGAAAGCAGGGAAAGCCAGCTGCACCTCAAACATCACACATCTTCAGCCTTGAGCGTCCTGTTGAGATCAAACCGTCTCTGTAATTCACAAGATTGGGAAAGGGAGGAGAAAACAGGTCGTAAGATAGAGACACAAAGTCTCTGTGCTGGTTGGCTTTTGGGCACACCTCCCTTCCCATTCAAGAACCCAAACTACCAAGCCTCAACTGGAAAGGTGGAAAGAGCCTGCCTACACATTGGGGCTTTAATAGCAATAACAGACAGGAAGCAAACAAACTGTTATTTCACACCATGTTGCAAATTGTGCAATATGTATTGATTGATCTATATTCATGTATAGTTGGACATACATAGATTGTTGTGGAGTGTAAGGAGCCATGGCCTCCTGGATTTTATCTGGTCCTGGGCTACATCGGTCTGCTGGCCTTCGTCCGCCTCCTCCTGGCATTCCTTACGCAAGCTGCCGGATACCTTCAACGAGGCGGAGCTCATCACTTTCAGCATGCTGATCTTCTGGGTTGTGTGGATCTCTTTCATCCCGGCGTACGTCAGCTCTCCTGGGAAGTTCACCGATATTCGCTATATTAGCCTCCAGTTTTGGGTTATTATGCATCTTTGTGCCCAAATGTTACATCATTTTAATGTAGCCTCAGAGAAACATTAAGAAAGGCATGACTGGAAAATATCTCACATGAACTTCTTACTTGCTGTTGGTGTTATTTTAATTGATTACCAAGCAAACAAAAGCACACACATTAATATGAAATTATGAAAATACTTAGATTTATGCCCCTTTTGTAGATTATGATCCCATTAGAGTAAAATAGACAAAGCAGGATATGCTTTAGGGCATGAATTATGAAGCTAACTGAAATTCTCAAAATATTTTAAATTAAAACCTTGACACGCTCATTAAAAATATATTTCATAATGCCCTTGGTTTGTGTCTGTAGTCAAATATCTTACATATTGTAACTGAGCAGATAAATAATAAAATCAACTTTGCAGGCTTACTGGATAGCTGTACTGAAGAGGGCATAGTTTGAGTTTTTTCCGTTTCCAATATAATGAAGTGGCTTAATTAATCACTCTGATGGAGGCGTAACTGGAGTTATTGGAAGGAGAATTCAATTTTGGCAGAATATTTATTTTTAAGGTTATGATCCATCCAATGAGGGAAAGTCATTTGTTCCATCCAGCCAAGTTAAGGTGTAAGTAATTTAATCATCTCATGTAGGAGTAAAATGTCTTGGAGATTGATATGTGAATATCCAACTACTCAATTTTGGAGGTTATTTCAAAAAAATTCAAATGATTTCAGCATGTTAAGAACTTTGGCACTTCATTTTTTTAAGGATACATGGTGTTGACACTCACAAAATAAAAATACAACATATTGTATGCCTTCACTGTCCCACCCAGAGCAATTATTATTTATGTCTGGTGGATCATTTGACAATTGACCAAAATCAGCAATAAAATATTACCAATTGTATTCCTAGTAGCCTGTATGTATTTATTGAAGAGGATCATGTCGAATGTTTTTCTTATTCTTGTTCATACTATTTAATTAGGAGAGGCAGTGTTTGGGGCTGTCAATTTCCATAAGCCTCTTACAGACTATTGTAATTTAAATGTTGCAAATGAGGGAGAACTGGACTTCTGCACCTCAGGCTTTAGAAAAATGTAACATGAGACAGGAGACTTACCAATTATAGTTCAAGTCGGGACAAAAAAGCACACACATTAATATGAAATTATGAAAATACTTAGATTTATGCCCCTTTTGTAGATTATGATCCCATTAGAGTAAAATAGACAAAGCAGGATATGCTTTAGGGCATGAATTATGAAGCTAACTGAAATTCTCAAAATATTTTAAATTAAAACCTTGACACGCTCATTAAAAATATATTTCATAATGCCCTTGGTTTGTGTCTGTAGTCAAATATCTTACATATTGTAACTGAGCAGATAAATAATAAAATCAACTTTGCAGGCTTACTGGATAGCTGTACTGAAGAGGGCATAGTTTGAGTTTTTTCCGTTTCCAATATAATGAAGTGGCTTAATTTAATCACTCTGATGGAGGCGTAACTGGAGTTATTGGAAGGAGAATTCAATTTTGGCAGAATATTCATTTTTAAGGTTATGATCCATCCAATGAGGGAAAGTCATTTGTTCCATCCAGCCAAGTTAAGGTGTAAGTAATTTAATCATCTCATGTAGGAGTAAAATGTCTTGGAGATTGATATGTGAATATCCAACTACTCAATTTTGGAGGTTATTTCAAAAAAATTCAAATGATTTCAGCATGTTAAGAACTTTGGCACTTCATTTTTTTAAGGATACATGGTGTTGACACTCACAAAATAAAAATACAACATATTGTATGCCTTCACTGTCCCACCCAGAGCAATTATTATTTATGTCTGGTGGATCATTTGTGACAATTGACCAAAATCAGCAATAAAATATTACCAATTGTATTCCTAGTAGCCTGTATGTATTTATTGAAGAGGATCATGTTGAATGTTTTTCTTATTCTTGTTCATACTATTTAATTAGGAGAGGCAGTGTTTGGGGCTGTCAATTTCCATAAGCCTCTTACAGACTATTGTAATTTAAATGTTGCAAATGAGGGAGAACTGGACTTCTGCACCTCAGGATTTAGAAAAATGTAACATGAGACAGGAGACTTACCAATTATAGTTCAAGTCAGGACAATCACAGGAAATAGAAGCCTTCCTTACGCAAACCACACACCATGAAAAAAAGTACCCACACTTACTCACCCTTAAAAATGAAAGTTTTGTGAGTTGATTAAGGGAAAAAAAGTTAAATTCACACAGTGCAGTATAAGGTGGAAGCAGAAAACGGAACAGAAACAAGGTATTTTTGGAGCGACAAAAAGGCCCTTAGAATCAGTGTGACAGTCACTGGGGATTAAACCTTATTTTAATCATCACATTGTGAGATGACACATTGTACGTGAAGATTTTAGAGAAGGCCAGAATGTGCTGGGCCTTCATAGCAGTTGCTTGGAGGCCTGAAGCAGGCTTCAACTGCCAGATTTCTTGGCTTGGTTCTGCTGCTTGGAGGGGGTTCAACCCCTCCAGTCAAAGCCCAGGAGAAGAGAGAGAGTGTCCAGAGTCTGAGTTGGTATTTGTGAGACTCAAGAGTCAGCTCAGCCTATTGCAATTTCTGGATTTAAAGTACAGTTCAACCAATCCCATTGGAGTCTGGAGTTCCCAGATGGGTGTCAAGAGATGAGGCTTCTCTCTGGTCATCCCAAAGGAAGTAGGGGCAGGGAAGATTTTTGCCAGAGCCCTGCACAGAAGGTGGCTTGAATGTCTCAAAAAAGAAACTGTTTGCACAACCGAATCCCGATGGTCCATCCAAAAGGCCTCCAGGATTGCTGTAGGAAGACATGGTTTCCTGGGGGGGAAAGCCAGCACATTGAGACGTGCAGCGATGACCCTGTCATCAGCAAAGTCAGTTCGCAACTTACCTGCTAGGTTAAAAGTTAATTCCTCTGAACTTGGTTTCAAAGGAATGGAAGCATCTTGAGATTCAAAATGAAAGGGTATTTCTGGAACAGAGACTGTGATGGAGTAAATTCTTCCAGGAGGTACTTTGTTTAACTTACACTCAAGATCAAGGGCCCACCTGTAGTTTCAAACCATCTAAACCCATCCTCATGAGTGTGGGAAAGGATGACTGGTCTTGCACGCCGAGTCCTGGAGGTGATGCTCCAAACCACACAAGCAGGTTTGTCCTGCAGTGGATCCAAATGAACTGAAATTCTGAAATGGTCCATAACTGAAAAATGTCAGGGCCATCTCTGTAGCAACACCTTTATTGTCTTCACAGATCCCATCCCTTTAACTTACCTTGTTACTTACCGCTTGACAAAGTCATTAGTTTGTTAGGAGAACAACTTACCTGCTAGGTTAAAAGTTAATTCCTCTGAACTTGGTTTAAATGAACGAAAGCATCTTGTGATTCAAAATGAAAGGTTATTTCTGGAAGAGAGACTGTGATGTATTAAATTCTTCCAGGAGGTACTTTGTTTAACTTACCCTCAAGATCAAGGGTCCACCTGTAGTTTCAAACCATCTAAACCCATCCTGCACGAGTGTGGGAAAGGATGACAACTTACCTGCTAGGTTAAAAGTTAATTCCTCTAAACTTGGTTTAAATGAACGAAAGCATCTTATGATTCAAAATGAAAGGTTATTTCTGGAAGAGAGACTGTGATGTATTAAATTCTTCCAGGAGGTACTTTGTTTAACTTACCCTCAAGATCAAGGGTCCACCTGTAGTTTCAAACCATCTAAACCCATCCTGCACGAGTGTGGGAAAGGATGACAACTTACCTGCTAGGTTAAAAGTTAATTCCTCTAAACTTGGTTTCAAAATGAATGAAAGCATCTTGTGAATCGTAATGAAAGGGTCTTTCTGGAAGAGAGTAGTCTGATGAGGACCTTTGTTTAGAAGTCTTTGTTTAACTTACCCTCAAGATCAAGGATCCACCTATAATTTCAAACCGTCTAAACACATCATGCAAGAGTGTGGAAAAGATGATTGGTTTAGCATGCTGAGTCCTGGCTGCGATGCTGCCTGTTGTAGGAATTCAAGGTTTGCACGTATGAAATCATTCATAGATGAGGATCAAACTGGGTCCAGATCGTCAAGATATGGTATTATGTTGTAGAAACATTTTTTTTGTCAGACATCTGAGCCAACTCCTGCACAGGGGTCTGGCAAAAGTTTCCCTCTCCCCTACTTCCTTTGGTGACCAGAGAGAGAAGCCTTATTCATTGACACCCATCCGGGATCTCCAGACTCTGAAATTAATCGTCAAACTGTATTTTGAAGCCAGAAATCACAATTGGCTGAGCCGACTTTGAGACTCAACAAGCAGCAACTACTTGAGTCTCTCTCTCTCTCTTCTCTAGCAAATGATTTTATCTGCTCTTAACAACTACTGTTGACATAACGTTTATTTGACTAATTTCCAACAAACAGGAATAATTAGGAATTTTGATTTAAAAGTGTCAGTGGCTTTCCCAGTTTTAGACCATGAATGTGAGAATACTTAATTTGCTTTGAGATAGACATGGCATAATTGACAAAGAATGTAGACAGATAATGATAGAGAGATTTAAATGATAAGAGATGATGAGAGATAGAAGGAAATAAAGTGAGCAGACACCAAAAAAAAAAAAAAAAACAGACTTAAAATTATACATACCTTTGGTAGATCTGAAACAAACGAAAAGTTAAAGCAAAACAAACTACTCATTGTAATAAAATGGTTCATTGTCTGATAAATGTCTGTAAAACAAATGTATTTATTTATCGGTTTATTGTTGGGTTGCATTCTGGACATGAGCACCTAAGAATTCTCACTGCATGTTGTAATGAGTATGATTTTTTATACAGATATATATCTGTGTGTGTGTGTGTGTGTGACAATAAAACTATTTAAATTGAGAGATGACCACGGCCATGATTGAGCTGTATTGATTCATTGATAGACAATTCAAATGAAAAAGGATACCCACCGTGTGTAGTTCTACCTGAAAAAAAAAAGTTATTGCACCAATATTGACACAAGCTGGTATTTAAAGGCATGGAGGATATGTAGATACATATAGAAGCTTTAACTTGTCCACTTGATATACATAACTTAAACGGGTGTCAACAATAATCGGTATGTATTATTATTATTATTATTATTATTATTATTATTATATACTGGGCATATGCTGTCATTTGACGCATTGAAAAATATTTATACCAAATTTATTTGAACCCTCTATTAAGTTACAGTCTATAGATCAGTACCTAAGAATCTTCATCATTGGATCGACTACTATGTAACATTAAAAATGTATTCGATGTTTTAAACAATCTGATAAATAAGAAGGCTCGGCGGCCAATGAAGAAAACTAAAATGAACATGTTATGTAGATACCTGAAAAAAGAAAAGAAAAGGTTATTGCACCAATACTGACACAAGCTGGTAGTAAAGGCACAAGATAAGAACCGGATCTATATCATTGCCATACTGATATCACTTATATTCTGATCATGCATTTGTTTGATTTTCAAATGTTTGTTTTCCTTGATATTAAAATATTATACATGACATGATATACATCATACAAATATGAAAAAAAATAAAGGACCTAAATCTTTCCAGTTCGAGGAGGGACATGAGGAAGCACAGCTCATCTCGTCCTGCCCCCTAATTACATTAACTGGTATAATTTACAGTATAATTTATGTATAGATCCAATATCTTTATAAATTAGTCATTATCCAAATTTTAATATGAGCTAAATATCCAATGCAACAATAAAATAAAATAAATAGAAAAAAAAACACTTTAAGGACTCATTGAAACTTCTGATTCTGTTCATTGTTTCAATACTTATCTGTAAACTTCATTTATGAATCTGCAGTATTTATTGTTGCTTGAATTCTGCAGCTATGCAACTAAGACATTAATCAAATGTTGTATTGTTTATGATGAAATAACTTGATTTGAGATAAAGATACACATGTGGCACGGCAGTCATAAAGATGAATCAGCAATGTGATAAATAGGCCAGGTAGAGGGCCAGCCTTGTACGTGTCTCTCTGGCTGAGTTATTCAGTAAGTCAGTGATTGTAGTTGCACCATCGGCCCGTCTAGAAAACTACGTCACCAAGCTGCGATGCTAATGAAGCTGTGTTCATGGTCGTCTGAGGGAATCGGAGCAGTAGAAACGATCGAGTTGGAGGCTCGAGCCGGACACACGGACGTCACCCCTGCAGAGTTTGTGATATGAAATGCGACGCAGGAGACGTTGACGCGTCCAGAACACACAGAATACGGAGGAACGACAAGCTGAAGAGTTTATCACCGTTTATCAGTCTGAAAACTGAATCCACCACAGGAGCTGCAGCTAGCGTGAGCACACCTGAAGCCAACGTCTAAAGAATCTAACTTCACACCTAATAGACAGCAAATCGAAGTGAAGGATCACAAACTTCATTCACATATGATTAATTGGCTCATTAGATACGTTGTGATTGGAGATGATCGTTTACTATGATGACCGTTTTGGTTTGTTTAGCATTTTTACAAGCAGGAAATACTTTCAACTTTATGGGCTTGTATCTTTACCTTTGTATAAACTGTATAAAACTGTGACTGGTGAATGAACTACCATATAATGAGTACTTTGTATATTTAATCTTTCAAACCAAACATCTGAAGATACAAATACATAAGTTTTATTCTTGTAAGTAAATGTGTAATATTTTACTGAAATGTAGCTGAACCATGTCGAGTTAATTCATCAATCACCTTTACTTTTTATTGATTATGTATTTATGATTTGTGCATTGTGTTTTTTTCTATAATAAATAATATATTTAGATTTATGTCATTTATTTAAATATATTTGTATTAAATTAAATTCATTTTTAAATTTAGATTTATTATATTATATAAATAAATAAAATATATCCATCTACAGTATTTATTGTTGCTTGAATTGTAGATCTACGTAGCAATTCACTAAATGTATGGTGTACGTGATGATACATTGTTTGAGATAAACACACATACAGCACAATCAATGCGATAAATAGGCAGACACGGCTGCCAAAATAAACTATTAAAATAAAAGTACACTTACCTTACATAGATTTACCTTGAAATTAAAAGTATTACACCAATACTGAGATAAAAAGGCAGACACGGCTGCCAAAAAAACAAACTATTAAAATAAATACCACACTTACCTTATAGATCTCTTTGGAGAAGTTATTGAATCGATGGATTCATTAATGTATGCTCCCCTCATACTGATATCACCTATATTTTGATCATTACGTATTTGTTTTCTTTAATTTTTCCCCAATTAATATACTACTCATTTAAACACATTATGATTCTGTTCATTGTTTAAATTATATTTTGTAAATGGTGGAGTGATGGATCGATATCATTTTTAAAGTCATCCATCACTGTCATACTAACATCAGCTATATTCTGATAATTATGTATTTATTGTCTCATGGCATACATACCGACATTCATTCTGATTGTTGATTGATATTCTGATCATTACGTATTGTCTCGCTACATGGCAAAAATACTCATTGACATCAATTCTGATTATGTTAATTATTACTTCTGCAGAATGAGGACATAAAGGTCTGTTGTTGTCCAGGGATCAGACTGGTGACCCTAGAGGCACCAGCAGGACCTGCTGGGGGTCTGGGACTGTGAAGTCCTGCATGGTGCTGGTCTAGAGTTGGACTCTCTTCAGACTGTAGAGACCAGTGCTGCTGCCAGACTGTGTGAACATGATTTCCACACAGTTCAACTGAAACGCTGCTCTGCTCTCGTAGGACTCTGAACATCCACATCATCTCGCCACCGGCAAGCTCCTCGGACCGCCTTCTCCACGCCATCCTCGTCTTCTGAGCCCCCGTCTGCGTCTGTTGGGGGGCGTCGTCTTCAGTAACGATGACTCAGTGCTCTCAGAGTGGACTTCTTTCCTTCTGGTTGTCTGACGTTGCAGCGCTGCAGGAACACAAACATCGGCAGTTGAGCTGCTGCTGGCTGCTTCTCCTCCTACTCTGCTGCGAGAGGGGCCAGCCCAACTCCACGAGGCTGGACCTCTATTCCAGCAACATCATTGGTTCATCACGGTGCTGCTCTCGTTCTCATTGGCTGATCGGGTTGTCTGTCAGAACATGCAAGGAATGAGTTCAATCAAAGTTCTATCAACCGCATTTCACATTTCTAATCGGAAAAAGTTATATCGCGATAATTTATCACAACCAGTTTATCGCTAAAGTTGTATTGCCCGACCATCACCAAATGTTGTATTTATTATTTGAATTATTAATTATAAATAATAAACTATTATTTAGAGATAAAAATACACCGATCATTGTTAAATAAAAAAATATATTCATCAAATATTAAAATATAAAAAAATGTATTCTGACTATGTTCATTGTTTCAATAACTTTTTCTAAATTAAATCTATCCATTTAATTTCTCTGAATTCAGCATTTATTGTTGATTTAATTCTGGAGTTATTTATTTCAAATAATTAATCAAATGTATTATCATCATCATTAATTTTAGTGTTTATTATATATAGATACTAAAACTATTTGAGATAGACCCAAATATGGCCATGTTAGAAATCTGTAATTGGCACGGCGGCCATATTGGAAAGCTGTAAAGTGGCACGGCGGCCATGTTGGAAATCTGTAAATTGGCACGGCGGCCATGTTGGAAAGCTGTGAATTGGCACGGCGGCCATGTTGGAAAGCTGTGAATGGCACAGCGGCCATGTTGGAAAGCTGTGAATAGCACGGCGGCCATGTTGGAAAGAGAGTCACGGCACGGCGGCCATGTTGGAAAGAGAGCCATGGCACGGCGGCCAATAAAAACCGACACCTACCTTTTGTAGATCACGAGGGAGATGTTTGAGTGACGGATCGATAGAATTTTTAAAGTCATCTATCATCGCCATACCGATATCAGTTCTATGCTGCTAACGACACCTACCTTTTGGAGTTCACGACGGAGATGTTTGAGTGATTTTTTATTGTTTGGATTCTGGAGTTGTGTAAATGCATTAAAATAAATAGGCAGGCACGGCTGCCAAAATAAAAAACGATTAAATTACGACACTTACCTTGATGGAGATGTTCGTGTTATGGATAGTAAGATTTATTAATTTATGCTCCTGTCATCTGATATCACCTATATTCTGATCATTACGTGGTGTCTTTAAATGTTTCAATAATGTTATGTAAACTAAATGTATCTACAGGATTATTGCTTCAACCATTTACTTTAAAAAAAAATGCACAAAAATGTGACGATGTATCTATTTACGGTATTAATTGTTGCTTGTATTGTACCTAAGAAATTTACTATATGTATAGTTTATTATGTTGTATGTGATTATATAAGTTGATTTTTAGATAAATATACACATATGGCATAGAGGCCAAGAAAGCGGTATTTGATCAAACAACAAGGCAGACACGGCTGCCAAAAAAAACAAACTATAAACATAAAAGTTCACTTACCTTATGTAGATTCCTCTGAAAATAAAAAGTTATTGCAACATTGATAGAACAGAACGTTTGTAGATTTAAAGAGGCACGGCGGCCACATTAGACAGTCGTTACATGTAAGCCACGTTTGAGATCTATATTCTATTATGAATTTATTGTCTTTAATCTTCTACTTATTTAAACATGTTTCAATATTTGTAAACTAAATTTATCTACACTATTGTTGCTTTAATTCTTGAGCTATTTACCGTTTTAAAAAATGCACAAATGTATTTATTATTGTATTTGTGATCTAATTGGATATAAATATACAGAGATACATTGTTCAATCAACAATGCGATACATAGGCAGACACGGCTGCCAAAATAAACAATTAAGATAAAAGTGCACTTACCTTACGTAGATTTACCTGGAAATGAAAAGTTATTACACCAATACTGACAAAAGCTGATATTGGAAGATAAATACCTACGTAATCTATACATTTGTGCAGGCTAATATTTTAATGTAGGGTCGGGCGATAAACCGGTTGTGATAAATCATCGAGATATAACTTTTTCCGATTAGAAATGTGAGATGCGGTCGATAGAACGGCAATTGAACTCATTCCTTGCGTGTTCTGACAGACAACCCGATCAGCCAATGACAACGAGAGCAGCACAGTGATGAACTAATCGTGTGGCTGGAATAGAGGTCCAGCCTCGTGGAGTTGGGCTGGCCTCTCGCAGCAGAGCAGGAGGAGAAGCAGCCAGCAGCAGCTCACCTGCTGATGTTTGTGTTCCTGCAGCGCTGCAACGTCAGACTACCAGAAGGAAAGAAATCCACTCTGAGAACACCGAGTCATCGTTACTGAAGACGACGCCCCCCCAACGGACACAGAGGGGGTCTCAGAAGACGAGGACGGCGTGGAGAAGGCGGTCCGAGGAGCTCGCCGGCGTGGAGATGATGTGGATGTTCAGAGTCCTACGAGAAGCAGAGCAGCGTTTCACTGTTGAACTGTGTGGAAATCATGTTCACACAGTCTGGCAGCAGCACTGGTCCCTACAGTCTGAAGAGAATCCAACTCTAGACCAGCACCATGCAGGACTTCACAGTCCCAGACCCCCAGCAGGTCCTGCTGGTCCCTCTAGGACCATCAGTTTGATACCCGGACCACAACAGACCTTTATCTTCTAGTGTGAACTGACGATATATATCCAGAATGTTTTATTGTCTACTTATGGGTTTGTTTCACAAATATTTAAATCAGTTTGAATCTAAACAAAAAGGAAAATATACAGGGAGGTAGTTTTTATTTTGTACCTAGAATTTATTCGTCCTCGAAAATTCAGACTGGTCAGAATTAAGATTTTAGTTCAATTATGTATGGCCATTTTATTTACTTGAAATTCAGCTTGATAAATGTTCTACAGTGTGTGATATAAAACCTCAGAGCGAAACTACATATTTAAACTAAAACTAACAGTCCTATCTGCACGAGTAAAAAGGAACATTTTAGCTTGAAAGAAATTTAAAAGAATGTTTCTCTAAAAATCACATAACTACTCTTAAAAACGTTTTTAATTATTTTTAATAATCTACATGCATCTAGCAACAGTATTTACTGTTGCTTGGATTCTTGAGCCATTTAACTAAAAAAAGACCACTAACCTTTTTCCTGGAAACAAAAAGTTATTATTATAGAACAGCCTGGCATGGCGGCCATGAAAGAGAGTGAGAGGTGGATCGATATACAGAGTGATTGATCGGTGGGCTCGGCGGCCAACAAACAAAACAGACTTAAAATAAATAAAGACACTTATGACACCTTATGTAGATGTCGGCGGCCATGTCAGTGATTTTTTTATATATTAAAACTCTTAAAACTACCTCTTTTCTTTAGCTTCTGACACCATGTAGGTGTTGATTTTGAGACAAGCTGGTATTTAAAAGGCACGGAGGATATGCAGATACATATAGAAGTTTTAACTTGTCCACTTGATATACATAACTTAAACGGGTGTCAACAATAATCGGCATGTATTATTATTATTATTATTATTATAATAAGTACTCTCTTTTACATTACATGTTTATTGTATGCACCATACACAACCAAGACAAATTCCTTGCAAGTGAAAACTTACTTTGGCAATAAACCTGATTCTGATATAAACTGGGTATATGGTGTCATTTGACGCATTGAAAAATATTTCTACCAAATTTATTTTGGTAAGTTACAGTCTATAGATCGGTACCTAAGAATCTTCATCATTGGATCAACTACTATGTAACATTAAAACTTTATTTGATTTTTTAAACAATCTGATAAATAAGAAGGCTCGGCGGCCAATGAAGAAAACTAAAATGAACATGTTATGTAGATACCTGAAAAAAAGAAAGAAAAAGTTAATGCACCAATACTGACACAAGCTGGTAGTAAAGGCACAAGATAAAAACGGATCTTTATCATTGCCATACTGATATCACTTATATTCTGATCATGTATTTGTTTTGATTTTCAAATGTTTGTTTTCCTCGATATTAATTACAATATTTACATGACATGATATACATCATACAAATATGAAAAATACACAAAATAAAGCACTAAAATCTTCAATCAAGTTTGAGGAGGGACATGAGTAAGCACAGCTCATCTCGTCCTGCCCCTTAATTACATTAAGTCGTATAATTTACAGTATAATTTATGTATAGCACCAATATCTTTATGAATTAGTCATTATCCAAATTTGAATATAAGCTAACTATCCAATGCAACAATAAAGTAAAATATATATTAAAAAAATAAATAAAAAAAAACACTTTAAGGACTCATTGAAACTTATTCTGATTCTGTTCATTGTTTCAATACTTATCTGTAAACTTCATTTATGAATCTGCAGTATTTATTGTTGCTTGAATTCTGCAGCTATGCAACTAAGACATTAATCAAATGTTGTATTGTTTATCATATGATGATATAACTTGATTTGAGATAAAGATACATATGTGGCACGGCGGTCATAAAGACGAATCAGCAATGTGATAAATAGGCCAGGTAGAGGGCCAGCCTTGTACGTGTCTCTCTGGCTGAGTTAGTCAGTAAGTCAGTGATTGTAGTTGCACCATCGGTCCGTCTCGAAAACTATGTCACCAAGCTGCGATGCTAATGAAGCTGTGTTCACGCTCGTCTGAGGGAAACGGAGCAGCAGAAATGATGGCGTTGAAAACTCGAGCCGGACACACGGACGTCACCGCTGCAGAGTTTGTGATGTGAAACGTGAAGCTGGAGACGTCGATGCGTCCAGAACACACAGAATACGGAGGAACGACAAGCTGAAGAGTTTATCACCGTTTATCAGTCTGAAAGCTGAATCCACCACAGGAGCTGCAGCTAGCGTTAGCACACCTGAAGCCAGCGTCTAAACAATCTAACTTCACACCTAATAGACAGCAAATCTATAAGTGAAGGATCACAAACTTCATTCACATGTGATTAATTGGCTCATTAGATACGTTGTGATTGGAGATGATCGTTTACTATGGTAACCGTTTTGGTTTGTTTAGCATTTTTACTAGCAGGAAATACTTTCAACTTTATGGGCTTGTATCTTTACCTTTGTATAAACTGTATAAAACACCGACTGGTGAATGAACTACCATATAATGAGTACTTTGTATATTTAATCTTTCAAACCAAACATCTGAAGATACAAATACATAAGTTTTATTCTTGTAAGTAAATGTGTAATATTTTACTGAAATGTAGCTGAACCATGTTGAGTTAATTCATCAATCACCTTTACTTTTTATTGATTATGTATTTATGATTTGTGCATTGTGTTTTTTTCTATAATAAAAAATATATTTAGATTTATGTCATTTATTTAAATATATTTGTATTAAATTAAATTCATTTTTTTAGATTTATTATATTATATAAATGAATAAAATATATCCATCTACAGTATTTATTGTTGCTTGAATTGTGGATCTACGTAGCAATTCACTTAATGTATGGTGTACGTGATGATACATATCGTTTGAGATAAACACACATACAGCACAATCAATGCGATAAATAGGCAGACACGGCTGCCAAAATAAACTATTAAAATAAAAGTACACTTACCTTACGTAGATTTACCTTGAAATTAAAAGTTATTACACCAATACTGAGATAAAAAGGCAGACACGGCTGCCAAAAAAACAAACTATTAAAATAAATACCACACTTACCTTATAGATCACTTTCGAGAAGTTATTGATCGATGGATTTATTAATTTATGCTCCCCTCATACTGATATCACCTATATTTTGATCATTACGTATTTGTTTTCTTTAATTTTTCCCCAATTAAGATACTACTCATTTAAACGCATTATGATTCTGTTCATTGTTTAAATTATATTTTGTAAATGGTGGAGTGATGGATCGATGTCATTTTTAAAGTCATCCATCACTGTCATACTAACATCAGCTATATTCTGATAATTATGTATTTATTGTCTCATGGCATACATACCGACATTCATTCTGATTGTTGATTGATATTCTGATCATTACGTATTGTCTCGCTACATGGCAAAAATACTCATTGACATCAATTCTGATTATGTTAATTATTACTTCTGCAGAATGAGGACATAAAGGTCTGTTGTTGTCCAGGGATCAGACTGGTGACCCTAGAGGCACCAGCAGGACCTGCTGGGGGTCTGGGACTGTGAAGTCCTGCATGGTGCTGGTCTAGAGTTGGACTCTCTTCAGACTGTAGAGACCAGTGCTGCTGCCAGACTGTGTGAACATGATTTCCACACAGTTCAACTGAAACGCTGCTCTGCTTCTCGTAGGACTCTGAACATCCACATCATCTCCACACCGGCGAGCTCCTCGGACAGCCTTCTCCACGCCATCCTCGTCTTCTGAGCCCCCGTCTGCGTCTGTTGGGGGGCGTCGTCTTCAGTAACAATGACTCAGTGCTCTCAGAGTGGATTTCTTTCCTTCTGGTTGTCTGACGTTGCAGCGCTGCAGGAACACAAACATCGGCAGTTGAGCTGCTGCTGGCTGCTTCTCCTCCTGCTCTGCTGCGAGAGGCCAGCCCAACTCCACGAGGCTGGACCTCTATTCCAGCCACATCATTGGTTCATCACGGTGCTGCTCTCGTTCTCATTGGCTGATCGGGTTGTCTGTCAGAACATGCAAGGAATGAGTTCAATCAAAGTTCTATCAACCGCATTTCACATTTCTAATCGGAAAAAGTTATATCGCGATGATTTATCACAACCAGTTTATCGCTAAAGTTTTATTGCCCGACTATCACCAAATTTTGTATTTATTATTTTAATTATTAATTATAAATAATTAATTATTATTTAGAGATAAAAATACACCGATCATTGTTAAATAAAAAAATATATTCATCAAATATTAAAATATAAAAAAATGTATTCTGATTATGTTCATTGTTTCAATAACTTTTTCTAAATTAAATCTATACATTTAATTTCTCTGAATTCAGCATTTATTGTTGATTTAATTCTGGAGTTATTCATTTTAAATAATTAATCAAATGTATTATTATCATCATCATTAATTTTAGTGTTTATTATATATAGATTCTAAAACTATTTGAGATAGACCCAAATATGGCCATGTTAGAAATCTGTAATTGGCACGGCGGCCATATTGGAAAGCTGTAAAGTGGCACGGCGGCCATGTTGGAAATCTGTAAATTGGCACGGCGGCCATGTTGGAAAGCTGTGAATTGGCACGGCGGCCATGTTGGAAAGCTGTGAATGGCACGGCGGCCATGTTGGAAAGCTGTGAATGGCACGGCGGCCATGTTGGAAAGAGAGTCACGGCACGGCGGCCATGTTGGAAAGAGAGCCATGGCACGGCGGCCAATAAAAACCGACACCTACCTTTTGTAGATCACGAGGGAGATGTTTGAGTGACGGATCGATAGAATTTTTAAAGTCATCTATCATCGCCATACCGATATCAGTTCTATGCTGCTAACGACACCTACCTTTTGGAGTTCACGACGGAGATGTTTGAGTGATTTTTTATTGTTTGGATTCTGGAGTTGTGTAAATGCATTAAAATAAATAGGCAGGCACGGCTGCCAAAATAACAAACGATTAAATTACGACACTTACCTTGATGGAGATGTTCGAGTTATGGATAGAAAGATTTATTAATTTATGCTCCTGTCATCCGATATCACCTATATTCTGATCATTACGTATGTCTTTAAATGTTTCCCTAAATCACATAACTTACTAATTTAAAGTGATTCTGAATATGTTTGTTTCAATAATGTTATGTAAACTAAATGTATCTACAGGATTATTGCTTCAACCATTTACTTTAAAAAAAATGCATAAAAATGTGACGATGTATCTATTTACGGTATTAAATGTTGCTTGTATTGTACCTAAGAAATTTACTATATGTATCGTTTATGATGGTGTATGTGATGATATAAGTAGATTTTTAGATAAATATACACATATGGCATAGAGGCCAAGAAAGCGGTATTTGATCGAACAACAAGGCAGACACGGCTGCTAAAAAAAACAAACTATAAACATAAAAGCTCACTTACCTTATGTAGATTCCTCTGAAAATAAAAAGTTATTGCAACATTGATAGAACAGAACGTTTGTAGATTTAAAGAGGCACGGCGGCCACATTAGACAGTCGTTACATGTAAGCCACGTTTGAGATCTATATTCTATTATGAATTTATTGTCTTTAATCTTCTACTCATTTAAACATGTTTCAATATTTGTTTGTAAACTAAATTTATCTACACTATTGTTGCTTTAATTCTTGAGCTATTTACCGTTTTAAAAAATGCACAAATGTATTTATTATTGTATTTGTGATCTAATTGGATATAAATATACAGAGATACATTGTTCAATCAACAATGCGATACATAGGCAGACACGGCTGCCAAAATAACAAACTATTAAGATAAAAGTGCACTTACCTTACGTAGATTTACCTGGAAATGAAAAGTTATTACACCAATACTGACAAAAGCTGATATTAGAAGATAAATAGCTACATAATCTATACATTTGTGCAGGCTAATATTTTAATGGTCGGGGGATAAATCATCGAGATATAACTTTTTCCGATTAGAAATGTGAGATGCGGTCGATAGAACGGCAATTGAACTCATTCCTTGCGTGTTCTGACAGACAACCCGATCAGACAATGACAACGAGAGCAGCACAGTGATGAACCAATTGTGTGGCTGGAATAGAGGTCCAGCCTCGTGGAGTTGGGCTGGCCTCTCGCAACAGAGCAGGAGAAGAAGTAGCCAGCAGCAGCTCACCTGCTGATGTTTGTGTTCCTGCAGCGCTGCAACGTCAGACAACCAGAAGGAAAGAAATCCACTCTGAGAGCACCGAGTCATCGTTACTGAAGACGACGCCCCCCAACGGACGCAGATGGGGGCTCAGAAGACGAGGACGGTGTGGAGAAGGCGGTCCAAGGAGCTCGCCGGCGTGGAGATGATGTGGATGTTCAGAGTCCTACGAGAAGCAGAGCAGCGTTTCACTGTTGAACTGTTTGGAAATCATGTTCACACAGTCTGGCAGCAGCACTGGTCTCTACAGTCTGAAGAGAGTCCAACTCTAGACCAGCACCATGCAGGACTTCACAGTCCCAGACCCCCAGCAGGTCCTGCTGGTCCCTCTAGGACCATCAGTTTGATACCCGGACCACAACAGACCTTTATCTTCTAGTGTGAACTGACGATAAATATCCAGAATGTTTTATTGTCTACTTATGGGTTTGTTTTACAAATATTTAAATCAGTTTGAATCTAAAGAAAAAGGAAAATATACAGTGCGGTAGTTTTTATTTTGTACCTAGAATTTATTCGTCCTCGAAAATTCCGACTGGTCAGAATTAAGATTTTAGCTAAATTATGTATGGCCATTTTATTTACTTGAAATTCAGCTTGATAAATGTTCTACAGTGTGTGATATAAAACGTCAGAGAGAAACTACATATTTAAACTAAAACTAACAGTCATATCTGCACGAGTAAAAAGGAACATTTAAGCTTGACAGAAATTTAAAAGAATGTTTCTCTAAAAAAAAAATCACATCACTACTCTAAAAAAGTTTTTAATTATTTTTAATAATCTAAATGCATGTAGCAACAGTATTTACTGTTGCTTGGAGTCTTGTGCCATTTAACTAAAATATTCTACAAATGTATTGTTTGTGATGTGTATGCGATGATGTAACTTGATTTATGATAAATACACACATACGGCACAATCAATGTGATACATAGGCAGACACGGCAGCATGTTGAAATGGCATGGCAGCCATGTTGGAAAGAAACTGGCACGGCGGCCATGTTGGATATTAAAATGAAAGACCACTCACCTTTTCCCTGGAAATAAAAAGTTATTACACCATAATTAGGATAGAACAGTCTGGCACGGCGGCCATGTTTGAAAGAAAATGGCACGGCGGCCATGTTGAAATGGCACGGCGGCCATGTTGGATATAAAAATAAAAGACCACTAACCTTTTTCCTGGAAACAAAAAGTTATTATTATAGAACAGCCTGGCACGGCGGCCATGAAAGAGAGAGAGGTGGATCAAGTGGATTGGATATTGGCGTGAAGAATACAATTCATTTTTAATGAATTCTCGTCATATTGATACAACATATAACCTGATTATTATTCATTTATCGTCAATAAATGTTTCTCTAAAATCAAAACTACTCATTTAAAGTTTTTTTGATTACTACAATAGTTCAATATATAATAGTTATATGAAAACTAAACCGCTTGACTGGTCAGAATCAAGATTTTAGAGATTGGATTTACTTTGTAAACTGCTGTTTTTAAAAAGGTACTGTATAACTATACTACTATAATTCATTATTATTATTACGTACTTCGGGGTTAAGTTATTGTTTAGACGGCTGCAGGCGTGCTAACGCTGGCGCTGCAGCTGCTGTGGTGGATTTAGCTTTCATACTGATAAACGGTGATAAACTCTTCAGCTTGTCGTTCCTCCGTATTCTGTGTGTTCTGGACGCGTCGACGTCTCAAGCTTCACGTTTCACATCACAAACTCTGCAGCGGTGACGTCCGTGTGTCCGGCTCGAGTTTTCAACGCAACCATTTCTGCTGCTCCGATTCCCTCAGACGACCGTGAACGCAGCTTCGTTAGCAACGCAGCTTGGTGACGTAGTTCACTAGACGGACCGAGGGTGCAACTACGATCACTGATTTATGCCTAACTCAGCCAGAGGGACACAGAAGCTGTGTCCCAATTCAGGGTCTGCAGCCTTCGGAGGCTGCATTTGAAGGCCGCTTACGTCACAGAGCTGCGCGAAGGCTGTCCCAATTCGTCTAAATTCGGAGGCTCCTCCAAATGCGGCCGAGAAATGTGTCCTCCTTTCGCCCGTATTCGGAGGATGCACCGTTACTATCCTTCGCGGCCTCCCATATCCCAAGATGCTTTGCGCGCCGCTGTTCAACCAACAATGGCGGCGAAAGACGGCAGCAGCTCCGGCACCGGCAGCCGGTAAGTAACGGGGTTTTGCTTAACGTCGGACGTTCAAGGGGCCTTAAATCACATTTGAGTGTTAAAATGCGTGAAGTTAATAATGCTAATACGTGTAGCCACCGGACTGTAGGGCCAGCTACGTGATGTAGCTTAAGGCTATTGATACGAGGAGCTCAGTTAACGTTAGCCTTTAAACGTAACGTAAGCCTAAAACCCTTCACTTTCAAATGTTACAAGCTCCGATGGTAACTTATGTTATTGTAACCGTGGAGCTGTTAAGTTAATTTGTTCTCGTAAGTTGTGTAGGCTACAGTTCGCTCCTCTCGCAGCTGAACATATAACGTTAACGATGGGTTGTGAGCCCCGCTGTATTTCTAGGCTGTAAAACTGTAAACCTTTGGATTGAATACAGAGCTAACCTTAGGAGCATTATTACTGTTAATATCGTTATTATATCGTACAATCATTTTGCATGTTTACATAACAGGAAATGTAATATACATGTCGTTTTGTTGTAGAGAGCAAGGAGCAGACTGAGGATTTGATCAAACTCCGGATCCGGGATGAGAACGACCACCTGTTGAGGCCAAGAACACAGGGCCACCGACAGCAGCAAGAAAGAGGAAAACCGATGACTTGCTGGATTTGATCAGGGAGGACATGAAGTTACAGAGGGAGAGCGAGGAAAGAGAGAGCAGGGAGGGGATGGAGAGACTTTTTTAGTTTATTGGAGACAATGGTTGAGAGGCGTTGATTTTTTGGGGGATGTTTTTTTTCTGTTCGATGAAGTTCTGTGTTGATTTGTAATTTAAATTGTTATTTAAAAATATTGTATTGTACCATTTTCTTTTCCAAATATTGTATAAAGTTAAATAAAAATCCTGTAACATTATCTGTTCCATTTCTTATTTACAACTAAAGTCAACTTTTGAACTGCTTTTCAGTGACAAGAAAATCATTTATTTTTTGTGTAATTAACAAATATTTACAAAGTTACAATAACTATTGATAAGTGGGTGTTCTTAACATGTAGAACTATTTACAAAAGATCAGCAGAAATAACTATTTACAGAGAACATATATACAGTATTAACTGAGCAGGAGTCCCTGGTGGTGCTGCTGGACTGGATGGGATGCTACAAGAAGGACCCTGGACTCTTCTGGCTCTGAGTGGGACATCATCTGGAAGGTGGGGGGTGAAGGATGCATGTCTCCACTGTCCACCACATCGTCCATCATCGGGGTTTACAGGGCTGATGCAATCGACCGATGCCATGTCACTAAAATGTTTAAAAGAGAGGCAAGAATAAAATATTGAATTAAGTCGGGGTTATTTACAGGGTTCGTACACATTTTACTATTCAATTTAATCACTTTATAAGCCAAGCATTTCAACTAAAATTCAAGCACTTTTCAGACCTTAAAAAACAGCATTAAAATTACAGCATTTTCAAAGATTTTACATTTTAAGCACCTGTACGAACCCTGTATTATGGTTAAATGACATTATCCATGTCAATCTATACTTAATATGGCTTGTCACTTAGCAGTATCATTTATTAACGGGTATATTCATTACCACGTAGGCCTACTATGCTAGCTATGTATGAACATTAATATGGGTTAAAATAACGGCTTTAACGTTACCTCCCCACGGCTCTCTCCCAGTCGGAGATAAACAAGCCGCCGGTGTCGCCGCAGCCGCCTCTCCTCTTGCTCAAAAAAATAAAAATTAAATTAAATTAAAAGAAGAAAAAAATAATAATAAATATATATATATATATATATTAAAAACTCTCCATCATGTTCGTCTGTCGTATTTTTGTTTTGACTGGTGTTTTTCTCGGGCTTGGCCGGCAGAAGTGATGACGTCGCGACGCAATCAGGAAATGCTCCGTAGGTTAGACCGTCCCATTTACCGACGGTTGACCCAGCCTTCGGAGGAGTCTCCGAAGGTGTCGCCTCCGTAGACCGCGAAGGCTGGGTCCTCCGAAGGCTGCAGACCCTGAATTGGGACACAGCTGTAGAAGGCTGGCCCTCTACGGCACAAACAAACAAACAAAAAAACTGCCATGATGGTGATCGATAGATCGATCGACAAATAAGGCAATAAGTCGGAAGGCTCGGCAGCCAACCAAGAACACACTATTAAAATAAAAACAGGACACTTACCTTGTGGAGATCTCGGCATGGTGGCCAATCAGTCACCTTCCATTTTAATGTTACCTATAAAACCAGAATTAAGATTTAATATGATATAATATGATACTAAATGTGTATTTCTCAGTAGACCGTGTTAGCTAGCTGTGGGAATGTAGAATGGCATCGACATGGTGGCCATGAAGCTGTAATAAATAAATAAATAAATAAATAAGTAGAGTAGAGTAGAAATCCTGCTTAGGTCTAAAACAGCACTTTATATGCGTTTAAATAGAAAATTTAATCATCTTTATCATAATATAATAACAAGGTAAGTCTGATAAAATAAGTGTAAAACAAACATGGACCCCTAAAAAACACTGAAGCTACAAGGCCCACATCCTGGTCCAGCAAAAACCACCAACAGCATTCACTAAAACTTAATACTATTAATATGACCTTTAAGCTACATTCTGGCAGTTTAGTAAGTCACAGCATAATTCCAATTATATCCATAGAAAATAAATTAACTCCAATTAACAACTAGCTCTAAATGTTTGTAGGCACAAACTAAAGGTCCAGGTACTTAACTCTGTCCCCCCTCAAGGTCCACCAGAGACCTGAAGACCAGATCAAACCTTCTATCTCTGTCACTTCACTTTAACTTTTTATTACACACTGTTGTAAGTTAAATATAGTGAACTTCACCTGTCAAGCATGTGGGCCTCTATGAAATTTGAATTGTTACTTCCTGGTATAAGTCACTTCCTGCAAGGCTGTGAATGGATGAGCTGCTTCTCTGTGGGCGGGGCTTAAAAACTTATCCCACAAAGTGTGTCCATCGATCTAAAAAGCCCCCTTCTCTTCATTATATTGATCTATATTCATGTTTCTAATAGTCTCTCAATCTAATCTGCCCTCTAAATCTTGTTTAGTTTTGTTTTCCATTTTAGTGACAAACGCTCTCTATATAATTAATATTATGTTCAATTAACTTCACATGACCTTAAATACTAATGATGTGCTTTAAAAGGTGAGGGGAGCTCAGCAGCAGGAAACTCTTTCTATTCGTTTTATTTATTTTGATTTCTCTAAATCCTTCATCAGCTGCTTTATATCTCCAACATACTTCATACTTCCATCCACAGATCATCATCTAAACACCCGTATATTTAATTATGGAAATCAGTGTTTATCTCCAAACATTTAAACAGCAGCATCAAATCATCAAACAGAATTTTTATTTAATCTTTCTCGTAAAGACATCTTAAACGTTCTCAAAAACAGTTGAATCAATTTCAATGATTGAGCTCAGCCAAAGTCCAAAGTCACCACTGAATATCTTTATTTCTTCAAAATATACATTACCGTCATGTTCTTTGTAAGTATTCCTACCATATGTTCTTGTACAACAGTTGCAATAAAATAAAAACGTGAAATAAATGATATCTAAATGACTGATTGAATAGAAATATCTAACTTCCAGCATGTTACGTCTTTTCTTTCCCCATCAGATGCTGTTTTGTATTCTTCTCTGGCTTCAGGAGAATAATGTAACATTTGGGAGCAAACAGGCAGAACAGCAGGCCCAAGTTGGAGCAGCATGAAGAAGCTGAGCTCCGAGTTGTTGACGCGGACGATGGCCGTGTTGAAGAAGATGGCGAAGACCGCCATGGTGAAGCAGGCCCCCACCACCGAGACAACCGTCAGGGCCAGACCCAGGGCATCGTAGGACAGGAACTCCACCTTCTTGGGGATGTAGGGCGTTCGGTTGCTGTTGGACCAGAAGTCCTCGGGACAAAATGTGCACTCTATTGAATCTAAGGGAAGAAATAAGATATTAGTTGAGTATTTCTTACACTTTAAGTGTGTTTAAATGTCTGCTTTGCGGTTCACTTGTCTGATTGCTGATCTTGCCGCTGTCGCCCATGGTACACAGTCAGAGCAGCAGACAGGCTCCCCACGACGGACAGCCTTCCTGGAGCCTGCAGGACGGTCCATGGTGCCATCAAACAAACCCACGCTGACAAACTCGATGTTACCTCCGATGCCACGCTGCCAGTTGAGGATATCTTAATAAGGTATGGGGTCGCCCTTCAGGTCAAAGTTCACCTCCTCCCCGGCCATGTTAAACGGCACTTCCTGGAGGTAGTGCTGGAGCTTTAAAACAAATACATTGTATAAAATACAAGATCTTCAACATCGGGTCCGGAACCCCTACTGGGTCCGCACAGTTACTGCAGGGGTCCCCGGAAATGATTTCTTCCCAAACTTTTTTCTTCAAAAAATGTAAATATGTCCAAAAATACACCATATCATGAATACAACCGATATTAATCAAATATAAATCTTCCTGTTTGTTTCTCTAAAGGCCTTGGGGGTCCCTCCTCTGGGTCTCTATAGGCCTTGGGGGTCCCTCCTCTGGGTCTCTATAGGCCTTGGGGGTCCCTCCGCCAGGTCTCTATAGGCCTTGGGGTCCCTCCACCGGGTCTCTATAGGTCTTGGGGGTCCCTCCTCTGGGTCTCTATAGGCCTTGGGGGTCCCTCCGCCAGGTCTCTATAGGCCTTGGGGTCCCTCCACCAGGTCTCTATAGGCCTTGGGGTCCCTCCACCGGGTCTCTAAAGGTCTTGGGGGGTCCCTCCACCGGGTCCCTATAGGCCTTGGGGGTCACTCCACTGGGTCTCTATAGGCCTTGGGGGTCCCTCCACCAGGTCTCTATAGGCCTTGGGGGTCCCTCCACCGGGTCTCTGTAAGTCTTGGTGGTCCCTCCACCGGGTCCCTATAGGCCTTGGGGGTCACTCCACTGGGTCTCTATAGGCCTTGGGGGTCCCCCACCAGTTGTCTATAGGCCTTGGGGGTCCCTCCACCGGGTCTCTGTAAGTCTTGGTGGTCCCTCCACCAGGTTTCTATCAGCCTGGGGGGTGACTCCAACAGGTCTCTATAGGCCTTGTGCGTAGCTTCACAATCAGTATTGCGATTATCAGGAAACTCGACTCATTTGGTTCCCTTTTCCATTGAGGCCCTGTGCAACGTTTGAGATCAATTGTCCACTAGGTGGCGAAATTGATCTTGTTAATATCTGTGCTGCACTCAACCCCCAATTTGCATTGTGCACCATGACCTGCTGGTCCAACTTGCATCCCCTCCCCAATCCACCTGGCCTGACTTGTACAAAGGCTTGGACCCCATTAATTATAATTCTGCCTTTTAATTTACTAATGTGAGTTTTAATCTATTTAACCTCTTCATTTTACTGGAAAGTGAAACTATATGAAAGAGGCAATTCTGAATTAGAATTGCACTTCCGTTATGCAATGCAAGAGAAAAAAAGAACCTTAAATTATGACGATTTTTTTTTCTGTTAAACATTTAAATTCAAGCTGAAATAACCTTGATGACATCACCATGACTTCATCGGGGGTTTTTTCTCCGCATATTGTAAGACAACTGTTTCCCCAGGTTCAGTAGGAGTAACATGAGCCCCTTTAACACTTGGAGGAACGAAGGAAACTTCCTTTATATTTTTCATCCAACCCCCTTTAATCTTACATAACAAACACCATTTATATTATATATTTTTAATATTAACTGTGTAATTCAATGTGTGAACTTGATTAAGTACATCACTCTCTATGAAGCTTCATCAAAAAAATGTTTTTTCTTTACTTTGGACCCCCTGTAGAAACCGGACATACTTACAACCTAAAATATTTTGCCACCGTTTATAACTATTGACCCCACCCTTGCCAGCACATTATAAAATGCCAGTGGTGGTATATGTGGGCGAAAGCATGCGTGTGTTTTCCCTGAGCTCAGCCATTCCCTCGACTCCAGCTGACCGCTCAGCTGTGCCTCTTGCATACGGTGCAAACTGTTTCCACATCTCCCACACTCTCACACTGAAAGGTTAACGTTAAGACCCCCGTGCGGAGGGATAAGTGTGTCCTGAATTAGCGAGGATGCCAAGGCGAGCTGGGCTGTTGCCAGGTTGGGTTGCCAAGGAGTGTTGGGTGTTACGGTGGGTTGGGTTTCTGCCGTGTGGCCTGTTTGCATGTCGGCAGTGTGCAGGACGTGGTGTTGTGGTCATCTCAAAGTACCCAAGACAAACACACACACACACACACACACACACACATCCTCTTACTATGGGGGGAGCAGGGTTTATATATAGGCGACCCTCTCCAGTCCTTAGGGTCTGTCTTAAACCTTCAAGCTATGTGTTAATGTCCCTCCTACGTCTTACTCTGCCGCCTTCTCTTTCTCACTTATTCATTCAGCGTCAGCTTTATTCACATTAGGGAGGATCATCTTACCTCACCAAATTCACATTTATGTTTCATGGAGAGCCTGTGTTAAACTGCAGGCATGGAGTTCAAAGGTGTCGGATGTTTACCAGGCAGACCAGGCAGGGAGGGTCTGTCAAAATACACCAATAAAGTAATTATATCTAAGCATCTGCAGCTTTAACTCCCTGTGCTTTAGTGGTAGCATTACAACAGACACCAGTATCACACACCTGCATGCTGAAAATGATGTTGGCCAGGTTTGCTTTTACTGTGTAGTAGTACAGCACACACGTGGGGGGGGTCGTCTGCGGCGGGGGTGGGGGGGCATTCCATCCATTCTTCCTCCTCTTCCTGAGGAATGAAGGAAAGCATCACACACACACACAACTGCTGACAGCAGGTGGAGGGAGAGCTACACCCCTCTAAGGTCATTCACACATCCGCCTCTTCTTTCGTGTCTCCACCCATCAAACATCCATCCGTCTGACAGTTTTCATTTTTGACGGCTATAAATGCCTCCGTAACAACTGGGATGTTGGTCAGATCTGCATTTGTGCTTTGAACTGCTTTCATAACACTCAAAGGGGGAAAAAAAAACATTAGCACATTATGTTATGCTGGAAATGTTGTTGTTGGCTTTGTTGGAAATTTCTCTCTCCGTGGAAAAATAATGAACAAACACACTTTTACTTAGGTCACCATTAGGGAACTTAGATTGACTTACATTTATTTCCTGGAGACTTACCCTAACAATAACCACTACTTGCCATAACCATAGCCAATAACCCCAAAATCAGCATTTTCCTGACAAGCTGTCCCCATTTAACTGGTCTGAACTATATCCCTATAAGGAAATCACACACACACACCAACAAAGGCGATGCCAACAGTGGCTCCTCAAAGCTCCACAGGGGTAGCTACGCCATCACTGACGCACTGCTGCTCTCCTGCCAAGTTAATGGTCACTGAACATTTTCTTCTGGGTACTCAGCTGGATAATATGCCAACTGTTTTTAATTAGCACCTCAACCACACTCCTCACTGTGCAGTGTGAGAAACACGGGGACAGGTTTGGTGATCAAATATAATAATAATGCAGGATCCATGTAGAAATTCAATGAAATGTCTTTGATTCGATGAAAAGCGGAAGCATGGCTCTTTTATTTTCTGTAAATATACAGTACATACAGACCCTCTGAACTCATTAGCAACACACACACACACACTTGGTACATTAAGACTCACAGAGCTGCAATATGTACACTTCTGTCAGAAGACTCCTAAATTTTACAGAAAGCTTTTTACAAAGCAGACATTCATTTCGAGAATGATCACACATGAGCGGTATCATCATGAATAAACACTTTAACCAGTTAGACACAAACTTAAATTAAGCCCATCATTCATTCATCCGCTGTCTCACACACACACACATACACACCCACACACACACACACACATATTAACACGCAGTGTCCAGTCATTTTAGTTTTCGGCAGCACACTGGCGACTAAAATGTTTACACTGCCCAGTCTCCAAGGCAACGACGAGATGCACAGCACTGAACAGGGCCAGTCGAAGTAGCCTTTAATGATGGCCCAAAGATAATGTCGCTCCATCCTCCTATTCTTGGCTCGTTCCTCTTTGCGTCTTTCCTCGCTGCTGTCTGGGGAGGCGCTCCACTCTGGTTTACCCCGAACCACAGAAGAGATCGTTCAGTCGGCATCTATTTCACAGGGGTTTGTTCCTGCCCTCTGTGCCCCGATGTACACCCTCAGGAAGTCCTTGTAGCGAGGCGCACAGCCAAGCCAGGCGTTGCCAAAATGCACAGAGCCAGTCAAAAGGTACTCGTCCCCTCCAGGATGCATGTTGCACTGTGCGGGAACACTGATGCGTCCGCCCCAGCCCCGCCCTCTCGCTCCACCCCAAGCGAACACCCTGCTCTTCTGGCGGAATAGTCGACTCAGAGTCACGACAACAGGAGAGTGGTGGTCGGTACCCGACGCTACAGCTCCGAGGACGCCCCTGCCAGCTACAAGAGAGACAAACAAACCGAGATTAAATCAATGAATGGAGGATAGCAAAAAATGGAATATGTGAATTAAAGCAGAACTATGTTGAAAGCTGGCATAATCTGCCTCTTACAAACAAAATATTTGAATTATCAAGCATTAAAACGTACACTTACTCCTTGCTAATAACTGTTTATTATTGCCCTACATCTGAGCTCATTGGATGAAATGATTGACGTCTATAAAGAGACTCGGATATATGTTCATTTGCTTTCTTGTGGAGAGTTCAATGAGAAGATAATCTCTCTTGTGTGTGTTGTAAATAAGTAGTTGGAGTCAGACGCCTTGACTTCAGCATAAAGACTGAAAATAGCAACTTCCTGTAGACTCTGGTCGTCTGGTCACTGGTCCCAGCAGAGCAACAGTCTGGCACACGCCCCTCGCAAAAACTGTAGTTTATACACTGGTTTTATGTGCAGATTAAACAAACCAGTTATAATGACTTAATTATGAGTGAGTTTCAGAATTGCAGAAGAGAAGTTTTGTTTTCCTTTGGATACAGCCATGCTAGCTGTTTTCAGACTACATGCTAACCACGAGGGTGGTATCGATCTTCTCGTCTAACTCTTCGGCAAGAAATAAAGGAATAAGTGTGTTTTTACAAAACGTCACATGTGTAGGTGTGCATTTGTGCGTGTGTATTTTACCAAAGTCGCTGGTACACACAGCCATAAGGACCTCTTCATCTGAACACGGTTTACAGGCGACTATAATGGAAAACATGAAAAAGAAAACATTTAACACTTTAAGAAACCACAGATGTTCTTTTTAGAATTAATTTTGGCTGGCTTTTGTAGCACCATGTTTCATCTTTTGTCTGTTTCCTGTTCTCTCTTTTTCTCTGTTTATGAGACAAAGGAGACATCGAAGGAGTGAATGAGAACAGCAGGTGAGGGAAGAGACGTAATCACAGAATTAGCCTTTGACCCCGTCAGCTATGAAAACAGCTATAAAACGTCCAGACGCACAGACAGACAGGCTCGGACAGGCTTTCTTCGGTCTCATTAGGAAAGCAGTGCAGCCTTCCTCTCCACCCACAGTCCCTCCCCACGACCGGCCGCTTTACTCGTACGGGTGGGCGACACAGACCTGATCTGTTCTTGATTGACAGTTGTGAGACGGCTGGCTGACCCTTGTGCCTGACCCCGACATGACCTTTTGATTGGCCTGCTTGTTTTCATAAGTCTGGCTGAGACGAGGGAGGGTGGGAGGGAGAAAGTGGGGGGAGGAGAGGGTGTCACGGAGGGGCGGCATGTAGGTGAGCTAAAGAAGTGGGTGAAACTGTAACGTGGTCTTTTGTCACCTCCACTTTGCGTCAGTGAAAGGACGCCCTCTGTCAGGTATTAAGGGGGGGGGGGGGGGGGATCTAAATCATCTGAAAACAGACATTCTTAAAACCCCTCAAAGTCACACAACATTGGATGCGTATGAACAGGTGGAAAACCTGCTTAGGGCCGTGTATGATTCTGTGACGTCACTTTGGCCCAAGCATGAATTCATAAATTCTTCAGATGATAATGTAATAGAAAGCGTAAACTGTTTTGGTGTGTTTGAGTTCACAAACATTCAACAAGTGGCAGATGAAGTATTCAAATGATTCGCTTAAACAAAAACAGCAATACCACACCATAACAAATACTGCATTCAGTAAAAGTAAACAGGTATGAGCAACAAAACGTATGATAAAGGTATGTCAGATCGCCGGTTGCTATTTGTACACACAGCATTCAAACATTGTTTTTTAGAAGTCCTGAATATCATATATTTAAAGTGGCAAAAGTAAAAGTACCCATCAATGGCCATTAATATGTCATTGGCTCATTGTACATGTTGTATTAATATGGAAGAGGTACTTTAAGCTGTAGTTGGTAACACATCATATTTAATATTTAATCATATTTAATGAGCTGATCATAGGTTTTCTATGCAAAGTCTTCATCTGAAAAGTAAATGTAACTGTCAGATGAATGCAGCTGAGTTAAAACTACAACATCAGAGATGCAATGGTATAGTATAAAGTATTTTAAAGCTGCATATAAGCACACTTACATCTCTTCATCATGCACGTAAGAATACATATTGAAGAATGGGTGCATGCATTGTCTTACCTGAACCAGGGTGCAGGTATGGGTACATATGGGCCCCGGGGCCCTGACTGGACACCAGCTCGTATTGGAAGGCTGTGATCCTCCGGCTGATGTCTGCCTGAGGGGCAGCCTCCACAAAGAGCGCTCCCTCTGCCAGGCTGAAACAGCGCACCGTGCCCTTCGCCTGCTCCTCCTCTGCCAGCAGCATCTTCAGATCCCCGTTGTGCTCCAGGTACACATGGGAACCCTGGACATGGAGGGCCAGGAGGAAACACATGAGCTCCATCCATCTGATAGGCCACCATGCAATAGTGATATTCTGGCGTCGTGCTCTACCTGTGAGTGAGTGTGGGGTTTGATGCACACATGAAGGCCTGGCGTAGGTCCCGATGAGGACTCCGTGTTCGTCCGCAGGTTGACAATGATGGCTCCTGTGGGGTAGAGCCACTCCAGAGAGCCTTGAGAGCAGCGCAGGTAGACCTGCTCCACGTCTCTGCGGTGAGACTCGTGGCTCAAACCGCTGTACGGGAGAGGACAACAGTTTCTTTTCAGGGGTTTTACACATTAGTCACGTCGTTTACTCTGATCCAGAACGAGGATCACTATCAAATAAAATCTAAAAATCTAAATGTGAATGCAGTTTTTAAAAATCCCGTTGAAGAAACATATGGAAGAGATTTAATGTTACTGCAACAGTCATTAAGAGTAAAACTGGTGCAGCTGTCTGCCTCCAAATATTTCAGTTCGGACAGATGTGGTCACTTGTCTCTGATGTGCATAAGCTACCTCAACACCAGGAACTGCCTGGGCAATTAAGTCGTAAGAAGTTTGAGGCTGGTCACGTTTACAACACAGGGTGCGGAGTGTGGGCTTTCATATTTTATGACTTGGGGACTTAGAGGAGTGATCAAAGCAGTGGAGGTTCTAGACCAATTTTACTGAGGGGGCCTGGCTGGGGCCAGAGGTTTTGTCAGAGGGGCACATTCAACCCGGGGCGTATTATTTGTTCCACCTTTTGCGTCGGCGTAAAAGGCGGAACTGATAAATACTGTATTATTCTTCGTTCGGAGGGGGGGCCACAGGGGGGTCCAGACTCAGTGTTACAGGGGCCCTGGCCCCTGCTGGCCCCCCCCTAGAACCGCCACTGGATCAAAGGAGCCGTATTTACTTAAGATACGGCTAGACATTCCTCTGATCACATCCAAAATCTTAAAGTGAGTTAAGATGTGGGAAACCCTTTTGAAATAAAAGCCTGGAGATTACATTAAACCTTAATCAAACATCCATGCGTCTAATTAATCCTGGTAGACCTGTGAAATCCCGAGTAGTAATGCACAGCAGAGCCACTTCAAAGACTCGACCTCCCTCCCCATCACGCAAGCATAAACTTCCTTTCATGACTCCGGAATATAATAATACCCAGGCATGGATTCAAACCGAAAGTGGGAGAAAACAAACACAAAAATGCTTCAGTAATCTTTTTAAAAGAAAGTTACTGATGTTACCGATAACATAATGCGTTTTCTTTGTTGCCAGTGACGACAGGAGGGCATGGCTAATAATCCAGTATGATATCTGCTGCTAAACTGATTTCGGTAAATCCTTTTCTCCAGCTTCATCCTCACCTTCCTCGCCAGCTACACTGGTCGCTGGAATACTGCGCCACCGTCCGACACAGGAGCACAGCTGTGACCCAGGGCGCAGCCCACGGCCGGAGCATGGTGGCCCGTCCGCCCCGGCGCTGACCGAATCCCGCACGCCGGACAAGCAAGCAACAGGCGCGCGCTCCCCTGCAGCTCCCGAACCGTAAGATCCTGTCAAATATCCCCCAGAACTCCGTTCGGCACGCGCGCGCGCTACATGGCGGGTTCAGCCAAGGCAAAGGGCGCGTTTGTGGCACAAAAACATGTTGACAAGATATTTGTAAAAGAGGGAGAGAGAAAGAGAGAGAGAGAGAGCGCGCGCGCAGCGGGGACCACGGAGTGTTTATAAAAACGTTTTGCTCCGTGCACTCCGCTTAGCGTCACCGGGGGCGCGTGCCAGCTGCTGACTCCGCTTGATTGACACGCGAGCGCTCTCTCCAAACCACGCCCACACATCCCCCCCCTGGAAGATGTGAGGCGAGAGAAAGCCCTTGGGCTCGCTTTTCAGCGTGACAAACGCCATCAAACTTTTTACGCGAATAAAACTGGAGCCACTAATGGATGCCTTCACCAGAGCGTCGCGCTGCTGGCTATGACTTCATGGAATAATAATTGAATGGAATAGAATTTGAAGCGGTAAACAACAGAAAGGAAAAATAAACAATAAAAGAAAGTTGGCCCACGCTGCGCCAAAAGCACACATAAAAAGTAAAAACAAACCTGTTAACACCCGTAAAAACAGAAACATAATAGCCACGGCGTGCTTTTAAAACACTTTAGTTGTATTTTAGCCAAGAGTCCACGTTTGCCCAGCTTTCTTAGATCATTTCTATCGTGCCCAGCACAAGTCCTATACGACTCTGAAGATGCCACACAATCTGTGCGTTGTGTCGGCTTCATGCACAGATGGATCACATTATCACAGTGAAAATTAGAGCAGCGTGCAGGTCTGGAACAGCGCTGCTGATCCCCCAAACAGACAGCCAGACGATTTAACGCTGTAAAGACATTTAACTGTAGGAATGTTGTTTTTTTCCCTCCCCATTTGCAATGTAACCTGTCACTTCTCAATGGGATTTACGTGACTTTATCTCGTGTTGGCTATTGCAGTATTGTAGCACGATGTTGTTGTAAAAACCCCGGGTTATTCCACAACAAAAAGGAAGGCCCTGACGTAACGAGAAGTCACACGTGCGCTCTAAACGCCTGTTGGGTTCTCGGGCGGTTTTCCCGTGAGAAAACAGTCGGAACGGTAAGCATGTTACTGACTCGCCACATTCCCCCACTCAGCCAGAACTACGAAACCCATTTCGAGAAATACCGAAACACACAGACTCCCTTACACCCTCCGGTCCCCCCCCCCCACACACGTTTCCATTATGTCTCTGCGGAGATGGGAATTTCCAATGTTGTTAAGTGCAGTTAATAATAGGAACATATTCAAGGAGCCATTCATTTTATATTATATTGATTCGATTTTTATAATATAATATAATATAATATAATATAATATAATATAATATAATATAATATAATATAAACATGTAACAAAGTCATTATACTTCCACTGTAACTAATGGGTTTATCCACTTTACTAATTGGCTAATCTTCAGAGTAAGCCATCATAAGCACAGGTTCGGGTTACCAGGTTGAGGAGAACAATCCCTTAAATGCATTTAATTGTACAATGTTGAACAATGGCAATTAAGCTGAGCCTCAAACCACAACAGCACCACATAAGAGCTGCAGAGAGTGCAGACCAAAATAAACAACTTATTAAAACGTTAAGAATGGATTACCAACATGTATAACTGCTTCACAAACAAATGAACGAACACCAGCAAAAGCAACGTGTCACAACAATGGCTCACAACAGATCTATAATGTATTAGCACATGATGTTATTTATCTGTTAATCTTTTACTAAATGTAAACCTCATAAAAGGTGACTTCAAAAAGGTTCACAAAATGATGATGTTTAACTTTCAGGGCACATAATGTTATTTAAATGAAATCCAGTTCTTGATTTCCCCTCAAATAAATAAAAACATTTGGACTTAATGTTGCCTTTCCTAGGTCAGGTGTACTGTCTCTGCATAAAGCACAACACATCTGCATCCCTACACCACCGACACATTTCAGATTTGACAAAACGTGGGATTTCACCCTGAACACGACCGAAGCCCAGAGACCCGGCGGCTGCGGAGGGAGTCTGACCCGAGTCTAATCCTGTCACCACAGCAGAGGAAGTCTGAGCTGCTGATGTGCCGTTTGACCTCGTGTGCTCCTTCGCCATGTGAGATATTTACAGAGCAGCAGAGGCACTGACCTGCCCCCCCCTCCCCGCTGTCACCTGGCTCCTCTCAAGCGGCCTGACAGGAGGAACGCTCCGTCTGTCCACGCCGCTTCCTCACGCAGCCCCACACACATTCCTCTAGCTCTGATTACAATCTTCATGACCTTTATTAACTCATTACTCGCGCACAGGACACTCCTCTCTCTTTTTGAAAACCTTTATTTACCCATGGGGGGCCAACTGAGTAGTTCTTGGATTTTTATAGTGCCTTGCTCAAGGGCAGCTTGTCTGTAGTTGTTGGGAAAAAATCAGATGACAACTTCATACTGTCCTACAAAGTAGAGAGCAGGACGTAGCAGAGAAAATGGTTGACAGCGTTCATTTAAATCATTTAAACCCGGAAGCTTAAGCTTATCAGACAAAAATGTGTTCTGCAAGCATCCTTGTCTATTGGAACTGGTTTGTTAGTGTCTGTCTGCTTGTTGATTTTCAAGGTGGCATCTAGTGGTGAGGTTGCAGATTGCATCCAAGTGAATCCTCTCTCCCGCTCTCCGTTCACGTTCCAAGACTGCGGTGACATTAGTCACCTAACCAGGGGTAGGCCACGGTCACAGGACCTCCGCCATGCCTACTTTAGGAGCAACGACATTCAGACAGTGGTTGACTTCCCCGTTTTGCACCCAGCGGCTCATGTTAGCTGAAGGCCCCTGAAGGTAACATGGCAGAGCAACACGGCGGACACTGTGGAACAGGAACTGCTCACTATGTAGATATGAAGTTAATGAAACCATTCTTAGTTTCAGTTGACTGTACACTAACTTAAATAGTTATGAATATTATATTCCATTTCAGGCAACAGATCCTGGGAAATCTGAGACTAATCTAACTTCTGTTCTATTTAGCTATGTGAACACAATCTGAATTACCAATAGTTGCTTCATAAAAATGGATATATTTGAATTAGATACAGTAAAACAAGTTAAGTTTAGCAAACTGGCTCAATCTCACTACGTTTCACCTGATACAGCATTAATGGTCCTACAAACGCTGTCGATATATGATTGCTTATGTGTTATATTTACAGTGTATGCCATTTTAACCGCAAATATGGCAGAATCAGTTTAAATGGTAAAACTGAATACCAAGAAGTAAGACAACAGATGAAGTTAATGCACTTTCAGTGTCACAGTGGAAGGCATCACATACTGCTATAAAGCGAGAGCAGCTCCAGGTGAATAAAAAGCCTTGAGTGTATGACCTCTGTTAGCCTCCTCACCCAAACACACCCGACTCTAATCTCTTTCTCTTATCAGCTGCACTGCTAGAGAACACGCAGCTGTGTGTGTGTGTGTGTGTGTGTGTGTGTGTGTGCATTATGTCTACACACACACATGCAGGTTTATTTGACCAGCAAGGGCAAGCAGGCTCCAGGGTCAGGGTTTCACTGAGTGCGTGTTATCAGGTCTGATGTGTGCCGAGACGTGGAGTGTAAACACCGAGTAAAGCTCTATTTACCCTCTTTCCGAGTCTCTTTAGCAGATTCTCCATTAGAGCTCGCTCTGATCATCCACCAAGTGCTTTGTCACGAGGGCAGAGTGGGTAAAGGAGACAGGACGTATTTAGACACAGCGCGGCCTTACTTAAACAAATCACTTTGGTTTGTTATATCATAAAATATATGGCGCCCATTCCGTGGACATTTATCCAAGGCACCTTATAACTCCATGACTGCTCCCACTTTAAAAATGAATGACAGCGTGCAACTGTTTCACTCAAATACTTAGCAACAAGCACAGTGAGCAGAGGTTATTAATGACTTCACAATGAAAAGACAGCAGTTCTTGAGCTCAATGCTAATGTCAGCAGGCTAACGTGCTCGCAATGTTAACACGTTGAGGTATAATGTTTATCTCGTTCACCATCTTTATCGTGTTTGCATGCTAACGTTTGCTAATTAGCACTTAGCATATAGCCTGGAAGTTAGCACACTGGACAAAAAGCCAATAGGCTTTTGGATTATTGCAGAAAATACGTATTTGTATTTGTATACACACCACTTTTAGGATTTTTGAAGCGTGAATGCAATCGCCAGAAGTCAAAAGGCTACTGTTGAATTATAAATGAGCCAAAAATCCCTTGAGCTTCTGTTGATCCAAGACCTCATCCAACCAAAAAAAAAAAAAAGACACCCGACAAAACAACACTGATTTCAATTTCAGTCAGGACCACTTTGTCAAAAAGAATCTTTATTTATTTGCACAAGTTTCATTTGGCGGTATGGTACTGTTCTGGGACTCCCTGCTCTTCCACGCGCTTGCGCGGAAAGCCTGAGGCAGGAAGAGCACCTTCCTGCCCTTCATGAGCCCTCATGAACGGCATAAACAGGGAGCGTAGCAGCAAGAAAACCCCAGACAGAGCAGAGCAACCAACAAGAACAATGGTAAGGTACATAACAGATGACAGGAGGAGCTGGGGTGGAGGTGGGTTGAAAACGCCGGCAGAGGAAGCAATGAGGGAGGTCAGGCTAGAGCGGTTTAAATAGCGCGCTCTGAATACAATTTCCCAATAGGAAGCGAGCACGGGGAGTCAGCTGAGCCGTCAGCTGATCTCCTCGGTTTTGACAGCTGCGCTGTTGCTGATTTAGAGCTTGACGTCGTGGCCTGCCAGAACTAACGCTACGCTCGATATTAAGGAGCTGGATGTGCAAAAATGTTAACAAATGTCCAGGTTTTAGGACTCATTCCTGCATCGCTCTATTGGAGTCATAAAATAAATTGTACTTGACATATTAAAATGTTATACCTGATGCTAGCACTAGAGGAAAAATCAGGAGATCACCAAAGTAATTTTAATCCTGCCATTGAACCAAAGTGGAAGGCAAGGCAAGGCAAGGCAACTTTATTTGTATAGCACATTTCATACACAAGGCAGACTCAAAGTGCCTCACATCATAAAACAAAGTGAGAAGAAAAAAAGAAAAGAAAAATAGAAGAATTAAAAGAAAATAATAAAATTTTAAAAAATGCATTACAGAAAGAAAATAGAATAAAAACATATTTGCAATAATTAAAAACAGTGCAGACATTAAAAGATTTAGCAGAAAGCTATGGTGAACATAAAAGTTTTCAGTCTAGTTTTAAAAGTGGTCAGAGTTGGGTCAAGTCTTACATCTTCAGGAAGCATATCATAGGGAGCATATCAGTGATATACGTCGGTCCTAGACCATGTAGTGATTTATATGTGAGCAGGAGGATTTTGAAATCAATCCTCTGACATACAGGGAGCCAATGTAAGGATTTAAGAATTGGTGTAATGTGCTCACATTTTTTGGTCTTTGTAAGAACTCTAGCAGCAGCGTTCTGAACAAGCTGTAGCTGCCTGACAGTTTTTTCCGGAAGACCTGCAAGGAGACCATTACAGTAGTCTAGCCTACTAGTAATAAAGGCATGTACAAGTTTTTCTAAGTCTTGAGCTGACATGAGCCCTCTAAGTCTTGCTACATTTTTTAAGGTGATAGTAGGATTTTGTTACTGATTTAACGTGACTGTCGAAATGTAAATCAGAATCCATAATAACCCCAAGATTTCTGGCTTTGTTTGAGGTTTTCAGGGACAGAGAGTGAAGGTGTTGAATTACTTTAAACCTTTCTTTTTTAGCACCAAAAACAATTATCTCAGTTTTGTCCTCATTTAGTTGTAGACCAACCAACCAACTGACCTGCTAGCCTGCTAGCATATATAAAAAAAAAATACAAGTTACAGACAACAGTTTAGCCCATCCATTGATTGACAGATAAACAGAAAATTTGTCAACCAGAATTGTATTTTTTAAAATTCTGTTTATACTGTGGTTGCAAGCTAAATGTGCTGCTTGTCTTTGTCGTATGAGACAGTAAATTGAATATCGTTGGGATTAAGATAGTAAAGACAAAACAAGCTGAACGTGTCATCTTGGAAGATGCAATGTTGTTTATAGAGAAAAAAAGACTCAAGAAACAATCATCAGATTAATCAATCATGAAAATAATCAGTGCAGCCCCACTGTAAGACAGCTTCTTGATCACAGAGAGGGAAGAGGGTTCTATGTCCATGAATTCAAACTTTCTAATGACACAGTGATTCTGAGCCTTCACATGACCGTGCAAATGAACGTTAAATTTATGATAACAAACAAAAGGTAGTGAAAGTAAAACGTTAAAGAGCTGAAGACCCCCTCCACTTCTTTTTACCGCCACTGCTGCGGGCAGATTTACAGTAAGGCGGACCACGCCACCGACCCAGGAAACACCACGGGAGATTTTGTGGGGAAAGGTCTGTTTACCTTTGGACAGAAAACCTCTGCACTCTGTGAGGTAAAATAAACTTTATTGTATGTGTTTATGTATCAGAACTGCACCCTCTTAAAGAGGTTATTGTTCTTTAGATTTCATAAGAGACCCAGGGAAAGAAAAACAAACACGTGCAGGATCCATGTTTGTACATTTGTGGCAGCTGTGTTCCTGCATCCCATTTTGCATGGTTGCATCAGAGAAAGCTGTTGAGAAAGCTGTTGTGATTCTGGTTATAAAACAACCCACCCTTTATAAGTTGAACCTTCTGTGATGACGTGCTGATGACTTCAACACAAGTTCAAGCTTAAAAGTTGTCCAGAAAACGCATTATTCCTCCAAGGGTCAACATGTCCTAAATGCCCTGTAAAACATACAGGGTCACGTCCTGTTCTTTGTCTTTCTCACCATCTCTTTCAACTCCAGGTCAGGTTAAACGCCCATATTCAAACTTATAGCAATAATTAGAAAGTTGTTGAACTACGCATATTCGCCCTTCTGCATAATTATACAAGATGATCCATACCACTCAGTCAGAGGTGCAGCCATGATTAGCTTATGTTCACACAAAGACTGCTAACATGGGGAAGACTAGCCTCAATCGCCAGGTCACAAAATCAGCTATAGTTTGTTTGATTTGTAAAAAAAAAAATACAGAAGTGTAAAAATGAACAGAAACATTACTTCAGTGATGAGAGGCTGCTTTGAGTAACAGTAAAAGTTTCCACATGCACAGTAATGTCACTAGAATGAAATTCATGGCACATTTAAGCAGCAAAACAAGAACAAATGTTAGTTATAAACTTGACAGAGGAAACGTAAACTAAACATTTAGCTTCTGAAATAAACAATAAAGTTATGCTGCCGTTCCTCGTGCAGAAATGTGCACAGCGTCTCTCGCTTGCGTGATGAAAAATGCAGCAGCTCTTTTTCCTCTCTCCCCGACATAAGTGTTTTTTAACAGTTAAAATACATTCTGAATTTCTCTTTCCTTTGTCTTGGTGTTGTCACTGACTTTGTCCCAGTGTTCAGTTCACTCTTTTCTCATCACCTGCTGCTCCCATACTCTGTGTGTTTCTCTTAGCCTGTAAAAAGGCTGCAGGGCTCCTCTCGTTGCCTCCATTACTCAGCAGTCAGTTGAAATGGTAGTAATCTGTTCCTTCCTTTAACTTCAAAGAGTTGAGGTTTTCCTCCAGAATGCCTCCTGTCATGTCCTACAGACAGAGAAACAACAGAAATGAAAAGCAGAGTGGAATAAACAAAGACACACACAAAGAAAGCATTATAAGAAGAATGATGTTTTGCTCTTAAACTCCCCCACTTGCATTGTCTTCTTTAATGAGTCCTGGCTGTCGTCAGTGTTTTAAATGCACTGAACCAAAGTCAAAGTTTGTATACAGGCTTACGAGGTTCACACTCATCAACAATACACTCGCTTTAACCATGGACGAGCTACAACCTTCAAATGATTTGTATTAGTTGATGATTTGTTGATTATTGTTACATCTGGGTATGAAAAACGTGTGTGATGCAGTCCAGGTGTGTGTGCATGTCACACAGAACGGGAGAGTGAGAATGATTGAGTCCAGATCTGCTTGTCCTCGGACCATGATTACGTCCCCCAATTCCCATAATTGAGCAATTAGTAGCCTCCCTAGGGTGGGTTACTCTAGATTTGACGTTGAATCTGGCTAGGTGATGAATAGGCAATTAGTGATTTGGCATCCAAAACAGCAGGGTGTGTGTGTGTGTGTGTGTGTTATTGTACATCAATAAAAAATGTATAAAAAGGAGAAGGCAAAGCAATAGCTGTGAATACTGGCAATACAAAAATGTACAAATCTGAAGAATGAAACAACTGAACATCAGATGTTTGCATAATCGTCACGTCATCAAAGATCTGGCTGCTGTCTCCACTCATTTCCTGACTGCCCGCTTTGTATGCATGTGTGTATGTGTGTGTGTGTGTGTGTGTGTGTGTGTGTGTGTGTGTGTTTGTGTGTGATGTCCTGTGCTGGGCACACGCCCTCCATCATTATGTTGTTAACTTGGATTACAGACCTGAGGGACAGGCGGTCAGACACAGCAAACATACAATACACAAACACGTTTTCAGCTCACCAGTTTAACACAGATAATGAAAGGACCAGAGGCGTCCTTGTAGTGCTGGACTGGGATTTTTGGCTTCGGTCGTTGCTGGAGGGACGTCAAGAGAAAAGAGTCGTTGTTGGTCTTAGCTTTCTTACATTGAATGGCAATGAACCTGTTGTACTTCATATGCACAGTGGCTGATCTCACCTTGGATTCCTCGTACGTGTAAAAGCCCTTCTGGATCTTGTTCCCGTCAACGTCACAGAACGCCTTCACCTGATGGAGGAATCAAAAACCGCGGTGAAAGCTGCACATCACAGTCTTTTCCCGCCAGCTCTATGTGTCTCACATCCCACTGCATAGCTGCAGGTAGCACACCTTCTTCTGATTGGTCGGGCTCAAGCTTCGGTACAGCTTCCGGCCCTGTTTCCCCGCATTCCATATGGTGAAGCTCTCCCATTGGCTGAGGACTCTCTCCTGCAGGAAGTCCACTCGCAGATTCCAAATGGTTTCCCTGGTAACAGAGATGTGTCAAAGGTCAGTGGAAGCTTTAGAAGGTAATGCACAAGCTTAAAAGCATGCTGCTGTCTGTAAGACGTGTCAGAGGTGTGTGTTGGGACCGTTTCTTATTTTTAAGAATGTATTCATTTCTACTTCCAGGGGTCTCTGTTGGTTGCCTGGTAACCTCTTGTTACCAGGCAACCTTGAAGACAATACTAGTGCTATCCATCTTCTAATCTAATTCTTGGCACAAAAATAAGCAAATAAGTTACTTTTCCAAAATGTGTATGAACTATTTATTTAAAGCATATTTGCAGTCTATTATAATTTGGGTCTCATATTCAAAGTTCTAACCGTAATTTCTCCCAGTAACAATTGTTACAGTTCTACTTTGTGCATACAACTAGTATACTCAGAGTGTTTTCCTGTGCAATTAATGATTCTTATCAACATTTCAGGTGCATTTGGTTCCAGTTTGTCCTCCAAAAGAAGTGGTTTCGATCATTTTGCTAAATGATTGGCTTCTTTACAGCCTGCCTTTGCTTGTCAGACTGCAGTGATTGCTTTTTGAAGTACAAAAGTATCCCAGCTAAAATAAATGGAAGGTAAATATGAGACCCAAACAATAATAATAAATTGGAATCATAGTTTTAGTATCAGACCGTAATCTCCTCTTTAAAATGATTTTCCAAAAAAATTCACTGCCCTTGATTAAAAAAACAAGGGCTGAATTTTGATAAACAACAGTCTGATTTTTCAAGTGAATGGAAAACATTTTGGCTGTTTTAACTGAGCTTGTTTGCCTGTTGCCTGCCTTTTGACTGATATGCACAGCTGTGCGCACACACACACACACACACACACACACACACACACACACACACACACACACACACGCTTTTATCCTCTTCCTGTCTCTCTCAAACATGCACGTTGTTGAGTAATTGTATGGACACATTCGAAGGAGGCGCTCTGTGTGTGTGAGTGCCTTACTGGGTCTAACAGTGGGCTTCATATGACAAACAAACCCACCGCCATCACAACGCGCGGGTGGTCTCAGCATTACTTTCCTTTACATTCTCTACAGGCTTTGATTCTAAGACCTGGCAGGGATTTACTATAAACTGTATCTGTATACACATACTGAAGCCTTCACCCTCCTAAAACCCTGCAGATCAAAAGGCAAACACACTTTCCTGCACTCCGGCACACACGCTTCACATTTGCAAACAGAGGCGTTCTGTTTTGAGAAGCCCCTCTTCTCAGTTACTACTTGGCCCCCCATCGTGACTTTTTGAAAGCACACTTCTCACCTCGCCGACACACAGCCTCTAGGATTACATGATGTGTGAGAGAGACAGAAAGAAGATGATGGTTTTATTTAACTAAAGAGAGGAAGTAGGTGGGCTGTGGGTGGGAAGGGGTGACAAGAAGTGGGGGGGGGGGACAGTGGAAAGTAGGCAAGGCGAGCTTGAAATAGGCGTCCGAGAATAAGACAGATGACAGATGAAGACAGAGAAGAGGGCGATTGGTGAAGGAGTGCGTCAACGCGGGTAGATAAACGAGGGGCGGACAGACACAGGGGAGGAAGGAAGGAAAGAGGGGATGAAAGCGGGGGAGATGTGGGAGGAGGGGAGGCAGGAAAGACGTTCTCCTTTGGTGTGTTTTACAATGTGAGGCACTCACACGCACCTGCAGACACTACATGGCCTTGCTGAAGCAGAGAAAACAGCAGGAGTGTCAGAATCTTAAAACACTAAACACACACACACACACACACACACACCCACGGTTCACAATTCCTCCCGACAGGGTCTGAGAGATACGAAACATTCCACAGAGAGAAGTTACGAGGTTGACATTCCTGATTCATACGCTGGGAAAGTGTCTGGGATTCCAAGACTATATTCTGAAAAATCTTCAGATTACGAAAACGAATCGAACCCTGAGAAAATCTGGGATGCCAGCGGGCAGCTGGGAATACTTGTAGGAGCAGCACTTTATCCCAATGTGTGTGTGTGTGTGTGTGTGTGTGTGCCTGTAGCTGAGGCTTGAAGTCAGACTGACTCTGTTACTGAGTGTGTGGCAGCCTTCTCATGGTAACGGTACACCAGCAGGCACTGATCGACCCTGGTTACGCTCCCTCCCTCACGGAGACTCTGGTAGAAGAAGAGCAAGTCCTCCGGGACTCCCTGAAGAGGAGGAAGCAGAATGTGAGATTGTAGTCAGAGACGACTGTTAACTGTTGTCAAACCTTTATATGATTCAGTATTTTATGATGGTTTTGTTTTATGAACATTTTGGTAGCCCAATTATCAAACTGCATTGTGGGTATTGTAGACAAACAAAGAGTGAAAGGTGTTTTGGAATCTTTTCAGACGTGAACTCTCACCTTGCCTCCCTCATCAAACGGTCCAACCTTTAGGTACCAGGTCCTTGAGCAGAACCATGTCGGCATGACGACTGTGGGCCCGTGAGACATGTAAACCTAAGATGCAACAAACGTCCAGACTGTAACACAGAACATTTGGACATGTACAAATCCAGAAACCACATGATATCAGTGATGTCACAAGTATGTCGTGGACACACAGTGAGCAGCCATAGTGATTACACAGGAACCAGCCTTCTGTTTCAGCTCCGCTTCATAAATAAAGGAACTTCTTGTTGTGGTTAGAGAACATAACATTCATATCAGCCGAGACACGGCCGGATGGCTCGGGGATATTTCCCATTTGGCTCTTCGGAACGAGCAGTCAAGTGAAGAAGGACTCTGGAGAACTTCTAATCCTGCAAACAAAATAGGTTAGAGTGCAGCCGCATGTGCTCTCTTGCAGAAGTGTGTGCTTCCTGAAGTGTGCAGGGGAAGGATACACACTTCCATCCTCTCGCCCATGATCTTTGACTAATGACTCTGTTTTGGCCTCTCCTTCTCTCTCTAACCACAACCTCTTTAATACACCAGGATCACATTATGGCACCTACATTTCTTTCTCTTTTAGGGCCCCGCTTATTCGTTCCACTGCTGCCCACCCATCTCCCCAGACCGCCGCCCCTTCCTGTTCCTCCTCTCCCTGGTGTGTGTGTGTGTGTTGTGTGTGTGTGTGTGTGTGTGTGTGTGTGTGTGTGTGTGTGTTTTGTTCTGTTGCTTTTAAATCTTAGGGTCATTCCAGGTTGAGCTGTTTCCTCCTTCAACTATGTCACTGTGTTTCACATTCTGTGTGTGTGTGTGTGTGTGTGTGTGTGTGTGTGTGTGTGTGTGTGTAGTGGATGTGCACGTGTGCGTGACTGTTCTTGGTTGAAGTTGAATGCTGCAAAACTAAAATGCATCACAGATGAAGAAAATTGGGGAAAAACATCTGGATTCAGCCAGTCGAACAGCTGGACAGAATCTAGTGTGTGTGTGTGTGTGTGTGTGTGTGTGTGTGTGTGTGTCCACCTACGTTCATCGCTTCTCCATTCTGTTGTAATATTGCAACATTTTGCAGATGTAAGTTGTGGCCAAAAGCATGAATAAGAATGAGTTCTGGGAAATAGGGGGACAGAGAGAGAGAGAGAGAGAGAGAGAGAGGGTGTGGATGTGAGAAGGGGAAGGGAAGGTTTAGGATCACCATATCTAATGCCCTGCAGATGAACACTCAGGGTCGACCTCTGGATCGAGTTAAACGAGCCCCAAAACGAGTAATTAACTTGGTTAGACTCTGTTTCTCTGCCTGCAAACTGGAAGCAAAAGGCAGATAAAGTGAAGAAAGAAAAACGGGAAGAGAAACGAGCTGCCTTTAAGCCTGCAGAATCAATGTATGATCTCACTCTCATGCTCCATGAAACTTAATATCACATAAATATCCAGGAATGCCTGCTAAAGAGTTAAGCAGACAGCGCGTGCCTGAGTGTGTGTGTGTGTGTGTGTGTGTGTGTGTAAGAGAGAGGGAGGGAGTCCAGGTTGTCCTGTATCCTTGGTGACCGAATGTTTTGTTCAGACAGCAACAGTAGTCTTCCTACTCTACATAAATAGAAATGCTGCCAGTGGTGTCACATTCATATCACTCATCATTTAGTGATTAATGGGATGATGTTATATGGTGAAAGGGGAAGAACTGGCTGTAAAAGTGGTATGTAAAGATTTTCACTCTGTAACGCCTCTCAGTCGCCACTGCCCTGCTAGTTTATATCCAGCCTTTTATGACCAATACTGCCAAATGCACTGTGATACTGCAGCACAATTACGGCACGTTATTATAGTATCGCGTTAGCAAGCCGGCACTGTGCCCGTGTCCGATCAGGCGATAATACTGTCATAAATATTTGACAACACTTGGCAGATGACACTTGGATCCTGACCATTCAAAACTTTCCATATTTATTAATTTCACCATCTGCCACAGCAGGAAACTCCAGCTCCTCCTGCTTGGAAAGAATTACTTCTGTGTTTTGGGCCATCAAATCATTTCTCATGAAACCCTACATGGTGGAGTGCAGAAGCTGATGGCGAGCATTTCATTTTTGGGGATGGACTCTTTACACAAACCTTCACACAGTGGCGCAACTCTTGTATATGAAAATGTCCAGCCGAAACAGAATTAAGCTTGCAGTACTTTTTCTGCCACGGTTTTCCACTGCTAACAGTTTCCCCTATGCACTAAGCCCAGCAGACAGCTGGCAGTGTGACCCATTTCCTCTGGGGGGACGGGGATGGACAGAGAGGTCAGGAGTGAGTCTGTGTCCTCCGTCCAGTCCTCTGCCACATTTCCGTGGAAACCGCGGACAGCAGGTATGCATCCTGTTTCCATCCAACCTGCTGGGTGCCTGGCACACGACCTTTAACATACACAAACATTGCTGTACCAAGCTGAGGGTATTTACCTGTGTGATGAGCTGATCCTGAGTGATTGTGTTGATCCAGCGAGTGTAACGCTCAGTAGATCCCTCTGGAACCCTCCGAACATGACAGCCAATCAGCTGTTATGAAAAAACACATACGCCACATGAGCATGAAAAATATTTTTCTTTCAGAAAAACATTTGCAGCAATTCTGGAAACGCACTGCTATAGGTATCTAGTAAGTTACTAGTTTTATTTTCATAGAAAGAGTTAAGCTGCAAAGATCACTTCTAGTTTCGTTAATAAGCCTTCAGACGAAGTCTAACAACCACAAAGACAAATCAATGTTTAAATTCTTAACTATGTTTTAAAAGTTTGTAGATGCTGAAACACTTGGTCAGTTGATCTATTAGTTGATTGACAGAAGTCTCATCTGCAACTATAATCAATTCATTGTTTAAATATTTGCAACATTCTTTCCAGCTTCACAAATGTGAACATTTGCTGCTTTGAAAGGTCTTGTATGATAGTAATGTGACTATCTTTATGTTTTGGACAGTTTTCCTACAAACAATTAATATTTCAGACGATCTGAATAATATCAGTTGTACCCTTTCTGATACATACTGGCCAAATGTCAGAGGAGAGAGGGATCAATGAGAAGGAAAGAGGGGCTTCCATAAAGAAGGGAAAGCTCAAACAGAACTGACTAACAAAGCAGAAGAGTATATCTTTATCCAAGAGTAAAATATTACTGCCATAACAGAAAGAGGCAGGCTGTTTGTGCAGGGCAGCAAGCCTGCTGTCTCCATGCTGTCTCCCTCACTTCCCCTCACACACACGGCCTTTGACCTCTGACCTGGCAGGCCACAGAAAGCATCAACACCGGATACTCAACACTGTTCTGCATGCCAACTGCATGGAAGCGCGCACACACACACACAGGCTCACTCACACCAACATGAATATTTTTTGGGGAGGGGTTGGTGAGAGAGAAGGTCATAGCGAGAAGTGAGGAAAACAGGAGTGTAGGAGGCGTGGAGGCAGAGTGGGACAGAGAGGAAAGGAAGTGAGTAAGCAAATACTTGGGTGAGAACTTACAGAGTTAGGGTGGAGGACAGATGCCTCATACTGCAGACGAACTCTTTGGGGCAACATAACGTCATCCTTGAGGACAAAAATACAAATTAAAACAGATACCATGTTAATTATCGTCAGTATTCAGTGTATACTTTAAGTATAAGAATTGACTTTGCCTTCATTTACATATGTATGCTGTCTCTCTAATTAACCGCTTGGTTAGATTACTATTTTCCCCACTATCTCTGACACGGTATCAGACATGGATATAAAAAATATTGTAGCAGTCAGTGGTCATCCAGAGCTCTACGATAGAACTGTACATCTGTACAGAGACTAAACAAAACATAAACCATAGACTGCCAATGGTATAATCTACAAGGTCTCTGCCGTATTTATGTCTAGATGACGTTATTTTAAGTGGTGATGGAGTAGCTACAATGTCAGCATAGCCTACCTCCCATCTATCTGAACTCCATTTGGAAACAACGCATTTAAATAAAGCTTTTCCTATCGTCTTGCCTCTATGACTCAAGCAGTTAAGAGTAATAAAGAACAATACGTCTGAACAGAGATCATGCAGCTTTTTATTTGTTGACGAGCGACGACAAAGCACCGTTTCAAAGACAGAGCTTCCATTCACGTGAACATAATCACATAAAACTCACATTTATCAAACGCTGTGCTCAACTCGTTAGTCATCAGTTCTGACAGGTCTGTCAAACAGTCCCGGAGAGGCTGAGGTCTGCTTGTCCATGTACAGCGTGTATATTTAGACAAACCAATATGATCTAATTCGTTTAGACTCCCTACTGTATGTGTTATGTGTTACTGCACAGTGAAATGAAACATGCTCCGTCTGACACACACACACACACACACACACACACACACACACACACACACACACACACACACACACACACACACACACACACTTACCGCATCCTGAAAGCACAAGTGTTTTCCACAACTCTGAGAAGTTGCCTTATTCTTTGCATATCCCACTGAAAGACAAAAGAATAGAGTATGTTTGTATATTCCTCTGTGTGGTTAACCATTTCGCCATGTGTAAGTAATTATCATGTTAACCATTAAACATGTGACAAACGCTGACAATAACATAATGTAATTTTCAAAATGTGAAACCAAACCAGCCATATGAATGAAACAGTCGTCCATCAGTGATGCTGTTTTATGTTTTATATTCTTCTTCCCTAATTTAATCAGAAGAAAATAAAACTACAAACTACTTAGACTAAACACCAAGATTCTACATTTAAAAACAACATTTGTTCACTCTTGCTGACCTACTGACAGATGTTAATAACTCTGGTTTACAACTGATGGGTTTCCATTATGGGGGTAGTGAACACAGTATCAACACAATTATTACAGACTAGGAAGAATGCATCACCTGTTAACATAATAATAACTTGCATAGTACTTTTCAAGACAAGGTTACAGAAGTAACAAAAATAAAATATTTAATTAGCAGAAAAGATTTGGACAATACAAAGTGTATAATGAATCTTAGGGTTGACCCTCGTTAGTCAACTACTTGACTAATTGGTCATTTCGGCCTCAGTTGACTTCTAGATTTCATTTTATTCTTTTCATGCTGAGTGAAAATCTATCAACAAATAGCTGGTAAACACAAGATTTAAAGTACTTTTGTGTGATTCTATGGGGAGAAACACAAAATGTGGGGTTTTACACATCTGATTAGTCAAAAAAATTCAGTCAACTAAGAATGGTTGCGAACACTCCTATTACATATCTTACTTTAATGGATCACAAACATACATTACTAATTTTTCTTAACTACTCACTGAATTATGAGCAGTTTTGACAATACAATCAACCCACCTATGTGAAAAATGAACTTCCGACGTAATAGTTTTGATAAGATAATTAACCTAAAAGTCTACTGACCTCCTCTGGGTTGGGCAGACTTATGGCCAGAGATCACAGCTGAGATGCCCCTGGCCTCCAGCCTCTCCCTCCAACCCTCTACCACTTTCCTGGAGTCATCCTAAAGACACATGCATGCACACACACACACACACACACACACACAAACATCACGTTCAAGGTGTCATATTTGGATACAGATTATGGGCCTGTAAATATGCAAACAAACAAACTTACAGTGCTTGCATCGTCAAAGACAGAGAGCTCCATGGTCCCGGTGAAGTCTTGGTGTAATATGCCCTCTAGACATTCATCCAGCCAACAGGATGCATTGTACATCGGCATGACAATACTCTGGTCACAGACAACAAAACATTGATTCTACAGTCAATGAAACGAATGGATGTATGAACAAGCAGCCATGGAGACTCCATACAATATCATTTAACCATCGGTTCAGGGAATTCATTCAGAGAGGTATATGACTGGATATATTTGTTAACATTAGAGTGTAAATCATCATAGATGGTATAAAAATTAACAGCTAGAGTTGACAAGATCACCTCAGAAGTCCAACTTTCTCAAATCTCATTCCGAATACTCTTTGTTGCATCAGCAGCGTTACATATATTATCTGTGCATAAGGGAGAGTGTCGCTCCAGCATTGCGCTCTGTCGCACAGCCTGCCGGAAACCACAGAAGAAGAAGAAGAAGAAGAAGAAGAAGAAGAAGAAGAAGAAGAGTGTCGGTCCATCACCCACCACGTCCACTGCTCTCTCCTCCTCCTCCTCCTGCCCTCCCGTCGGTGCTTCAGCCTCATTTCCATGGAAGGCGCGGAGCCGCTTCGCTGGATTCATGTCAACCCCGGAGCCTGGAGAGTCCGTGACTCATCTGGGCAACGACACAACCGCGAGATGACCTCGGTGTTACCAGTTTATTATAACCGGGATTTATGAAAACGATGAAGAACGGGAGTTTAAAAAGACAGTCGGTGACGAGGAGAGACCCACGCTGGCTACACGTCAACACTCATTTTATCTGTTGTGAAAATGTAAAATATATCCACGACCACACATAAAAATCTCTTGAAAGGTGTTCTGGACATTTTAGCGACATTCAAAGTGAAACATTGAGCAAAAACGTGTAACGGAAACTCGCTGCGCGGTTAAAGGCTTTACAACTTCCGTAAACAATGCATTCCAGACGTTCATTGGCTCGTACGAAACACGGACAGATGTCTGATTCGCTGTGATGAACCGTCAATCACCTGGAATGAGTGACGCGTTCGAAGGCGTGTAAAACGGCTTTCCGGTTCCGGTCATTTCCACACGCAGAATAAAAACCTGTTTTGAAATGTTCTCTCCAAATGTATGGATTAAAATAAGAGGAATTAAATTAAATTCAAAATGTATATATTAACAAATGCGGACAATGGCAATGGAATCCAGGCACTTGGTGTTTTTTAAGTAAACAGCCTTTATTGATTTGGGTTCCAAAACACTAAAAACACTTATTGTTTGAAATGTATTTCTATTATATCAGAAATGTCATGAAAGTCTCCCTGGTTCATTATGTGGCCATTATGTATCATATCACTGTCAGCATTCAATTAGGAGTCATTCTTGGCAGTTTAGGTTCACTGGATGTTTTCAGAAGCTTTCATTCCCATTTCATGGCCTTCATCTAGAGGCCGAGGGCTCATGGAGATTTTTACGTTGTTATGAAACCTAATTTATTTCACCTGATAACTATAACTGATAACTAGATCAGTAACAGACCTTTTAGGACAGGTTTATGTTAACATGAATACAACTTATAGTTAGCAAAAAATAAATCTTCCTATATTATGTTGTGAAATTGTGATGTACAAATGAAAGAATAGTTTCATTAAAATATGAACTATATTCATACATATATGAATCTGTCAACAATTATTATTTTGGCTGTTTTTTTATAAGCATTGCAATTTTATATGATATGTAGGTCCCTCCACTGTGTCACTATAAGCCAAGGGGTCCTGGCCTGAAAAAACTGGTGTTACTCTGTTTTACTGCAATATTTTCAAAATTGTATTTTCATGTACATTCAGATCATTTGGTATTTCAAAGCATATACTCATTGAAGTAAAATATTTTTCTGTATTTGGATGGTGGTGTGGTGTGGTGGTGTGTTTTTGATGTTAACGTTGGCAGCATGGGAGGGTTTGTCTTGGTCAGCAGACTGAAAAACAGGATGGGCTGAAATATTGTTTTTGAGCATCGTTGTCATATTCTCTCCAAAAGGAAAGTAAGGGGGGGGGGGGGGGGGGGCAGTGTAGTGAGTTTAAAGGTATATTTTGTACTGCTGAACCAGCTCCAGGTATTTCATCAGTATGTGTGAGTCATTCTGAGTGACTCAGATACATTTAAATTAACAACCACAGTTACGTAATTCATTCACATCACAGCACTTAGCAGATGGAGGAATCATCCGACAATTCATGATCTGAGAGAGGAATCAAATAACATCGGTCCCGGATTATGAATATCCAAACTCTGTTACCCATCAGATCTGTAGTACGTCCACAGTACAGACAGCCCCCATCATCGTATTAATCCTCGTTTGTTGTGTTTTATTTCTGACAATTCATGAGTGATAAAGAGCCTGGAGGAAGATAAGCTGCTTAACTCAAGTGCTATTTTTAATGAAGTCCTGCATTTCAGTACACCCAGACACACAATCCCCATTAATCAGGGCAGCACTCAGACAGGACGTGGTTTAAGGTTTACGCTGGAGAATAATTGTTCCCACATTGCAGCAGCGTCCTGCTCAGACTAAGTTTAATTTATCAATCTGAATACTTCTTTAAATTGAACGTCTCACTGCAGGCCAGAAACAACAGCTCCAGGGGGGCAACGGACCAGGAATTATTCTCTCACGCTTGAGTGCATGATACCTTTATGAACATTTGGTCTAACTGTACACATGCAACAATGTGCTTAACAGGAGAAAGACTGTATGCTGGTGTACTCTGAAGTAGCTCACAAAGGCATTAGGAGATGCTTGTGTTACTTTCTTGATTGTTGCAGAGAGCCATGCAGGATTAACTAAAATACAATTACATAACTCAGATGTTTCAGGTTCAGGTTGAGGTCACGAGTTTGACCAATTCCTTGCACCGCACGTCCATGGGGCCTCTCATATACTTTTGCAATAGACAAATATTCTGCATTCACTCTCACAAACGTTCTTACAATAATTTAACCCCATCCTCCAAATAACATAACATGGGTTGAGTTACTGTATCTGGAAGTCGAGGCTGCAGCTGTTCAGATCTGTCATCAGACCGCACTTGATTTTGTTTGGACGGAAATGCCAGACATTAAAGAAAAGGCAAGTGTGTGAGTGTGTCTGGGGGTTCCAGCATGATTGGATTACTTTAATTTCGCTTCAGAAATTTGCCTAATTGACCTTTTGAGAGAATTTGTGGTTATTGTAGTTTATCTTATGCAGATAGGAAACATGAAGCGTGTTGACAGGAGGCATTATAAATGAATAACATGGAGAGGCCACGTTTTACAACAGGGACTAATGATGGCATATCCATCTTTTGTTCACTTCATAAGGGTAAGACATCTATGCAACTGGCAGTACTGGTCCATGACTACTTAAGTCCATGACGAGGTATCCAGAAAAATATAAGCCACATTTCTAAAACATTCAAAAATGTGTGTTTGAGTATATTGTATGATGTTTTATTGTATTTATATGTTACAGTGCAACACATCAACATTACTGGGCTACAGCTGCTGTTAACAATACTACTACTTGGAGCCTATAGGGTGTTGGCTGCCGTCATTGTGTCAATTTTATATTCCACATGTAAAATAATCATTTATCGAGTCCCGTAGGACCCAACATCCTAAGAATCTGCAGGGTGTAGAAAGGAAAAACATGTGTACATTGGGTCAACACTAACATCTAGCGGTCGATGAGTGAACTGCATCATGTCAACTCCACCTTCTCTTGAGCACCAAAATACAGCGCCAAACTCTTGCCTTGGCTCCTGTTGATGTTAGTACATGTGTGTTTAAAAGAAAGTGAATGGCTCCAAATTAATGATAGTGTTGCTCCGTAACCGCTTGATGCGTAACTAACAATTGTCCTTTAAGCAGGTTCCTCTTACACCACTTCATTTCCTGCATTTTTATACACTGGAATCAATCAGAGATTGGGACCAATCTGGTTGATACTAAATACTAAACCTCTGTATTGCACTAATCCTAAATGTTATTCTCCTTTATACATACCCAACACTTTCTGATTATGTTTTATTTGTATCAACAAAGAGCGTTGTGCTTTACTGCCTTATCTATGACTGATGTTCCATCTTTGTTGAAAGCATTTAGGCCTATACTTCAGAATATCTAACTCTTGCAGCCGGTCAGTAAAATCCGAGTCAGTAATGAACAATGAATGAAACAATGAAGGAATAACTCATCAATCAATCATATGAACAATTCAGAAATTATAATGCAAACACCATTCATTTATTGGAATATTATTTTATAATACTTTGTAGGTCTCATTCTGTTAAATACATATGTACTAAGCCTGTGTGTATCTATAGGCAGGCATTTCACATTCAGGTTCAGTGTGGTGATGACCAAACATCTCTACTTGTCAGATTCTCTTGTTCCTAACACAGAAGTGACGGCAGAGGAGAGGAGGGGAGCTGCTGCTCATCAATACATCAGCTTATCACCTGCTACCTATTAACCTTCGATCTATGTATCCTCCTTTTACTCCTCCTATATCTGTACTCCTCAACCCTCACTTTAATGCTCCTATCTGCAATAAAACCATCGATCTCCCTGTTGTTCTATTTGTAGATGCCTCTCCATTCACTAAGGTTGGATTTCACTGGAGGAGGGACAGAGCGGTCTCCCTGAGGTCCTCCTTTACATCCTAATATGAACCAGCCGGCAATGCATTGTGGGGTCAACTGTAGAAGACAGGCACGCAGGTCTGACAGGGTGCAATCAGTGTAGGTCCAGATTGAGACAGTCAAGTTGAGCTAGGGCTGGTTTAGTCCAGGTCGGAACCACCTGGATACCTTCAGGGCTACTAAGACAAATAACGTAACTAACTTAGGACCAGTTACTGTTGCTCGTAATGTAACAAGGTAATAGATATCATTGTGTATATGTAGGGAGGAATGTGCGAGTCAGTTAGTTCTTGAACAGTGCTGAATGCTGTCTTGAATCTAGCAGTAACACACTTTTGGGCTTTCTCCAGTGATTCAATTGTGCCAACAAAGCTCCAGATACTATGTGACTCATCAGAAAAAGGGGATTTATTTAAAGAACTCGTCTCAGGTGCTAGGCAGAGTAGAATAGCTTGTCTCGGGGGTGGGATGCATTCATGCTTTCGTCGGTGGAGCAGCAGCGGTAAGGATCCTGGTGAATCTTGGTGGACAATCAAAATATGTGGCTTCATCGCGGTCTTCCGAAGGAACAGTTCTGGCTCTGTGGTCAGAGGGTGCTCAGAGTGGTCATGGTTGATGGGGTAAAGGCATCAAAGGGGCTGTTGTGATACACCCTGTTAGTTTGGTGGCGTGTGCATGTGTGTGTCTATGCACCCTTGAGTGCGCCTGAGTGTGTGTGTGTGTGTGTGTGTGTGTGTCTGTGTGAGTTAGCTTTTCTTCAAGAGTTCAGGTTATATAGCAGCTGACGTGTCTTTAGACAGACACAAATACATCCGGTCCAATTTTTGTCTGCTTCAAGTGTGCACGATGACATCAGACCAGGATCCGCAGTCCAGCTCAGGTTCATTTAAACTAGTCACTGTAGTCGGCATAGATTCATCCAAAAAGAGTCCACTCTGTCATCGCCCTCTGCGAACCAGAGCTCCAATGGGTGCAGGAGGTCTCAGAGGAAGGGGTTGTGGCTGTGTGTCTGTGACTGGGAGCGCTGCGCCGGCCGAGGAGAGAGGGGGAGCAAGGGCTGCGGGAGGTTGGAGGGAAGGTCCAGGAGTCCAGCGGGAGGTTGCGTGAGAGAGGAGGGGAGGATGGGCGTGTGGTGGTGCAGAGGGAGGGGCAGCGACGGGCTGTAGGAGAGCATGTGGGGCGGCAGCGGGGATGTGGAGGAAGGCCGCATTTGGTTGAGGGTGAGGCGAGGCTGGTCACAGTGGAAGGGGTTCGTGGGAGAAGGAGCACTCAGACCTGAGGAGACACAATCGAGTTGGTGGGTCACTTTTTAATAATATCACAATGTGTCACGTAACTTTCAGCAAGCGCTCCAAACATCAGATAAACTGTAGAGACAATGTAAATGACCAGCGGAAACGTGATGTATATATATATATATATATATATATATATATATATATATATATATATATATATATATATATATATATATATATTTATATATATATATATATATATATATATATAAATATAATGAGTGATAGAATGTTCCTGCAACTACAGCACATGAGTTCCTTAATGGTTGTGTGTTACCTGAGAGGAAGGGGTTATTGTGCATCTTGCTAGGAGGGTTGGAAGGTATCAGAACATCCAAATTGACCAATGACGCCCCCGTAGCTCCCAGGAAGGTCTCTGGGGTTCGGCACACACGTGTAGATGGAGCGCTGAGCGGGGGGGCTAGCCGGGAAAGGTCGAACATCTCTGGGCTGGCCGACTCCCGTCCGTTTACTTGGGGTTTCAACTGAGGGTCAGTCCCAAATGGATCTGGCTCGTAATCATCTCCAGCGAATGGGTCAGAGTCGGCCTTTTCCCCAAACAGCTCTGCATCTACAGGACAGAAACAAGTTTCGAAAAACATAATAGGGTGCACGCCTGCTACATTTTTCAAGTATTATGAAGGTAATACTGTAATTTGTGACAGTGCTATTGTATTAGACATTAACTTGTGTCCATTCGTGGTACATTATTGCTAAATTTGACGTTTTTGTCCAAAGCGACTTACATTAAGTACATTTGTCAAAAGAAAGAAACCACAACATATCATTGCCGATAAAGTAAGAGCTAAAAAATAGAAACAAGTGTAAAGTAGTCAAACATCTCGTAGCTGTCCGACTATACGACAACCACTGTCAATGTGAAGATTTATTGCTTCTGTCAGACCCAATTATACTGTCAAATCCACCGTACAGTCTTGTACTACACTACCTGTGGGACTAGCAGGTTGAGGGGAGGACACTCGAGGAACCTCCTGTGTAGGGTTCTCCTCTTCTTGTGCAGCAAACGGATCTGTCCCATCACCACCTGCTGTAAACAGTATACTCTTAAGCAGAGCGCACATCTTAAAGTTATGACAGATATTGAAAACTGCAGCGTATATGAATTTTGATGAGGCTGGTGTTTCTGAGAGGAACCTCCGCCTGTTGGGCTTTCCCATGCATGATTGACAGGACTGGGGGAGACGGGTGCAGCTTCCCAGGGATCTGTGTGCGAGTCGGCACATGGAGCCCAAGGATTGGATGCGTTGGAGTTTGAAGGCGGGGCTGTCCAAGGGCTACCAATCACAGGAGTGCTGGAGTGAACCGCTGTGATGACAGGCAGGCAAAAAACCCCACAAAACTCATTGAGAAGCATTAAAAAAAACACACATACTCACAGAATGGGTGTTTTATGTGATGAGCCACCCACCTACAGAGTCCCAGGGGTCAGAGGTGATGTCATCGGTGGGCTGGGCAGAGTTCCAAGGGTCACTTGGCTGAGGCGGGGCCTCAGATGAGGGGCCAAATATGTCCACCAGGTCCAGCATTGCAGACTACAGAGGGACACAAAACCATTCTGTTCATCTGTGCCAAATATTCTCTGGTTTTGAACCATGCGCGACTCTTAATACCACTGAGATAGAATGTAATATCACTGCCACTGTACTGAAAACACACGTTTATAACAGCAGGAGCACTTATGAAAATGTCAGGAATTACGTCAGTCAGAGAACCATTCTTCTCCCCCTGCTCTTTATTTCCATGCTTTTTCTATGAGACACCTGAAAATACCAGGAGTTCTATGACAAGATGCATAATGTGACCAATTACAAGCCATGGGGACCTTTACATAAGAGAGCTGGTGACTCTGATTGGCTTGTTGACCGGCCAATGAGTAAGGGGGCCGGTGTGCTATGAGATAAGGAGTATGCTTTCAGGGAAATGTCATGCTGAGCTCAAGGTTAAACAAGACAAAGTCATTATCATTCAGCAGGCACCTCCTTCTTCTCTCTCTCTCTGCCGTTTCCCTCTCAAACCTCCCTCATTATGCTGATCAACGTCGTTTTGTCTCGTTTCACTGCCTAGCCCACAGTCCGCACCATAAACTCTGCTTCATTCTCTAAATGCCTGCCAAAAAGACCCCACCTACAAACGCACCTGCCCACCCCTCCGTGAAAAGACACTCGCGTAGCAGCATGCAGGCACCCACACGCCTACTGTGCAGCACACACGCTTTTACAACTCACCTCCTGTGTCCCTGACTGACTCTCTCTCCTGCTCTCATCCAGGGCCTTCTGTAACAGAGACTCGTCTCCTTGACGACAGCACTGCACCTGCAGGGGCGGCATCGTGACATCATCAACATTATTGCCGCGGCTCGGTGTGGACGCGCGCACACGCACCCACATACACACCAGCGTTAGTGAAAACAGTCTGTGGTTGGTTGGTTTGGCCCAGCAAAACGAAGGCAGCACTGGTGGCTTTTTTTGTGCTGTTGAAATATTAAGTTGACAAAGACCAGAGGCTGGTTTAGAGAGAAATAATGCAGACGATGGTTTATAGAAGTTAAACATTACTTGTGTGAGGAAAAGTCCTGGAAAGAAGTGGCTGAAGATGGAAAATGTTGGGAAGAAAATCATTGATTGACCACAGATTAGCATTTTAGTTAAATTGTATTAAAAATATGGTTAATAAATGCTGACACTGAAGGATATGGAGTGAGTCGTGTTTCTCTCTTTGTGTGCGCGTGTTTATGTGTGTACCTGCTACTCCTTTTGGTTATAAGGTTTAAAGCAATCTGAGGTTGAGTGTCTTCATCCATCTCTATGGTAACAGGGGAAGGAAGGGCTAGCTAGTGTTAGGTGGGCGAATGTTCAGAACGGTTGTAACAACATTTTCATTACTGGAATCATCAAGAGGCAATAAGACATGTGACTCAAATGCAGGAGATGAGTAGTGTGTGTGTGTGTGTGTGTTGTTTTACTTTCTGACTTTCCTCCCTGCTCATGGCTAAAGCCAGCTGGAGCTGCAGCTCCTCCTCGCCGCTGGTCTGGGGTCGAGCCTGCTCCAGGTCTGAGGCGGCACGAGGGGACGAGGACGAGGCTGCAGAGGGAACAAGTGCAAAGAAGCAATGATGGTGTGCGGTCAGATTGATGTGGGGATGCATGAGCAGACGCACAGAGACATGGAGCGCGGGAAGTGCGGGGCTGACTAATATATTTTCAGGCCTACACTGCAGTATTGATAATCTATGTGGCGGATTATCCGTGCCGCGCTACAGCACAAAATACATCTCATTAGGGATCAGCCTGAATACAAGTGTGTATTTTTAACGCTCCATCTGTTTATTAATTGCCACACTTAAAATAAGTTGTCCAGTGTTTCAGATAAGATATGTGCTAAATTCTAAATTCAGAGCATATGAAGGGTTGCCTCCACGTGGCTCTCAACATGGCGATGGCTAGCCGTTTAATGGTGGTGATCATGGTTTATTCATTGTTCTCATTGAGGCAGGCAGCTGTCAGCAAAAAAGTTCTCAAGGAGAAAACCCTGCCTGACTCTCTAACACGCAGTGGATGAGACAGAAGGTCCCATGCAAAAGCTCAAGCGGCTGCTCTATAACAGTTTTATGTTGTTTTCAAGTTTGGAAGGGGCTCATTGTTGCCCCCTGTGGACATTGAGAGGAAAACAGCTAATTCAACTGTGGGCTTATTACCCTGGCCTCAGGGTTCATTAAAGAGGCCATTACAGGTTTAGAGCACAACAAGGAGGTGAAGAAGCCACACAAGTAAACTTACTTAAACACAACTTGAATAAATTCGCCATATGAACGAAAAATGTTGATGTTCACAAATTGTTTTCACTTCCTCCAAGTGGCCCAAAAGAGTAATTGCGGGAGGAAATACAAACGATACTCACAGTTAAAGGAGGACGGAGAGCCTCTGGACCGGCTGAACTCCTCGCCGTACAACACAGCCATGCTGGGCTGGCTTGTGCGCCGGCCTGGGTGGTAAGACGGGGGTATACCTCCGTACACACCCCCGCCCCCTCCACCTCCACCTCCACCTCCCCCTCCACCTCCACTGCCTCCCCCAGCCATGCGCTCCTTGGTCTTTAGTGCTTGACTCCTCTCCTGGCGGAGCCGCTCCTCATCCCGGAGGAGACACACCAGTTGGCGTGCTTTTTCTCTCACATTCGCCCCCTGGTCTCTACCGTCCCGGTCCACGTACTGGAAGTCACGTAGCGTCTGAACCACGCATAGACAAAAGACATTTGATGATACTTCTGGAGATGCAGGAAAACCTCAATAATTTGACCATCAGGAATGTAACGATATCCGAGTTTGAATACAAATTAAGAATACATATATAAGGAAATGTTTTCCGTTGAAGCAAAAGAACAATAAACAATAAAGCAGCTCTGTTTCTGAGGCGTTCAGATTGCAGAGGTTCTGCTCTTGTCCAGTACCTGAATGGTGAATGCATTCTCACGGCACTGTTGGGCCACTCTTTCTGATCCAGTCTTCAACAGGTAATCCAACAGAGTCAGGGCCTGGAGTCAAATGCAGATCACCACAATGATGCTCCAAAATAATGTTTTTATACATCAATCTACAGCATAGACATACATGTATGTGTAATAGGATGGATGCAGGAAAATAATGGTATAACCATGTTAGTAGCTATGTGAGGCATGCTAACATGCTTACAATGGTAATGCAAGGATGCTGATATTTAGCAGATATCATTTTTACCGTGTCCACTTTAAAATGAGACCAAATGTGCATATAGGCAGATTTACCAGGCTATCTCATAGTATGGCAGCCTTTCATAGCCAATTCATTGTGGGTGGGCTATAATTATCAGAACAATAGAAACATTCAGGCTCCTTCACATAAAAATGTTAAATAAAAGATAATGGAATAAATTCTGCCGATTTATTTAATGACCCTAATATGATATCCTGCGATATCCCGACCCAGTCTTTGGGAATGACTGCTCTTTAGATCTTGAACATCTGTTTTAATTCATGGCCAATCTAACTGCTGACAATAAAGTACATCTATCCATCTAGATGTCAAGATATATCACTCTGAACCACAAATGTCAACCTCAGAGAAGGAAGTTAAATCAATCATGAAAGAGTGGAAGTGTAGGGGAGGGAAGTTGTGGTGAGCGGTCACAGCTAAAGAAACACTTAAAGCTGAGCAGAAAGGAAGAGAAAACACACATACAGAGGAATTATAATGAAACTGTGTATTCAAAGCTGACAGGAATGTTTTACGAGGTCACCTTGTAGACATGTCTCCAGTTCTTGCCGCTGTCATTGAGGCGTTTCCACACCATGCCCATGACCTCAGCAAACGCCACCACATTGAAGGTCAGGTCAGCGATCTCTGACATGAGAGACGAGGACGGGCCCCATGGATCGTTCGAGGTGGCCTCACGCACCTACGCATCACCAGCAGCCATATTTACATTCCATGCACATATTGTTATAAATCATCCTGAGTACAAGTACAACAGAAAACTACAAAAATGAGAGATTTGTTCCGATTTGTTCTGATCCGAAAAGACATCAGTGTTATTTTAAAGGAGTTGACGCATCGTCTTACATATCAAACCGACTACTTCCTTTTTATTACCTTGATCTCGGCTTCTGAATAGTTGTGCACAATATTCTTCACCTGCCGGCGCAGGGCTGAGGTTGTCATGGTGACAGGTGATGGAAGCTGTGGAGGGATAGGAAGTGGAAAACAAACAAACAAACACTCAACAGGTGAAGAGAGGCGCTGAAACGTGGACTGGAGGAGGAGGAGGAGAGGAGAGGTAGCTATGGCAATGAAGGCTCCTCTTCTCTGTCAGGAGTTCTAGGACGCCCTGTAAGGGAGAGAGAGAGAGAGAGAGAGAGAGAGAGAGAGAGAGAGAGAGAGAGAGAGAGAGAGAGAGAGAGAGAGACACTAAAAATTCAATCTAGAAGAAACTATATATCATTCCTCCCCTTTTATCTAATTGGCAGATTCAAAGACGGACAACGAGCGATGGATCACTTCGATAACGAAGAATGAAAGTTCTGGAGTCAAAAGGAGCATTTCTTTTCTATGATTTCTGACTCATGATGACAACTAACACCATGATGTTTAGCAGGTATTTGGTGACAAACCAACGTCTTGGACAAGTTGTCATTTTTGACCCGTTGCTACCAACGTTATTACATTTCGTCTTGAAGGGAAGATGAACGACGCTGCCATCCACAGGGCCACATTGCTGGCACGGCTAGAACAATGGGTAATGTTAAAGGCTGCACTCTGGGATTTATTTCTTTGCTATTCACGCCAGTATGAAAACACTGAGAGATACACACATGACTGATGACAGCGACTGTGACAACTGGTGCTTGCACAGGAAGTAGGTCATTTCAAAGCTCTGGCACTCAGGTGTCTGATGAGGCTTCTTGGCAGCTTAATTTATTCAGGCCAACACACCCATACAGCTGCTGATGTGTGCACACACACACACACACACACACACACACAAAACCTATTTTTCTCTTCCAAATTCATATTTCAGAGAGGACACAAGGGAACTGATCATTAAGGGCTCCTGTGATAGGATGTGATCGGTATTGTAATGTGGGTTGACATGGATGCTTTGTCTGTGGTGGCTACTCACTGCGACGAGTGGTATTATGGGCTTTTTCCAAACATGAAATTATTTGTTTACTTGGTTGACTCCAAATGTAGAGGGTGTTCCCTTTCTCGACATGGTAGAGTCCTATGTTTTAGGGACATCCTATTTTAAATAGAGAGGCATCTCTGTTTCATTTATAGAAGGTAGAAGTGAAGTTATTCAGTGATGAAATATTCTGATATATTCACTTAGTTTTTATTTATTTGATGCCACAATCGGATTAGGAGACATAAGAGCTCCACAGTTGCGTATAAAGGCCTGCCCTCTGCTCTCTCTCTGGCAGTATTTGTTACATTTTCCAGGCCTCCTTTTTGCAGCAACAATTTGCAGCTTAAACAGCAGCTGCATCAGATGTGTGTATTTTGATGGAAATTAAAAGGCTCTCTAAAGCCACACATTTACATTTCTTTACTAATGATTAATTCATCAAAAAATAATTAATCATTATGAGCTTATTACAGCCTATTTGCACTCTCAGCTGTATTATGAAGTAAAAAGCAAATAAAACAAACAAAAATAAACTTGACGAGAAGGACAAGAATTATGCAAGTACATCTACATCAAGTACACATGCAGATGCTCAGTAGAAAAAAAATTGGGATCAGGCATTAAAAGCATGTGATAAGGACACAATCCGTTGTGGGTCAGCTGACCTATCGGGCCTTTGAGCTTGTGCCCAGTGAGCCCGTTCAGTAATTCCACCATGCATTTGCCTCCAAATATAAGAACACTAACAGAATGCTATAAACGGGATGACTAACACTAAGACTTGGGTTTTGTTTTTTAATTGATTCATTCTAGTGACTGTCCCCTTCTGCTTCACAGCATTTAGCTGTCACACTGAAACAAGTGACAGGATGCCTCAACCCGCTGAAACGCAGACATCAGCAGAAGTGGAGAGGAAGTGAGATGCACCCAGCAGACAGAAAGCTCCCAATGTTTGTGTGCAAGAGAGAGACGGAGAGAGAGAGAGAGAGAGAGAGAGAGAGAGAGAGAGAGAGAGAGAGAGACACACACAGAGAGACAGACAGACAGACACAGAGAGAGAGAGAGAGAGAGAGAGAGACACACACAGAGAGACAGACAGACAGACAGAGAGAGAGAAAGAGAGAGAGAGAGAGAGGGAGGGAGGGACGGAGAGAGGGAGAGTGAGGGAGAGATAGAGACAGAGAGAGAGAGAGAGAGAGAGAGAGAGAGAGGGAGGGACGGAGACAGGGAGAGAGAGGGAGAGAGAGAGACAGACAGACAGAGAGAGAGAGAGAGGGGGAGGGACGGAGAGAGGGAGGGACGGAGAGAGGGAGAGAGAGAGATAGAAACAGAGGGAGAGAGAGAGAGAGAGAGAGAGAGAGAGAGGGAGGGACGGAGAGAGGGAGAGAGGGAGACAGGGAGGGGAGAGGGAGAGACAGGGAGAGAGAGAGGGAGAGACAGGGAGAATGAAGGGCATAAAGAAGAAAGTGAAGCTCAGCAGCTTCAACCAGTATCACCTTTCTGCAAAATCATCTTCAGCTCTATGTTCGTACACACACACACACACACACACACACACACAGTTTATCAAATGCTGCTGCTGTCCAAGTGATTGGAACTTTTGTTCTTATCCCTTTACCTGACCCTCACGACGACGATGGTGGAAGAAGCATTCAAACCATCGACCGAATTAAAAGCAATCCCACACAACGTTGCATTACAAAACCGTATTGATGTAAAAGGACAATTTGATACTTAAAGCCTCATATGTCTCCTTTATGATGAGCGGCCCCTGTCAGTGTTATCTTCTTATTCATCATTACTATTGCTCCACCGAGATGTAAGCTGCAATTTAATGGTGTAGCTGGTGGACGTGGAGCTAATTCCAATGTCTTCACATACTGTGGTTTAATAACAATCTGTCATATTTTATTAAATGATGTGTTTTTAATTTTAGATTTTATTGTGAAAAAAAAGCATGTAACAATAGCTATAGTATAAGCTGTAATAGGCTATTTGTTTGACTACATGTAGTTACTTTCAATATTGTTACACGTATAAGTGTAACAATATGTTATATATATATATATATATATATATATATATATATATATATATATATATATGAGAGAGAGAGAGAGAGAGAGAGAGAGAGAGAGAGAGAGAGAGAGAGAGAGAGAGAGAGAGAGAGAGAGAGAGCTCCACAAACACCCATGTGTGTTCTTTCAGTGTAAAGCTCTGGAGACAGACGGGTGTGAAGTCAAACGGTGGAGCTGTTCTAATGCGACCCTCGGACGCATCCCAGCACCCACGTTGGTTTTACAGGGATGTTTTCTGATGCGCAGCCACGAGCTTCACATGTAAATCCCTCATCTGGGTGTAATAACTTTCAACTGATTCACTTTGCAGTCACTACATCGGGATGGACCGCCATATCTCCAACAAGAGAACCCGGTGAAATCCTCAACTCAACAGTCGTGACGCTCAACTGCAGGAAAACACGACTGTGGATCACACCGACCGACTGCTCAAGTTTATGAACCGACATGGCCCCGCGTGATGCGCCAACATGCTCCACGTTTATGGATGCGCATGCGTCCTGTGACCAGGTGTAGGCTGCTGTGTATTTCAGGTGGCGATGGAGAGGAGGGCCCTCTGCATAATGCATGCCCCCCCCCCCCTACACACACACACACACACACACACTCTTGTGGTGGATTCCCTGTGCGGGCTGCCATGTGTAGCACAGATTCATGTGCGAGGCCAGCTGCCACTCCAGAGTTGTCTGATACATGTAGGTCAGCACAGCTCAATGCGTTGTAGACTGCATGTCGCGTTACGTTATATAAATGCTCACTTATAAGGAGAATTATTGGCATAAGACCCCCCCCCCCCCCCCCTCGGGTTCAGCATGCCGCTTACCTTGCCCATTGCTCATCTCTCGCCTTGTCCACGGAGCATCCTCGTCCCGGTGATGCCCCCTCCGCTGGGACCAGCAAGAGCACGGCGACCACGGCGATCCCCCACCTCCCAGATCCGGCAAACGTGAGAGAGGTAACCGAATTGAGACTTGTTCACCTTAAATGGGAGAGTCCGAGTCCAAACCCCCCCGGCCTAGCCCGGACGACGAGAGGCGCTCAGGCAGTCAGCGGTGAAATCCGCATAGGACGAGGATAAGCCAGAGTACACGGCTCACTCGCTCCCTCTCTCACTCCGGCAGGCAGGCAGGCAGCCCCGTCCACACGCGCACACGGCACCGGCAGGCCACGCACGCATGCAGCACACACGATCACAACGGCGAGCGTAAACGCGAGGCAGGGACGGGGGCGCGTCGTTCGCAGACTCAGCGCTGCCGTTAACCTACTATCACCCGCGGATGGATGCGAGAGTGACGGCGTGAATGAGACGCGGCGAACATTACTCCGCGTCCGTTGTGTCAGAAGAGCAAACGCTTTATTCATTCACACCAAAAAGAACAACAGAGATTCCGTGACACGTTTCCCCTTATATTTGGTTAATACTGTAAATCGTGTCATCTCCGTCATCGAGCTCATCCATCAGGTCACACAGGTGATCCACCAGGTCTTCCATCAGCGCATACACCTGTCGGATACATATAGATGATAAATATGTTACATATGGCTGTAGAACACCTGTGATTGAGTGTTACACTTGAATTTACAACGGATTCTATATTTTAAAGTGTGTGGTCAAAATTAAAGAAGCAGAGGCTTTTTATTATGGCTTCAAGCTTCACAACATTTCCTATGCAACCAGATAGTGTATTTTATTAGACACTGTCCTCCTAAATGTCCACTTCGTTCAAACCCCTCCAGTTTGTAATGCAGGTATTATTTTTTCTTTTTTAAACCACATCTCAAGCCTGATCTGAGATAAGCTTGATGTCATAATCAGGGTTATCAGAGTAAAAAACTCCTCAAGCAGAAATGATCCAACTGTTGTCAGAGGCTGAGTATTCCCCAGAACGAGCATGCCGAACTGTGATAACATGGAAACGGTGAGACACAGACACAGATACTTGCCTTTTTGGACAGGAGCCTTGTGTAAAAGTCCATCACCTCCGGCTTTACATGGTGGTCATCAGGAGGTCGTTGACTGGTGTCGTCTGGAGGAGCATCACTCAGCAAAGGGGATTTCTTCCCTTGTTTCTTCCTCACTCCCTTGCTTCTTTGCCCCTTCTCTCCGATGTCCTGTACACATGATGGACAGGTAGAAGACAGTAATACAGTAAGTTACTGATGACTTTCACTGAGCACCCACACTGAAAAAATTATAACCCTGCTCAAACTAAAAAAAATGATGTCCAGATATCACATCTAATATATTTGACTTCACAGAATCTAAATTGAGTAACTTCTTATGAACTGATTATTTTAGTTTGATGTAAATAATAATACTGCATTTGACTCAACTTTAATTCTTTGCCTTGATCCAAATTATTTTCTTAACATTTTAGTAATCGAACCAAACTAATAAATTGAAATTGAACCAACCTAATGTATTCACTTTTAACTGAATTAAATAATTAATTTACATATATCCAAACTATATTTTTCACATTTTATTTGACTTCAAAAATAATTTGTTTCCCACCTTATAATCTCTATTAAAAAGACACTTGGCCAACAGATTAAGTTAACTGTATTTATTAATATTTAACATACGAACCATATGCAACATATCAACACAGGTGGACAGGGGAGAAGAATCAGAATCCAGAATCAGAAGGTCCTGGTGGTTTCTTGCTATTTTACTCTGGAATGTTTCATCAAAGAACAGGAGAAGGAGCTTCTTTTATCTGGAACTTCTTAATAAAAGTGGCTTTGTATCTCATTAACATTACCATAACCATAGGAAAAAATCCTACTCTGTTGAAAACGGATTGTTTTCACAAATGTCGCACTTGATTGAAGAGACCTTTTGAGTGGAGTCCTGAGAAGGATGATTCCTAGTCAGATGTTTGTCAACCCTCCCATGTCTTGGACGAACAGGGACAATTTGCATGGATGCATGGATGGGGATGGCAGTCTTTGCATTTCCACATCAGATAACTGAGAAAACAAAGGAAGAAATAGTTAATTCCCTTACAGGTGATACTGATTTGTGTTGGCTCAATCAACAGAGATAAAAAAATACAGTAGTCCATTTGCTGCTAAGAAAATGTATAGATGAGTGAGGGTCTAATATTCAGGGTGATTTGTGCAATGATTAAAAAGGTGATGTGCAGGGTAGATGCAATATATTACCTGCAGGTTGGATGAAGATACAGGCTGCAGCCAGGGAGCTGAAGAGAGCAGCCTTGTGGATCTGAAAGCATACAAAATAAAATAAAATAAAATAAACAATTACTACTCTGTGAAGACCATATAATACAGAACCAAGAAGTAAACCTTTCTGGGTGGAGAGCGAGATACCTGGTGTTTTCTCTCCAGCAAACGACAGCTCAGCCGCAGAGTAGGAGGGCTACTGGCCCAACTAGCTGTCCCGGATATTAGCAAGTGCTAGCACGTCTCCCGTAACAGCAGCACCGCTAAAAAAATAAAATAAAAATACAGTACGAGTGTAGCGCTGGACCTGCGGACGGACTGTATATAACTAAAGCCTCAAGTGGTAATAAGTATGAGAGCTTGTAGTGAGCTAGCTCGATGCTAACTTCGCGTAGCGGTTAGCATACGCAGCTGACACCCGCTTCCCAGGTCACCACAATGGCTTTCCTGCTCAGTTAACCCTTGTGTGGTGTTCGGGTCTGTGGGACCCGTTTTCCTTTTTTATTAAAAGAAAAAGTATACAATTAATTAATTTTTCAAACTGAGACTCACTGACTTTGGCTCATTTTCTGTGAAGAACATATATCAGAATACATATTTAATGACCACACACCCTACACCCCCCCTACACATTTCTATTACATATAAGATGTCCGGGTCCACTGGACCCGGGGCTAATGGAAGTGTGGAAATTGATGTTCTGTGTAGCCTACCACCACACACACACACACACACACACACACACACACACACACAGCAGGCCTAGACAGGAGGAGGACAGGAGTGTAGGTACACAGAACATCAGAGGGTCGGGTGTGCGGGGGGGGTGGGGGCGGACGGTGTTCACGGGCGGTGTTGCAGCCTTGTGTGGGAACCGCAAGTGCAGAAACACAAAAGAAGCGGTTCCCGCGCGGGGTTGCGGCGTTGTTTGTCGGCACTGTCTGCTCTCATTTTCTCGCACATTTGACCCTCTGTCTTGCGGGAATCTTTATTTTCTCACTCTATCTGCTACAAATTGGAGGCGGGACACCATAATTATAGCTTTGCCAGTGTGGTTTCTTATCACAACCGATCAAGATGGCCAAAAGGTACTCTGTGCAGAGGGCCCTGGAATTGATTTTGGAAGAGAGAGAAGTTTTTGAATGGGCTGCACGGTGGTCTAGTGGGTAGCACTGTCGCCTCACAGCAAGAGGGTCCTGGGTTCGATTCCTGGGTCGGGGTCAAATTTCGGGTTCCTTCTGTGTAGAGTTTGAATGTTCTCCCCGTGTAAGCGTGGGTTCTCTCCGGGTTCTCCGGCTTCCTCCCACAGTCCAAAGACATGCAGGATGGGGATAGGGTTATTGATGACTCTAAATTGGCCGTAGGTGTGAATGTGAGCGTGAATGGTTGTTTGTCTCTACATGGTGGCCCTGTGATAGACTGGCGACCTGTCCAGGGTGTACCCTGCCTTCGCCCAATGACAGCTGGGATCGGCTCCACCCACTGCGACCCTGAATACAGGATAAGCGGTAGACAATGGATTGATGGAGAAGTTTTTGATGATGATGTAGAGGGAGAGGATTCAGAAGAAGAGGGTTCAGAATTTGAGTATCACATTTCTGAAAATTCAGAGTCTGACAGTGACTCTGAAGAAGATGATGAGATTGAGCATCAGCCAGTTCCAAAACAAAGAAGAGCCACAGGACCAGGCCGTCAGCAGCCATACCCAGGACCAAGCCGTCAGCAGCCATACCCAGGACCAAGCCTTCAGCAGCCAGCCCCAGGCCCAGAACAAGCCAGTCAGCATGGAGCAAGTGAGGAAACATGGATGTCAAAACATTCTGAAATTGAATGGTCTTCTCGCCCAAGAAAAGAGCCACCCCGCAAGGCTGCCAATGTGATAAGGATGCAACCAGGGCAAACACGGATGGCAGTTACTCACACACAGGACATCAAGTCTTCTTTTGAGCTATTAAGTTATAAATGTGACCTAACAAAGGTAAAGGGCAAATATTAACCATATATATTGTTTATACTGCTTGTAATTGGGATAAGGTAAACATCTGTTCAGTATTTTAACATAAAAGTGTTTGATTGTGAGGCATTAAAAGCCACAAAATGCAACGGGTCCCTCAGACCCACAAACGCTGGCTGAGTAACAACAATATGAACACTACACAAGGGTTAAACAAAACGCTGGAGGCTCCGGTTGTTACCGGCTCACATCTCCAGCGCTTCACTCGGACTATATTTCCTTTCTTTCACGATCCTGATACTTGTAAAAGCGCGTCACAAATAAATGTATTATTTATGGTGATAGCATTACTGGTAAATGCTAGCTAGCCACCGCCAAAGCTAGCTAGCCAGCTTAAATTGGGCTGTTCTTTGCACACGCATAAAATACTAAAACTTTAATTATCAGCAACTGCTTTGCTACTTACGTGTATTTTTGGATGAAATCCACCCAGGACGTAAACGATATCCACGTCAAACGGTGCGTCTGGCCAGCATGCCGAGAGATAGGGACTTCGCTGCTCTGACTGTGCAGTGTGCAATTCACATTTGTCTCAAACTTAAAATATTACCTGCAGGTCATGACGGAAAAAAAATGTTTTGGGAGAAATCAAAAACTTTGTTTTGGGTCCTTTAGACGTATATTTAGTTCAGGATAAATTAAACTTGATGTCTCTAAATGCAAAAAGAATGAGTTTCACAATGGAATCAATAATTTTATCGTGTTTTAAATGGCAGTTATTAGTTTGAATGAACAACTGCATGTAACACTTTTTTCAGTGCAGGAGAGTTGAATTTCCACATGTTGCTGGTATGCATTTCACGTCATCAAAAACTACCTCCCACATATTCTGTGGTTTATTATACTGGAGGTTGTGTGCTTTTTGAGCTGAGGTACAGCTGCGGCTGTGTGTGCACCACAGATGGCTTGGACTGCTTTGGGTTTTATTAATTCACACCCTGGGCGTACAGTTGGAGAGCAGGTGCACATTTTCACACAGTGTCCTGTTACCATGGTTCCTTGTGAGTAATAGGCTGTACCTTACCTATGACTCACTCAACCATCACGCAGAGGAGAAAGCCACTCAGCAAAATACACAGGCAAGACTGCGTCTCTTGTCTATTTCTAAATGTAATATTACTTTATTTTCTGGGGCCTTTGATGGCTGACAATGGAGTCATGAAGCATTAGCAGAGAGATGATGTCGTGGCAGATTCATACCCGGAGCATAGTTTATATGATGACCGGCTGAGCCACCAGGACGCGGCATCTCGTCTGTATTCAAACAAGACAGTCCTCATTAAGGCTTTCAGTCACTGGCCAGGAAAAAGTTGCTGAAATTCAGATTGGTGAACAGGAGCGTGGGTGGGGTGAGGACGGGTGCAGGAAAACAATCATCTACATTAAAATGGACGGGAGCTGAGTGAGCGCTTTTGCTCGTTATCTCACCCGACCAGTCACACTGCAAAAACATGAAGGGCCATGACCAGATTCTATTGCTAAGCTACTATAATGACTTCTCTGGGGGACAAAACACTGCACGGACAGCATTAGCTTCCTATGGTTAGTGAGTGGGTGGACTGAATGTGCAATGGCTGTTTAACCACTACGTATCACATGGTTGGTGATGCACACACACACACACACACACACACACACACAATGGGACACACACATTTGCGTTCATACAGAGAAGTAAATTAGTCAAACACGGTTGTATTTGGTGGCACAGGTGCTCTTCTTATGAATTAAACCATCCCTTTAGTGTTATGGAGAGGACACCAACATACGCACAAACACATAATGCATTTTCTTTTCTCCCAAAAATAGCCAACAGAACGTTATATTGTAGGTATATATATATATATGCTTTACTGAGAACCAGCAGTAGGGGGATTGTGTGGAGGCAGATGAATGGCAGATGAATGAATGTTAAACTGGCAGCTCATTTGAAGTAGTGCAGGGGGTCACTACTAAGCTAAAAGTCAAATGAAGTTATGTGTCTTTATACTTAATTCATGCTCATAATTAAAACACATCTGAGCATTTTATAGTTGCCCATCTCTTTACTGACAAAGGTGAGTCAGCTACACAAACACAGATACCTTTTCTCTGCACACCGCCACTGCTTTTTTTGTTGCAGATCTGGACCTCGCTGCATTCCTCTCCTCTTCAGCAGCTGCTCCTCCCGTTTTCTCACTCTTCTCATCCGTTTGATCAGCCGTATCTGCGAGGTAATAATACAACAGTAAGCAGCACGAATCATCACCAATCTATCTGGTTGAAAAGTCTGAGTCTCACCAGCGTCAGAGTTTGGGGATTCCTCCTTTTTATCGATCCACGTGTCTCTCTCTGGAAGGCCAAGCAGGTTGCTGAGCCGCATGGCCTCATCAGCCATTGTGTCAAGCAGTTTCCTCCACAGTTGCCGCCTGCAGGGGGCACCAAACACTACCATAAAATGTAGGTCCTGGGACACCGATGCATCGATAGTGCATGTCTGGTTTTTGTGTGTGTGTTGTGAACCAGGATGCAATGATTGAGATGCTACATGATCTACATGTGTGTTTATGGCTCACCCTATAGTTGCTGCTGTTAGCTGGTGGTGTTGCAGTTGAGGAGGTTCAGAAAGCTGCATAAGCAAGGAGTTGAGCTGGGCCAGGCTTGTTTCTTGAGACTCTTCCTCAGGCAGAGACAGCACAACCTAAAGTAGAGAACAGATGAATGGACGGATATGTTATGTCTTTAATGTATCATCGTAGTATACAGAAGTGCATTCAGAGATGCCTGTGAGACGATAACCTTGGATCTGGGTACATTTCCTACTATATGAATGTGTTTTGTACTCGCCTAGTGTTATGATGCACCATAACATCACTTAATGACTTTACCTGTTGAAGTGTATTGACAGATAGGTCCCAAGTGTGGTCCACATGCGCATGCCACAGACTCTTAAGGTCCTCCACTGGCTGATGGTGGTACTGCGACTAAAACATTGTACAGAGCAGTCTTAGAGAAATGATTGTCACGCTCCATGATGATAATACTCAGTAATAATTATCCTTCTCTAACAAGTCATCTATGTTCTATATTCACAAGACCAATCTAATCAGCCTCCAAATTAACCCAGTTAAAAACCAGGTATCTATTACACTGCCATGGCAACAAAACCTCGGTGCAGAGGTAACATTGACTTGTTTATGATATTAGAAGTTATTATCTATTATTAGTTGATGAGCTAGCAGGAATTATGATGGCAATAATATAATTGTGGACTAACATAAAATCCAGGTTGGGAAGGGGCGGCTATTATGAGTTGATCACCCCCTCGCCTACAGCCAGTGAAATGTCAAAAAGAACACTATAAATGGGCCAATTAACGGACTATCATCTCACACTGAATGAGGGGGTGTGACTAAGACTCAGACCGAACAAAAATACTCTGTACAAAGAAACATGTCTGATACATCAGTGATACATGAAACTGGGCCCACCTGATGTGTGATTAGCAATGTGTCTCAGACTATATGACACAAAAATATACATGTTGTAGGATCATTCTCTGTGGGCCAGGCCGAAGTCATAAGAAGAGTACAAAAAAAGAAACTCCACCGATCACTAAGGAGTGGAAACCTTGGGGTTTTTGGCTAAAAACTCTTGCTCCTCAGTGATGTAGAGTTCTGCAGGAGAGCTGGGTCTGTCTGGGGTGTGGATCCCCCACAGCACCTCATCCACAATCGACCGACACGTTTTCACCTTCACTAGCTCTTCCAGCTTTGTCTGCTTGTGCGCACATAACAGAAACAGACAAAAAAAGATATTGGTTTCTGGTCTTGGAAATCTTAATGCCATCCCTCCTACATCTTTCCGTCTCACTTCTGACATCACCTCTATGAAAAGCCTTTGGTCTGCAGTCTTGTCCTGGTACAGAGCTACTCCCCTCAATGTGACCTGCATGGACGCTCCTTGCAGCAGCACAGGGTGGGTGTTGAGCTGCCACAGTTGAGTTTTAATGCCTGGCTCTTTTGACTTAAACATGAACTCAACCTGCTGGGTGTCACCTGGTCGGATCACACCTGGATCAGAGGGGAAGCAAAATCACAAGCAGGAATGCATGTTGAATACTGGTTCAAAGACAGGGCTGACACACAGACAAACAGCGTATGAGGTAGGGTTAGAGTTAGGCAGCAGGTGGTAACATTTGTGTGTACCAGAGGAGGAGTTGAAGTAGAAGTGCTGACTCTTTGTTCGTGATCGCAGGTTAGGGAAGCTGTTTTGCAGAGGAATCTGCTGCCAGCTGTAGAAGATGACTGTGCTGCCTTCATTGTGCAGCTCCAGCTGGGATGAAGCAATGTCTCCAGTCAGGGCCTCAAAGAAGATCCTGGCACCGATTCCTACTTCTCCCTGATCAATGAGTGTTGGAGAGTGAGAAGGTGACGCGAATCAAAGCAAGACAGTTCAAAAGCAGGAAAGCAAAATACAACATCACACAGCCACGTGTCTTCAGATGTGTGTGAAGTCTATGTGCTGAAGATACAAATGGACCAGAAGAACACTTTGCATATATATTTCATGAGACAGATGCGTAAGAATCACATAGATCAATCAAACAAAATCTTGAACACTGTCTCTTGCAAAAGTACATATATTTGCACAGTACATATAACGTTTCTGTGCTCGACCCACATCCTGCAAATTATTTCTAATAATGAGAAGCCATCTTAAATTGCAATCACACATATATACCTCATGTGCAATAGGATGGCATATAAATTAAACATCAATTTACTTGATGGCAATCACAGATATCATCACAAATGCCAAAAGCCAAACAAGTCATCATGTAAAAGATATGCTAAATAACAATAATTAAATTTGCCTCTGCGCTATCAAGACCACTTGCATTAAATGAACTAAAATGCAAAACAATTTCTTGTTTTAATTATTTGGCAGATGATGTGCCAAATAATGTAAACTCTCAACATCACAAGCCTCTATAGTAAAATACCCCATGAAGGTGGTTTGGAGGCCTTGAGCTTCTCTTAACAAGCGATAGCAGCACATCTAACCCTACTAACCAACTTATCATCAATTTAGCTTGATTTGTTACGAAATACAAGTATTAAGCTTTGATTTCAGTTTTATTTTTATACTGTTCAACAGGTGGGCTTGCTGGCACTCTCTGGGAGCATTTTCTCCGAGTGACGGGCTCTAGTTGGGCTCAGAAAGTGACAGTGACTCACAGCTTCGGTTAGGTTAGCCCCCAGGCTAGGACTTTGCAGTTTCCCTCGGCTCTGAACCTCTCTCCCACTTGGCGCTTGCAGAATCTATTTATAGGTACCTACTTTATTTTATGCATGTGACCTCGATAAGGTATGATTATTTTTATTTAACATGTCATTTTGTGAGGCCTGCTGTATTCATTGTCGAGGTTTCTATTCATTTATAGATGGTGATTTTTCATTTACAATGTACACGTGTCATAAGGATTAATCTAGGATATTGTGGAACGTATCATTTTGTGAATTCAAATGAGCCTTCGGGGCTTTTAGCATTGATTTGATATCTTTTTGGGGCACATTTGGGATTGTTACCATACAAAGGGTTTTCTAGCTCCTTATATGTTATTGGTGATTGCAGTAGAGTCGATGTTTTGAATGTATGCCATTCTGTACCTGCTTAGTGGTAGAGTTTCCAGTCCAGCTAGCAAGCTGACCACAAAACCTCAAAGCAGGAATGAGGCGAGCATCTGACTGAATATCATCCTGTGCCAGCAGATCACTGTGGAAGACAAGGAGACAGCAGTACCGGCAGTAGTACCATTAGTTGGACCATTAGTGAATGAGTCAGTATGAGTTATTAGCTGTGTCCCGGTTCAGGGTTGGATCTTTTGAAGGACACAGTGTGCAAGCTGGAAACCAGCTATTGGATGCTATGATGCACGTTAAGTGTTTCTTATACAGGTTGAAGTTTTCAAGTTTAGCATCAGGAAGCTGCACTTAAATGGTTAAAGACCAGTCGCAAATAGACGACATGAATATGTATTACTTGTTGGGACATTTAACTGCAATATTATTGGTTTGTCCCACATAAATGGAAAATACATATGATTTCTTTCTGTATTTGTCAATATTCTGTATGTATATTCTGTATATATTATTACCTAGCCTTAATAATCTAACCTGTTACAGTTTGAATTACATATTTGGCAGCAATTGAGCAAATACCGGGTAAATTATATTGAATGAATGAATGGCTAATGGAAACACCGGTTGTTTTGTAGTGTCTTTGAAATGGGGCAACATTTCTGGCCAGACATATTCAGCCGAGAAAAAGTTGGACATTATTTAGGAAGCGTGATAAATATCTAGTAAAGCACAGCTTACGGGTTCTCCTTCATCTTCTTGTGCTCCTCTTCTTCCTTCTCCACTAGGGGGCTACAACACACTGTGACTAAAGTGAATGGCTTACCAGAGCCAATGACCTCCAGTCCACTGATCTCCTGTAATTAAAGTGACACAGAGTGATGGTGGTGAAGTAAGCTTTGTATGCCAATCCAACATTCTGATTCCCGTTATTGTAAAGTAATACCCTAACTCCTTTTTAGGGTATGTATGTCTTGTCCTCTCACATCTAGAAAGTGCAGTGAGAGAGGACAAAATGAAATGTCCACTGAAACCTTTAATATGACAGGATGAGGTCACAATGTGTTCATCAACGTGCGTAGACACGATGCTTCAACCTCGTCCAACTCAATACATTTAGTGAAACATTTACGTTCATATTTGCATTATACTGTATTGTTATTGCTTTATCTCCCCTTCCCCTAACAATATTACACATCTGTATGTTGTCATGAATGTAGCTCTACCACTACATTATGTGACAGGAGGCGTGAAATAAACAAAGAAAATGTAATCTTTTGTTCCGCCCTCCTCCTGAAGTTCACACTTCAACTACTTTCTCTCCTTCTTCTCCTCTTGCTTCTTTTCTCGCTCAAAAACCTCTCCTAGTCCTCCTATCCCATCATTACGCTCTCCCTTTACACGTATGTCACAACGCCATGGACAAGTCAGGTGCTGACAGGACGATCTGTTACTGTCTCTGTGTTTGCAAAGAGGTACTTCAGGCCCCGAATTAGCTCCGTACCACATTAGCACGTCACGTTTTTTTTTTCTTGTGTTATAGGCACAGGTGTGTGTGTGTGTGTGTGTCACAGTGACATTGTGGGGACTCGTGATTTTGGGGGGTCAAAATGGACAATTTATGCATCCCCCATTATGTAAATCAGTACATTTTAGGGTGAAGAATTGGTTAGGGTGTGTGTGTGTGTGCACATGCATGTGTGTGAAAGAGAGAAGTGCAACAAAAGAATATATATATATTTGGATAAACCTTAATAAACCTCATTATCATCACCTGCTACTGAGTGCTCATTGAATTGAATGGGAACTGGCTTTGCAATGGCTGTGCTCCTCTATGACTGGACACGCTCCACGTTTCATAACTATTATTTATGTAAACATGAGTTTGTGGAAAGTCTCCAGTGGCTTATCAATTATTATTAAGCATGTGTGTACTGAATGTACATTTTATAGGGAATAAAATATACTGTCACATACTGGCACAACACTATGCGAACAGTTTACGTGCATGCGTTTATGCCCGTGTCCCTGCATGTGAATGGTTGTTCATGTCCTGCTTGTACGTGCTTGTCTTCCTTACCAATGTCCATGTTCCTTGTACAGAAACGCAGCGTGCCCAGAGCTGGATAACCACAGGCTGTTTGTGATGACACAGAGCGGCATGAGCAGCATGCAGCTTCAGCAACTACAGACAGAGTGTCCTGTGGGTGTGAGCAGCTTCAAAGAGCTGCGTGGATGTACAAGCAGTGGTCCAATAATGTAGCTGTTTGTGTTCAAACCAAAGATACACACTCTCGATCTGTGCTGAGTAGTGTTACACGTATATTGTTGTGTGATATACTGTATCTGAAGAATATGAGATAAGGATGGTGAGGTCACGACTTGGAGGCTTCATACAGATCCAACAGCAGTGCATCAGACACTCATTATCTTTCACATGTGCTGACTTTTGATCTATATGGGATCAAAAGTTTTTCTGATAAGGGTAGATTGATAGACATATTATATTTGAAGAATAAAATGGAAAGTTATCTCAGCTGGACCCAACATATATGCTGAAACTGATCTATTGATCTTAGTCTATTTATTGATCTAGCTCTAATTAAAAACATTAGAAATGTTCAACCAGTCACATTTTTTTTTAACTCATTAAGAAATGCCACGGGGAGATTTGCCTATAACAAATGTTAAATAGGACTTCTAAACCAAAGTAGCATTTAGTGTTGTAGGATGGATGTTGTGTTACCGGCTGTTGGATGGGAAGGCCGCCTAGATCCTCTGCAAGCTTTTGGTACTGGTGCTGCCGGTATGAACTCTGGTTCCAAGTCCGAGAGGCTGGGCGCTGAGTCTCAGCACAAATGATTCCTAGAGGATGAAACATGCCCCACATACTCTCAGATTAGAGCTCTTTCTTGACTATTTTCTTTTGTGTTGTGAAGATGTTTAGGGGATGACTAACAATGGAATTGCTATTAATGTCAACTGTGGTAATCAAAGATTTGTCATTGGAGGGGGAAGTGGACTGCTTGACTGTCATTTCAGACAGCAATTCATTTAATTTGGGACACCACTGGGTTTCAGATGAATGCACGATCAGAAAAAACTGTTTCGAGATCAATGCTGAGGGGGGAATTGGGACACAGTGTAGGTGTCTATTCCTACCTGATTCCTGGCGTATGCTGCTAGGTTGTCCTATGTGTGTGACAGGCTTCCATCTGCCCTGCTCTGTCGCAGTCAGGGTGGCTGTGATGCCACTTATGTCATCTCCATAACGCTGAGGGAGTCTCCAAAACGTACTGCCCACGCGGTAACCCTAAAACGTAGAAGTAAAGACACATATGAATGTAGAAGGTACACAGAAATGTTTATATGCAGTATTTTTATTGTAGAAATATACAAAAATATATATAATTATTGACAGATGACTCTTAACACAGAAGACCACAGAAAACAGATGTGTGTCATACATTTCCAGAGTGGATGAGAGGCATGGTTTGATTTAAAAAATCCCTCTGCTCCTGAGTTTCTCTGAAACGACTGGCTTGGTTCATCAGTAAGTTTTCGACTGGAGTGGCGAGCAAGTCTTGACAGAGTTTAAAAGAGCAGCAGATTAATAGAGACAGATAGACAGAGAACTGGAATTAATACATACTTTGAAACTCAAAATAAATGAGCAAATATCTCCAAATATTTCTATCAATGAGGACACCACAAGTCCACAATAAAAACAAGAGAATGACATACACAATAAGACCACATCATACTGTATTTAAGGCTGCAATGATGATGCAAATATGATGACTTTCTGGAGCACATTGCTGTACTCGCTAATCAGCTCACCAGCTAAGACGTCCTGCTGCCGTCGGCGCTGTGTCATATGTGTTCGCCAATGCTGCAGGGCATTACTCTGAGTGTTACTGTGGCCTGACGGGATGCCACTGCCATTCCCCACAGCCTCAGAAGGATGCCTCCCTCTGGGCTCAGGTGGAGCATATCTCCCAGACTTTGGTATTCGCTTCACCAACTGAATGGTGGAGAAGGATCCAGAGGTAACTAACGCAGCACGGTCAACTTTTTTTTTGAATTTGTCAGTTTACAGAATGTAAGCTGCTTTTGGTTGACCGATTTGAAATGCTGCATGTAAACAATACATTCACGTGATCTCATGATTTTTTTTTTCTTCTGAATTTACCTCTGTCTCTCCTTTGGCCTCCAGATAACTTCTGAACTCCTCTAAAGAACCCAGGATGCTGTGTGGAAGCACCATCCCTTGGTCATCAAACCGAAGAAATTCCGCTCCTGAAAGACAAAAACATAATAAAAAAAAAAAAAAACACAATAATTTCAGCCTTATGGATGCATATTATGACCAGGAGAATATCTCTTGAGGACAAATGAATAAAACTCACCTGTGTAGTCAATTGTTTGAGAGTGAGAGTCCAGATTCAATGGTTGAGCCTCTGCATCTCTGACTTCATCAGCTTGCTGTGTCTTACGCACATTAGCCATGGATGCTGCTTTTTGAAGACCCTTTGATGGTTTTGGTATATGAATCTGCAGTAATAAACATATTTAGGATTACATATACAGCTGCTTTAAAATAAAAGTTTGAGTAATGCAATGTTATGTCAAACAAAGTGCTACAACAATGAAGCCTCTCTGAAATCTCCACACATACACACACACACACACACACACACACACACACACACACACACGCTTATGCTTATGTGTGATCCCCTAATTCTAACATTTTTGAAAATTAAGAGAATGTTCTATTTCATTGTGTACAAACTACACTGGTCTCTCTCTCTCTCACACACACACACACACACACACACACGCTTATGCTTATGTGTGATCCCCTAATTCTAACATTTTTGAAAATGAAGAGAATGTTCTATTTCATTGTGTACAAACTACACTGGTCTCTCTCTCTCTCTCTCACACACACACACACACACACGCTTATGCTTATGTGTGATCCCCTAATTCTAACATTTTTGAAAATGAAGAGAATGTTCTATTTCATTGTGTACAAACTACACTGGTCTCTCTCTCTCACACACACACTCACACACACATGCAGAGATAGAGAGTTTGCCCTAAATTCTGACATGGTTATGCAATGCTGTTAATTTCTCTTTATCTAACACCGCCTGATGGTTTCCATGGCCACAACAACGCTTAATCCTTTTTTTTCTTTTGAAATTTGGTCCTTCGCTTCCTCCGTGATTTCCATCACGGACTGTTAACAGTTTTTTTCACATAAGTGCTTTGCTGAAAACAAAAGATGTCCTTGGCTGTCGAGGAAAAAAGTTGCTGCAGTTCTCTCATGTCTGTGCAAATTAAACTACCATACACCAGTGGTACTTACCTATGCTTCTTGTTCTGGCAAAGATATTGTGTATTTCTTCCTGCCTTTCAAGGCATCAGATCTGCATACGTTGTGCTTTTCATTGTAAGTCTATAAAAACATTATTATGCATTAACTTCCAAATATGCTACTTTATCCTTCTACTCCACTACATATCAGTGGGAAATAGCATAATGCTACATTCCTAAGATAGCTTCACTAGCAGAACAAACATTTTAATGTATCATTTTAGGTTTAGGTTAAGATCACGAGGACGAGAATTTATATTTCAAAGAGCCTATATTGTGATGCTCATAGTGCTGCACTTTTACTCGAGTAGATTTTTAAAGCAGTCCTTTAAGTAACCGTTACGTTACTAGCAACAAGTTGGGCTATGTACACTACCACTACTTTTAGAAGGGAAGTTCACTTCTTCCAACACCGCATAACGACGCCTACAACAACTACTTCCTAGGCAGTGCACACACACTTCACCACTAAGCCCAAGGAAACACCAAACAAACTGTTGAAGCGGCAGACGCATCACGTTAACGACGGTCAGCTCCTCAAACAGGTGCAGAGGTCACGGGGCGACAACTGTTTAGCTAAACAACTGTTTCGCTAGACCACAATTAACGTTATTTCGTCGAAGGGACAGAGGTGAAAGAGAGACCCGGAAGGTTGCTAGTTGACCTGTGTCGCGTCTGACCTCCTTCTTCGGCGACTCGATGCAGCTCATTGGTTCGTTCTAACTGCCGTGAAAGCAAACGTGACGTTTGCACAACTATTTAGATAGCAGGACGCTAGCACTGCTAACCAGGATAGCCCTGCGCTTCAGCGTCAAGTATGGGTTCCTCTTATGGTAACCATGGCAACGGACGCCTCTCTCTCTCTCCCTCTCTTTCTCTCTCTCTCTCTCTCTCTCTCTCTCTCCTCTCCCTCTCTTTCTCTCTCTCTCTTCTCTCTCTCTCTCTCTCTCTCTCTCTCTCTCTCTCTCTCTCTCTCTCTCAGAACAAGAAAGAGTACAAAATATGTCAAAAAGAGGCATAAAATGAGCTATGGCCTATAGTATGAAACTAGAAAAGGGATCAGGAGCAATAGGTATGGATGATGGCTATGATCAATAGGTATATAGGATATATATATAGTCTACAGAATGACAGTAAGCATACAAGTTCACAACGTGTCACAAAGTAACAATATTGATGATAATAATAATAATGTATTATTAGTATTATTATTATTATAATTATTGTCGCTATTATTATTATTATTATTATTATTATTATTTAGGACTGCATATAGAATCATATTGGACGCACTTGAATTTAAAGTGAAATTATGTAAATAAGCCAACAAAATAGCCCACGTTAGGTTTCTCCCAGAGAACACAGCCCTCTAAAAAAACTGCATGACGCGGATGAATCACGGGGTTGAGGATGGGCTATATAAAGACAACTGACATCAACCACCGCGCAGGAGACGAGCTTGAGCACAAACGTCACATCACAGTTTCTGTCAACTTGGAGCCACGGATCAGAGCCGTACTGAAAGGATGGAGAGAGGCAGCGTCTCCACCGACACACAGACCACCTCCACCGCCGCTGCGCGCCAGCTCAGCTGCTCCACCATAGACGGCCCCCAGTTTCATGGCAATATGGACGGGCAATGCACCGGCTCCTCCAAAGTCTTACTGGCGTACAAAAACGCGTCGCAGCATCTGAGTTCATCGGGAATAAAAACGAGCTTGGGGATACTTAAAATGGCCTCGTCTCAGTGGAAACAGGAAAAGAAGATGCGCGCAGGGGCAGCCATCAGGCAACTGTCCACTTCCAACAGCAGCCACCCATGCAAGAAATCCCCGCTGGATCATCTGGCGGCTCTGGTTCTCCACGGTCAAACCAGGCAGCGCCAAATTGACCAAGAGCCAACACCGAGCAAGCCGCAGAACTGTAAGCGCATCGTGGTTCTCGGTGCGCCACGGGTCGGCAAGACCTCCATCCTAAGAAGATACCTCCGGGAGGGATTTTTGGAGGACTACAATCCTACCTCCGAGGACTTTCTCAGGAAACTGTTTCGTATACGCGGAGAGACCTACCAAATCGACGTCCTGGACGCGTCCAGGGAAAGGGATTTCCCAGCCAAGCGGCGGCTGTCTATCCTAACTGGTGCGTATTGGCGCAGTAATGTCTGTCTGCAAAAGCTCCCCTTTGTCAGTTTTGTGTACATAACATAAGAATCATTGTATGCATGGAACTGTAGCCTATTAGAGAGGAATTATGATTTTCTCTCTATCTTTTACAGGAGACATTTTCCTTCTCGTATTCAGCCTGGATGACCGGAGCTCTTTCGAAGAAGTGGGCGCCCTGCGAACGGAGATTTTGGCCGCAAAATCCAAGCTCACCAAATCCTCTTTGCCAGAGCAGTGCGCACAGCCGCGCGTTCCCCTGGTGGTCTGCGCCAATAAGGTGGATCTCCTCGAGTCCGAGAGAGGAATATCTAAGGCAGAGGTGCTCCGAGTGCTCGGTGACGACTGTGCCTATTTTGAAACGTCTGCGAAGGAAAGCACGAATCTAGAGAAAGTCTTCGAAACTTTGGCAAAGCAGGGCGGCCTTCCGACTGAAACTGGCCCGTCCCAGCATCGCAAACTCTCCCTGCGTTCCTACCAGGCAATGCGGACAGGGAGCGTGCCGGGGAGGGGCAGCCAGACCCCGCGGCGCGACGAAGCCTGCGGCGCCCTGTACCCGCTGGCCCGTCGGCCGAGTTTTAGCACGGATCTCCGACAAGTCATCGGGCCACATGCTGCAAGGAAGCCGAGCAAACCACTGGACAGATGTCCGATTCAGTGAGGGACAAGCAGAGAGAGACGAAGTGTTAAAAAGCCAGTAAAACAACAAATGAAGCACAGATGTCCATTGTAATATCAGCAGCATCGTTGTCTTATCCCATGCACTTGAAATTCTGTTTCAAAATAAAGTATTTTAATAGCATAATGCCTTGCTTAATAATGCAAGAAGCTGCGTATAGTGCTATCTATCTATCTATCTATCTATCTATCTATCTATCTATCTATCTATCTATCTATCTATCTATCTATCTATCTATCTATCTATCTATCTATCTATCTATGTCTTTCAAGACCTTGATTGATCATTGAAGCCAATGACTATTGCATAATCTATATTCAGACATCTATTAAATGGCAACTCTTTTCTGTGCCCACTCTTCTTTTTTATCTTCCTTCCTATATATATATATATATATATATATATATATATATATATATATATATATATATATATATATATATATATATATATATATACATATATATATATGTGTGTGTGTGTGTGTGTGTGTGTGTGTGTGTGTGTGTGTGGAGTCATGTTTGCCAGGTTGAATCCGCCACATCCTCAACAATCAGACGTCTCATCATGCAGCTTTGTAATGCCAAACACCTGGCATGCAAATCCCACTAGATGGAATATTGTGTGAGATATAAAAGTTACTAAGTTGAATTGGAATGGACAAACAGTAGTTTGAAAGCTTGCTCTAAACAACAAAGACACAAAACACACATCTATTTGAAGTTGTGAACAAGCCGGATGTTTTTTCTAGGTGCACTAAGTGAACGCGTTTCCATGGCCACTGCTTTTGAGTTCATATTTTACATTTACACTAGGCCCACATGGTCCCTACCCATAAGAGTAGTATTTGTAACACGCAAATACTATTTCAAAGTGGAATGATGAATGGATTGATAACGCAACACACTCACGCTGTCGCCTAGAAATAGTGATAAAAGTGTCAAACCTCTTCTTCATGCATTAAACATGATAATCACACCGTGTCACTAATGAGACCAGATGTGTATTATTCAGGAAGAAAATACATGGGAGTGATTTTTCATTCACAGAATGCTAAATATGTGTGGTGGTGAGTCATGTTGCCTGAAAATCACAATACACAGAGGCACGGAGCGATTTGGGGACAAAAAAAACAAACAAACATTCATTGTCAATTCCTAAGTAGACATAAGGAGAAATAAAGCTACTATCCACTAAGTGCCATATTCAGTGGACTTATGGAATTTTTTAATCACCTGAAGATCTATTTTTTGTTCAATCAGTGAAAGTGGTTTCTCACCAAGAAAACATATTTCTAGGTAACACACATAAGTATATAACTTAGAAGCAAGTATTTCTAAAGCTGATTGAGGGGTCTCTATGATGAGAAGTCAATGTGGTCCTGGAGACAATAGAAGTAGTTTTGAGTAGCCTAATTTGCCAGGTGTTTATATGTCTGTCATGATAGGTCTGGTCCCAACAAGGGCAGCGGAAGGTGGGGATAGGAAGTGGGGAAGTGGTCGTTGGCCCGACTACATGTCGTGGCTATTGTAATCCCAGTGCAAGGAGGTCTCTTGAATTTGTTTTAAACAACATCTGTGAAAATGCAACACCATCAAAGGTTTGATGAAACCCATTTTGCAAGTGTTACTCCCCTGGTTTATGGAATCAGAGACGTGACATGAAGAGCGTCTTCCCACTCCCAAGAAGGCCTATTCAAGGTAGCATTTTAATGTTGCTTCAGAGGGAGAGAAAGCCAACACAACAAACAAAATAATCTATCTAAAATATAAAGAAAAACACAAAATTTTACCGAAAAAATACATTTCATGAAAATTATTTGCTAAATTGAATTGTTTAATTGATTAATTAGTAATTGATTTAATTTCTGTTGGGGCGTACTTTCTGCATCTGCAGTGAGACAGTCGGAACTTTTCTGCCTTTGTGTGCTAGGAAGTTCACACTGCAGGAAATCCAAGCCATTTTCACTCCTGTGTGACCCTGACTTTACGACATTATTGCACGTGCAGTGACACTTGATGCCTTGTTCTTTGTTATAGCAAGCACACACACACACACACACACACACACACAGAGCCATTTATCACAACACTAACAGAGCGTCTGACTGCACGTGGAGAGGAATCACGTATGTTCCTGTTGTTGTCATTCTGTCCCCCCCCCCCCCCCCCTCCCACACACACACACACACACACACACACACACACAGAATAATAGGCTTGCTTCTATCGACTGAAACATGAGGTTTTTTTACCTTGTCCTTCGCTGGAATAATAGGTATTGTGCTGAGGTCACCCACCATCACAAGCTTCCAGTTCGACAAACCTGCAGACCTGGGAGGAGAATCGGTGGTTATTATATTTGTACTATCTATTGTAGCTTTCTGTTCAGGTTTGTAAATGTGAAATAATCTACATCTATGTTCATCTAATCTTCTCTTCACTGATGTTAAGACGTTGTTTAGATGTTGGACTGAGTTTGAAAGTTGCTGCCCACTGGGTTCTAATCTCCCATTTCACCACATCCCAGCTCTTTTGGTTGAGATCTGGTTAGTGATGGTGGGATCAGATTCCAACTCATCACTTAATGCTCCCAACTCGTCGCACACAGGGTAACGCTTCACTATGGTTGCCGTAAAAGTGCTTAACATTGTAAATTCGAGCAAAATAATCAAATCTTCTATTGTCCAATTTTGGTGAAGGGCCGACAGTCAGAGATGCTCTTCTGTGCACCTCCGTAATTTGGGTTACAGTTGCCTTTCTGTCATCCTGAGCCACGGATCTCTGCCGCCAACAGGTCACTTTCACCCAGAGAACTGCTGCTAACTGGATATTTTCTTTTCTTTTTTTACCATTCTTTGTAAACCCTAGAGATGTCAAGGCTCCTACTGATTTCAGATCTCCTTTCGCACGACCAGCATATGTTCAGCACATCCACTACTGCTCTGATGATATCGTTTCCGGACTTTCAATGACTTCAAATATGAGGAAATGTGTGCATGTCTACACCTTGCGTATGCTTGTCAACAGTCCAATCAGTCAGTTGTTTACAGCAGCTGGGGCGAGATCATACCACGGAGATAAAGATGGAGGGAGGCAAGCGGCTTGTCACGCAATTACACCTCTTTCAAAACACACACCTGTTCAGACTATATCCCACCAAACTCCACTCAAACTCACAGATATGTTGTTCTTATTTATACATATTATTATTTTTGTTTCATTTAATTTCATTCATTATTTAAATGTTTGCTTGTTTTAACTGTATTTACCTGTTTTAACTGTACTTGCCTGTAAGGCGACCTTAAGTGTTAAGAATTATTATTATTATTATTATTACATAAACTACCATAAACAACAGGCCATGCAACTTCCAATGGCTGTGAAAGAGGTAAAACTCACAGCACGCTTTTTGTGTGCCATTGGTTAAGATACAGCCTGCCAGTGGGGGGCACTGTTGCCTACCCCTGCTCATAGAGGGACTATTTTCCAAGGAAATGAAAATAAATGTTGCTAAAATGAATCTCCCCACCTGAGAACACTCTTGCTGTACAGGTTCAGGTTAAGTCACCATTTATTTTTTCTTTTCTGTTTTAATCAAGACAATGAGTTGCACCTTAGAAATTATGTTTTTGCAACTATAATAATAACTATAATGCTTGTTGACTCCCTTTTCAACAACCATGCCTCATTATATAGTCAGGGTAAGATCATGTTTATCAGTCAAAGAGCTTGAATGCTTTATTGTGTTGTGGTTGGACTTTCGAAGCAGCCGTGCCCAAACACAACCCCCGGTCAGCGTATCACGGGGACTGTGGACTGCCTCTTTGGGGATGCACTTCTGCAGATGTAAACTAAAGACAATACAAGGAAATAGGAAGCCCCCTTTTGCATAGACCAGGCTTCCAGAAGTTTCCCAGAAACCCAATGCCGAAAGTCGAGCCACAGAGCTTGTCTAAGTTCACAACTCAGGCCAGGAACAAGGCATTTGGCCACAAGGGAACTGAAAAAAGTAAATCTGAAGTAATGGCTGAAGGTAAGACAATTTATCTGACTAAACAAATAAAAACAGCAGTATCGATTACTTTTGATTACTATAAGATGTAACATTTATATGTGATAAATAACGACACTGGAAAAAGCACAAGAGGGAAATTGTAAAAACATTGATAAGAATTTCATTGAATCATAAACTATTATGTTTTTGTGTCTCAATTTCGTATCACAGCAATACCACTGCGAGAAAAGAAGCAGAAAACTCTACCTCGGTCGGATGGGTGTGGTCTGAATAACTTTGACGGTATGCTCATTCATTGTCAGTAGAATTAGTCATACTACCTTCTAACACTCCATGAAGGCTTAACCTAATAGATTTATTACTGTATGTATTATTTATTAATGTAAATAGATGGTTTATAAATGCTTTTAGATCTGGAGCACATTTGGGGTTGCCAGGTTGTAAATAATCCCTCTGTCTGGTGTTTATTTTTCTCTAGTATTCCTAGCTCTGACTTTGTGGCCTTTCTATTTTGATGGCTTATAAGAAGAATGCAAATTAATAACTTAATTTAAATTTCTAAAATCTATAAACTTAATTGCTCATTAATAACTTATTAGCTTATGAGTTACTGTAAATAAAAAATGGCTCAAGTATTATTATCAGATTTAAATTATTTATGAATAGAGTTTGGTTCCAGCTACCCTGCATGACTGAATGGTCTTCCTGAGTTATCAAACATATCACAAACATAAAAATACTTTTTGAATGAAGTTTTACCTTCATGTTTTAAACACAAACATCCTTAGATGAAGAGCAGTACTCTTATTTGTCATTTTGTGTCCTTGCAGGTGTTCTGTAAACATATTTACAAACATCTGTCACTGCTTTTTAGAGTTTTTCTTTCTTAGCTGCAGTAAATGCAGAGTTGGACAGTTGGCCGCGTGTTAATCTGACTGGCAGTGTAATGAGTTGGATCAGCTGCCTTACCATGGTTTACATCTATGTTTGTGGGGATTGAAGCATTCTTTTTGCCTTTGTTGGCATATACACTTCACTTCTTTGTGCATTACTACCACCAACTGTTGATCAGTAGATCCAAAGTTACCTTTTAAAGGGACCAACTAAAAAGATACTGGATGTTAAAAAAGGAGTCTTTCTCAATCTACACAAGTGGTGCCCATAAATGATAACGCTCAATGCAAGGAAAAAGAAAGGATTCACTTTTGCCTCTTGCTCTACATTCATTCTGCTTCTGCTGTTCCAGCTCTGGATTTGACCGGAGGGTTGAGGATCGTCCTGGTGGGCAAGACTGGATCAGGCAAGAGTGCGACAGGAAATACCATCCTCGGGAGAGCTGCCTTCAAAGAGGACCCGAGCCCCGTGTCCGTGACCAAACACTGTGAGACGCAGAACGGGGAGGTGGATGGGACCGCGGTCCAGGTGATTGACACTCCGGGTCTGTTTGATACGGGCATCACAGAGGAAGAATTAAAAACCAGAATAGAGGAGTGTGTCAAGATGTCGGTTCCGGGCCCTCATGCTTTCCTGCTGGTGATCAGGCTTGGAGTGAGGTTCACCGAGGAGGAGAGGAACGCCGTGAAGTGGATCCAGGATAACTTCGGAGACGACGCCTCCATGTACACTATCATGCTGTTTACGTGCAAAGACCAGGCCAAGGCCGACAATGCTCTGAAGGAGTGCAAGGAGCTGCGGAGACTCTCTATCACATTTGGACGCAGGTACCACGCCTTCAACAACCGCGACCCGGAGGAACCAGTGCAGGTCAAAGAGCTGATCACCATGATCAAGGAAATGGTACAGGACAACGGGGGTAAACACTACACCAACGAGATGTATGAGAAAGCCCAGAGGAAGCTGAAAGAGGAGGAGGAGCGGAAGAAACAAGAGGAGGAGGAGAAGAAAGAGGAGGAGAGGAAAATATGGGACGCGGAGAGGGAGAAGCAAGAGAAAGAGAGAGAGAAGGTGAAGAAGGTGAAAAGAAAGAATCTCCGCGTGGCCTCGGCTGCGGCGGCTCTGCTGCTGGTGGCCGGCGTGGTTATAGCGGTGGGAGCCGACACCACGGTGGCTTTGGCTCTCGGAGCTCCTGTGCTCGTCCTGGGGGTGTTATGTGGTTTAGCTGCCTTTTGCATATGGAAGGGCATACGATGCAAAGCCAAAGCAAATGCCCCCGTATAAGAAGGCGGAGGGCACTGACGAGGACATGTTGATCCGTCCGTAGTATGTGACACTGAATATACAGTAGAAGTACTGCACACAGTATTATTTACTTTTGAGAACTATTAGTGATGTTGTTTTTGGGCCTTTTGTGCATTCTCCTTCCAACGTGATTTCGGTTCTGACACAACATTGCAATAACAGAAGTATGTGAATTCATTGCTGACAGTAAACAAACGGTATGAAATGGGCTTTCTTTTTTTTCTTTTCACTCACTTTATCATTCGCAGCTTATATGAAACCCACATCACGAGTTTCTGGATCTATGAGAATAAATAATGTTAGAATTAAATTGGATATTGTGCTATATATTTCAGAATGTATGTAAATACATTTTACTTTAGATGAATTAACGTTATTTCAACTGTGATGTGCCGTTTCCCCCCGATTTATTATTGGTAACATTACAAGCACACTTCCCTCAAGGAAATGAGAGACAATGGTAAAGGGCCACAGGATCACATTTCACTGAGAAAGCATTGTTGACGTAGCATCCCCTCACTATACTGCCACCACGTCACCACCACCACCACCAGCACATACCATCTACAACACAATGACCAGGAAAGGCCTTCAGATGGTGAACTGTATGCTGGACTCAACCACATAATGATGACAGCTTAATGAAGCTGAATTACATTTGAACTGTTCACAGACTTCTATGAGCTGATCTCACTGAGGTCGTTCAAACACCGAGCTGCTGATACCTTCAGTAATATGGAATGGTTGCAAAGTGACATGTGGGTGTCACATTTAAAATGCACTAATCAATGGTTAGCTTGATCAGCGTTTTAACACATTTTCCAGGTCTGGCAGATTAAGAATTCATGCATTAAGGCAATAAATAATGGGAGAATTCATAAAAAAAAATAAAAAAAATGTGCTACATAAGTTATGCAGCTTTCAGGTGGTTTCAAACTGGAATTGTTTTACTCGCTTATTTTGGTACATGTTAAGCAGTGTATTTGAATTTCGAATGTAAAACTGTGGCTTTATATTATAAAGAAAACAATCCTCTTGGGCTTATTTCTTAGATAGATGAAAGGTTTATTCATGTTTTAAAGACTAAAGGATTTAGAGGCTGAAGTTATTCAATATTATATTTTTTTTAACGTGTTAAACCAAAACGTTGTGATGACTTAATATTAATAATTTATGGGTCACCATTACATTAAAACCTGTATATCAGCCATTGCTATAATGTTTAAAATACACAATAGACTTCACAGGATATGTGAATAAATGCCTATAATTTCTATTACTTACTTTGACTTTAATTGAAAAGGAATTAGGGTAAATGTTCAGCCTAAACAAGGTTCAAGGATTCATTTCAGGGGGTAGGTACGTATTTGGGAGTCACATGGGAATTCAAACAAACTGGCAAACAATATACTTGTTTGCCATCTCATTAAATCCCTCATGGGATCTAACCAAGCAGACATAATGAGGCTGTGAGGGATGGAGAATGGTGGAAGAAAAGTTACTTTTCTAATGCGATGGCTGCTTCCGTTTCCTCTTTGCAGCATCTCTCTTTTTAAAATCTATTAACCAAGCATTTTGAAGGTGGGTGCGCTTAGTGCCAAACAAGTAAGGGTTTGCACTGGAATTTTCATGTTATAAAGAATTTGAAGCACACTAGACTTCACAAGTCTCTATTGAAGGGTCGTGGTTTGATATGACTTCTGATGGCTTTAGAAACCCCAGTCTCATGGATACAACTGCTGCTGCATGTTAACTACAGCTGTGACTGCTGCTGCCACAAACAACTGATTACTTGCAGCGTTCACATAGCCTGCCCACCTGTTCCACTGTTCATGCTTCTGGTGTAATGGTTACCATTTAACTGTAATATATTGTCCATCTTTTCAAACAGATCAGCCAGCTCAGTGCAATTTTGCATAATTGTGTTTATATCAGCTTTATAGCCACTGACGAGTTCCTTGAGTTCAAGATTTCTGTCCAAATAATCCTCAACAGACTTCTCCTCGAGTGCATCTCCCCTGGTGAAGAGCACCAGTGTATAAGTTGTCCTTGATCCACTTGAGGCCATTCTTCTCCTCTTTGTGGTTAATATTTGTAATGACATGTCCTGTGCAGTGATAATAAAGGTTCAAGGTTATTTGTATTGGCAATACACAGTACAGTATTGCACAATGATATGCAGTTGCTGCCCATCCGTGTTGCGCACAGAGAAATTGTATGAATGAGACAAAAACATTGGATTAAACTAGAATCAAACCTGCATTAATAGATGTTGTCACTTTACAGGAAAGGGGAACTAACATGCTATTGAACAAATGTGGCCCTTCAGCCTACATTGCAGCATTCAAAACAAAAATGCATTTTGATGCCAAACATTAGTAGCTTACTGTGAGACGTCTTACCAGGCAGCTAATTGCCATTACGTCTCTTTCTGCAATGATCAAAATGCAACAAAAAAAACAAACCTGCTTGGAATCTGGGGAAGCTGAAACCAGTTCGGGAATGGTGGCAGCCTCTGTACTGCTATCTAGTGGCTGCACAAAGCAACCGACTCACATGCTGTCTATGTCATCACTCACTCGTCATACATTTTCATTTTTTTTCAAACAAAGTTAAAAACTTAGAGACCAGTTACACTTCTGTTGCAGTATTAAATTACAAATTGACATTGTTTCACATTGTGTTTGTCACGTCTCCAAAAGGCATCGGGCTCATCAGCTTTCACCTCCTCCCCATCTACTGCCTCAACATGGCCACTCCAACTCCAAGAAATGACCACATCATAGCAATCAACAATGTCTGTAACAAAGTGTCCTTGTCCTTGTGTCGTATTTCTGTGTGTGTGTGTGTGTGTGTGTGTGTGTTTAGTATGCAGTATTCCACACTGTTGCCCTCCCACACCTCTGTGTATGAGATCCAGAGACACAAGCTGTCCAGTCATAACAGAAGAAAGACACCAACTCCTCACATCACACAACTATACCACCAAGAAGCACACAAAGGATCATCAGCACGCCATCTGTGGAAATCTGGTCGCTTGACGGCTGATTGAAAGGTACGTTTTTATACACTTTTGCTGCAACTAGAAATGACTGAATTGATTGAACCCAAGTGAACCGCAGCAAGTTTTATGTTGTTATTCTTTACTGTTTAATGTTGTACTAGTTTTTAGAAAAAAAATTACACGCATCAAATGCTCACTTCTACATAATGAGTTCATTTGAAACGTGTTTCAATAAAGTAAAGTTGTTGAACTCTGTCATCTGAACAGTTGTTACTCAAGAAGAAGAAGGGGGCTCATCTCAACAGCTCACATTCACCGGAGTGCTCACTAACTCTCCTGGTGAGAAACACCAGAGACGATCTGAGAGGTTGAGATTTTTCATATTTTTCATACTTTGAGAGCGACGGAGAAGTTCCTTCGGTGGCCATGGCATCAACAGGTCTACAGCTGCTGGGCTTGGTGTTGGCTGTGCTGGGGGGGGTGTGCGGGGCGTTGGTGTGCGCCGCTCCTCTGTGGCGTGTGTCCGCCTTCGTGGGTGGAGAGCTGGTGATTGCCCAGATGCTGCGGGAGGGACTGTGGATGAACTGCCTGTCTCAGACCACGGGACACTTCCAGTGCAAAAGCTACGACTCCACTCTGGCCCTGCCCACAGCTCTCCAAGCCGCCCGCTGCCTCACCGTTCTCTCCCTGCTCCTCTGCCTCCTGGCCCTCATGCTCGGGGTGGCAGGGGCCAAGTGTACCCACTGCATGGGTGACAGTAACCAGGCACCCAAGGCTCGGTTGGCTAGGATAGCAGGGGTGCTCTTCCTCGTGGCTGGCTTGGCCTACTTGATACCAATCTGCTGGACCGCCCATTCCGTCATCAGGGACTTCTATGACCCGAATGTTGCGGCGCCTTTGAAGAGAGAGCTGGGCCCGGCGTTGTACCTGGGCGGCGGTACCAGCGTGCTGCTACTGGTGGGGGGTTTTCTGCTCCACGTGGGCTCGTCTCCACCAGGAGGGAAAACGCTGCCAATCTTCGGCAGAGCGGCGAAGGACAACCCACGCACAGGGGCAGCAGGGGAGGCGAAGCCACAGGAGAAGTCTTTTGTATGAGAAGGTTTCATTGGACGTGGAAGGTCAAACTACAAGGTCACCATCTGTTATTAGAGGACATTCAGTCTATGTCTTTTATATTTCATAAAGCAGAGTTTGTGTATGTTTCTATAAATTATAGTGTGGATTTATTACACCTGTGTAAATGATTGCTTTACATTTATTAATACATGTACATGATGAGCTACATAGCAAATGTTTTCTATTGATCATTTAATGACGTTACGCTGAGTGGAAGCTGACTGAATTGTGGAGGAGTTAAACGTTTAGAGGTTTTCTAATGTGTGTGACTTACATTTCTTGAATTCCACCCGGCCTCCGCTTGTGTGTGTGTGTGTGTGTGTGCGTGTGTGTGTGTGTGTGTGTGTGAGAGAGAGAGAGAGGGAGTGGGTGGTCTGTGTACAAAAGGCCAGTGTACATAGTATATTTGTGTATGTTGATGATATGTGTGCGATGCTCGAAGCTTATTTACATTTTATCAATGTTTTGGGCCTTTGAGCAAATTTACTCTTAACATTATATTTTCTCTTTTTAATGTATTTCTTTGTTCTTTTTTATATTTATTTTGTATTTTGTGTGGTACCTTTTATTGATATCAGTTCAAAAACCTACTCTGTTGAAGTTTTATTTGTTTTGCCTTCACAAAATAATTATAAATGTTTGCGAATAGTTATTTTTTGATCGTGTGTTTTCTGACATTATTTGTGTAGTTTAGTCAATCTCACCATTATGTCTTACATAGGTTCGAGACATAGAAAGTCTTATCATATTTGATTATACAGTACAGTATGTACATAATGGTGACAATAACTGTTGTTTGTATAATTTAAATCCACTTATGCCAATAAATATATGTGTTATATCTATCTATCTATCTATCTATCTATCTATCTATCTATCTGATACAAAAGTTGTGGGTGTTCCATATTAATTGTCGTCCACTTGACTATCCCCAAACACTTTCACAGCTGCTTGTTGCACGTTCAAGAGAGAGAGAGATAAAGTGTGCGTGTGTGTCGTCAGCCTTGTATAGACTACGTCAATGTTGTCAATACGTCACAACCGTCGTTGCGTTAACCGTTTTCAGTGTTAACCAAATAAAGTTTCTGCTTGCTTGAGAACACAAAGTAGTCTGCTCTGCCCCTTAAAGGGACAGTGCGGTCATGAAGGCGGTGCAGCAGCAGGAAGGATGCGTGTCACTTTAAATCCCGCATGACAGTTTGTTAGAGGCGAAAGTGGGTTGCTCTGTGTGTGTGTGTGTGTGTGTGTGTGTGTGTGTGTGTGTGTGTGTGTGTGTGTGTCTGTGTGTGTGTGTGTGTGTGTGTGCGCGAGCTCGCGCCCCGCTGTTCGCGGCTTTATAGCGTTCTCGTGCTTCGCTGTCGACCTTTGGATCTCGCGGCCGGGGCGGGGAGGCAGCTCCGCTGTTCACGGTGCCAATTGGCTGCGCGCTTCTTCGCTGTGTACAGCCGCTTCCCACTGCACCCCGTGGCCCCAGACCACCAGACACGGACGACAGTGCGCGTACACACACACACACACCGACACGTATTGTGTGTGTTTTTTTAATTATTAGTTTTTCTTACATGCCCACACGCACGGTATGTGTCGTGAGTGTGCACGGTGCTGCTGGAGCCCAAAGTCCCCCGGTCCGCGGCGTCTCTTATCGGAATGTTTGAAGATTAACGAGGCCATCCGCGTCCAGTAGACCACACGCTACTGTCACTTGTACGCTGCGGAGCCGACGGACAGCGTGTCGAAGGCGAACCGGGAAGGGAGGAGGAAGTCACCGCTGAAGCTGCAACCGTAGAGCACGAAACCATGACCGAGAAGCGGATGTCGCGATGGTACTTCGGTGGGCTGGCGTCGTGCGGAGCAGCATGCTGCACGCATCCTCTGGATCTGGTGAAGGTGAGCCGAGGAGAGGGGGGACGTCGGTGACGATGTGTAGCCCGGATTGCTTGTGCGGAGAGGCCTGAACAGCAGGCGGCAGCTGTTCCCGGTTATTTACCTCGGGATGACTCAGCTGTAACAGATACCAGTGTGTGTACGTGCTCCAGCTGCAGCGAGCTGCGAGCGGCCGCACGCTGAGGTATCACATGTCCCCGCGGCATCACTGCAATGTCTGTCGGGATGTGCGAGGCCGATCAGCTCCTGGGTCAGGTTAGGATAGCCTAACTGACAATTACGGCTGATGAGTATGAGAAGTTACAAAGTGAGTCATGCGTACACAGATCGGCCTGTAGCTTCAGGCTTCTGTTCTTATGTTTGACTGAGGTAAACATATTACAGCAATTTTAAGACTAAACTGGCCAGAGGGAGAATGGTCAATTACCATCCTGTTTTAAGAAAGTGTGTGTGTGTGTGTGTGTGTGTGTGTGTGTGTGTGTGTGTGTGTGTCTGTGTCTGTGTCTGTGTGTGTGTTGGGTCATGCATGTTCACTCTTGTTTGTCTTTGCCTCGCTGTGCTGCACAGAGGAGGAACAAGGAGACTTACCCAATGCCCAAATCCTTCCTCGCTGCACTCTGCAGCTCTACTTTGGTTGCATTACAGAAAGCAGCACATGACTGATAACACGAACTGCAGCTCAGGCGATCACGCTGTGTGTAATTAGGTAGACCAGGCATGTAATCATCAGATTGCACTAAAACTCTCCTCTGGAGTGTTTCCCCTCTGCTCCAACCTGCCCGATAGCTGGTAGTGTCATTTACAATGATAGTAGTAAAGTAGAACTCAGATGTTTTGCAACAGTATTGAAAAAAAATGAAAACACTGATCACATATACAGCACAATTAACAAAAGTGTGTTTCTTTTAATAGAGAGAAGAAGATAGAGCAGTGTCATGGCTATTAAGAATTTTCCAAGGAAATATATAAAAGTGAGGTTTACCAAAAAATAAATAGGCTAAATAAATAAATCCCCACCATGACCCACAAATGAATAAAACATTTCCCCACTCTTTAAGCTCTGAAAAACATTTCCAGTAACAAGGCCTTCGTGAGGAGTAAATTCCCAGATTGAGTGCCCATGATCTGGGTCAATGGGTGGGAGTTTTTTTTTTAAGAAAAAAGAGTGTATTCGATGTAAGACAAAACCCCAGAAGTTGATTCTCTCTACCTAGAACCCTGTCTGAGCAGTTAACGTGCTGTATTGAGAACCTTTCAGAGTTATTGGTGTGTTGTCTGAGGACATTCGATCCATGCATAATAATAACTACAACTAATGCACTCCCACTGTCAGCAGCTTATATCACAGTGGTGTGAACCAATTGCTTTGACATTAATTTAATCTGGATTCCAACTAGTCAGTGTGGCTCTGGTGAAGGATTTCTATCCTTGGGTTGATAAAAATGAATTTGAGGAATAGAAATAAAAAATTAATTTGCGTCAAAGAAAAAAAATTGACTGACAGAAAGGGTTGGAATAGAAACAGCTTGAGCTGCACATGTTGTTTTCTTCAAAACCCTAAAAAAGGAAAATGAAATGTGGACACAGCTTGAGCCCAGGTTTTGGCTATTTTTACATTTTGGGGAAATTACTCCATTAACAGTATACAGTCTGTCTGTGCAGACAACTATCACTAGATTACTTGGAGAAGTAAGGCCCAAACTTGTGACAGTGTCAAGTATAAAGTCTGGAATGTTTAAAACAAAACTTCAGTCACTAATCTTGTTAATTTTTAATCGACACAAGCCCAGAATGACTCATTCGGGCAACAGAGATAACAGGATATGAATTATGATGTGCATCATATGATGAGTCTGCTGAAAGTTGATGATATCAAATCATCCGACAGGACGTTGTTTTTTTTGTTTTACTCTTGTGCAATATAACTGTGAATGATCCAAAATGCATTAGTTGAGTTGCTAGTTTACCGTGATTCCCGAAACCGAGCTGCTCCTTATGATGACGATGAAGATGATGATTCAGCCATAGATCCTTCCTCATTAAATCGTTAAGCACTCTTTAAGAAGTATTTTCCTTCGTAGCACTTTGTGGCATATTGTTGTCTCTTATTCGGGCAGCGGATTGCTTGATGATGCTGTAGACTTCCCACATTCCCCTTGAAGCTGACCAGCAATGCAGTTTAAATTTAGCAGGACTAAATACTACTTTAGAGGAGAGAATATGTGAATGTGGTTTTCTGCAGGAAAATGGGGCTTAACCAAACATGTCACGTTGCAAAGATTGCCTCGTCACGTTTTATTGATTTCCTCTTTTGTGTGGACCCAGACATCCATTGCACCACCAGATAGGCTGCTCTATTGTAGTCCCAAACAGGATTTGTCTGACCTCGACAGAAAAGACACTGTTATAGTCAGACACTTATCAACTCATCTGGGTGTAATATTTCACCAGGGTGTGTGAGCGTTCCTGTACTCTTTAGCTCGCTGATGGATTTTAACACTTTTCCTTTGTCAGAGCTTTGAGGAAAATACCAGAGTTGCTTTGTTTTTCCACAGTGAGAAACCTAGCTCAAAAGATTGTGTCCCGTCATCAAAGACACATTTAGAAGAGTTAAACTTGTATGCTTTTTTAGTAGATGTATGTTTTCCCCACCTCTGGATGGATTATCTTTGGTCGGTCCACCACTTTAGACCAGACATAAAACAATCATTGCCATAACATGTTGTAACCTTGACGTTAATGTTCCATTTTTGTGATCCCTCAATCCCTTCATGCAGTGCCAATATTAGGCATTTGGTTTGGTTTATATTTGGTTTTTGTGGACATAAAAAAATAAAAATGAATTACCTCCAACACAGAAAAGTGCAGTGGCCTCCAAACTCAAATACTGATTTGAACGTTGTACAAAGGCCACATTATAGTGCTGCTGATGACCTCTGAGAAGGTCAGCACACGCACACACACACACACACACACACACACACACACACACACACACACACACACACACACACACACACACACACACAGAGTGGTTAAGACATTTAGAATACTTGTGTTATAACTGCTTTGTTACACATGACTATCTTCCTCCTTCTTGGTGTGGTCATATTACTCAGCCTGTAGAAAAACGCTTCTGTGAATCTGAAGTTACCCTCAACTCACCCAACAAGTTGCTGAGATGGTTGTTTCTGTGTTGTATCAAATGGCTTCTTTATGATGTCACCGCAGTGCTTTACTTGGTATGTTAAATGGCGTCAATGCTAATATGTGGCTGTCCTTCCAGGTACACCTACAGACACAACAGGAGGTGAAGAAGAGGATGATGGGGATGGCCGTTCACGTGGTGAAGAGCGACGGTGTGCTGGCTCTTTACAACGGCCTCTCTGCCTCCCTTTGTAGACAGGTAGGTGTGTCCTTATCGAAGGCTGTTCCTGAGTCTGTGCATGTCGTTGTGTAGATAGACGGAACCATACTGAAATGGATTATAATGCTAAAGGAAGGCTAAGAAGAGACAAAACTTAAACCCTTTGCTAAGCCCCGCCCCACACTGCTGCTACCACAGAGCTCACACCTTGCTAAAGAAATATTATCTTTCTTTTTGTCAAACCAACATGCTATTTCACAGAGAAGCAGACAGAAGGGTCTACATTAATATGCGTCATGCATTCATCACCACTAGAAGAAACGGCTTAGCACCCTGACGGTATTAAAAGGCTTTCTTTAGTTCAAATTAGCCTTGAACCACTTTACTTTCTTTCATGTACACGTGACTTGTTAAAAAATGGAGTGCGTTTGTATCACTTGTTCACAGGAAGAGAGTGTATCGCAGGCCAACTGTACATCCTGTTAAGTTTCTGGCCACAGAAATGATCAAAACTCTCCTGTGTTTGGATTTGATTGGTTGTGCTGCTCAAGGCTCCTCCTAGTGGTTGAAAATGAAAGTGTTACTCACGTATTTTCTCCTCATCCTTATTCTCATCCTCATCCTCCAGATGTCCTATTCCCTCACCAGATTTGCCATCTATGAGACAGTGAGGGACATGTTGGGCAGCGCAAACCAGGGCCCCATGCCCTTTTACCAGAAGGTCCTGCTGGGAACCTTTGGAGGTGGGCACACACACACACACACACACACACACACACACACATATTCGTTGTTACCCATAAAAACACGACTTCTCTGCCAACAGGTTTCACTGGTGGGTTTGTTGGCACGCCGGCAGACATGGTGAATGTCAGGTAACATGTCGTGATAATTCAAATTCTCATTAATATGTATACAATTCAATTACTCCAAAGCAAACCTGATCTGATTTTTACCCCCATTAGGATGCAGAATGACATGAAATTACCACCAGAACTGAGGAGAAAGTGAGTGTTGTAACCTTCTGTAACTCAAAATGTTTTAAATCTCTTATCGTCATTTAGCGCTGAATGTTTTTACTTTCAGCTACAAACATGCTGTCGATGGGCTCTTCCGAGTCGCCAGAGAAGGTAAATCCCAAGTACTGTAGCGTGTGTAAGATCATGTAAAGCAGACACTGGCACCATATCTGACCTCAGACCTGTGCCTTGACCCACAGAGGGCGTGAGGAGGCTGTTCTCAGGAGCCACCATGGCGTCCAGCAGAGGAGCGATGGTCACTGTGGGACAGGCAAGTCACACGCACAAAACGTTAAAGCATCCTGTTCAATGCCTGCAGCTATGAAAGATGCCAGGGATGAGCAGCGTCTGCTTCTTTATTTTTTTTAATTGCACTATATTCCTCCTGGGCTAACACAATCACACTTTGAATCATTTTGTCTCTTCAGTACATTAAGGCAATCTCTTTTTAATCATGTAAATTGGTCAAATTCAGAAGCCACCTGTAATCCATTTAATAAGAGAATGGGATTTAATTGAATTATGTGAAAGGTACATTAATCAATCAATGCGGAATCAATTTCCTTGATGAATAGCTAGTTTCAGTCAGTTCCATTTAAACAATACATTATGCATTAATCCATATTACCTCAGCAGCCTCACTTAGGTTCATAAAGTCTGTGGTGGCTGGCACATCCAGAGGACACTGACTTCAGGCTGTAGCACTGGTACAACTATTCATTAACTGTAGACCACACAATACATTACAGCATAGCATACATTGTGTGGCAGCACAACACTGGGAATGATCTAAATATATACCAGGGGTCGATTGTTGAAGGCTGCCTGCAGCTAAAAGCAGGAAAAGCCTCCCGTGATTCCAGTTACACCAAACCCAAGACCACCGCGTAGTCGTTTACATTTACTGTGGTTCAAAGGAACTTACAATAAGTACATTTGTCAGAAGTCCTAAAAAAATTAAACAAACACCATATCTGTCTCTCATTGTTTTGTTTTGTGGTTTTTGTTTTATAATAATACCAGGGGGGATGCCAAAGCCAGTCATTTTCACTTTCCTTCTAATTCTAAAATGTAATATTTCATATTTTTTGATAGATTAGTTTGTGTACCGCATAAATGCCAACCCACATGTAATCAACGCCAATATGCACACGATTTAAGTGGCTTCCAAAAGCCATGAGTGGAGGATAATGGGTTTTTATCATGGCACACTGGTGGTAATTAAATTCCATCTCAGAGCTGATATGAGGTCAGTTCTTTGCTTCAATTTCCTTCAGCTAGTTGTGTGGAAGTTGTAATGAGATGAGAGACGGGGCTTCAGGAAGTAAAGAGAAACACCAGCGCTGATTAGTTTGATCATCAAAATGACACAAATGCTTCCTCTCATCTTTCCCACCTTAAGTTGGCGTGTTACGACCAGGCCAAGCAGCTCGTGCTGGGAACCGGCGTGATGGGTGATAATATCCTCACGCACTTTGTCTCCAGCTTCATTGCTGTAAGTATCGGGCCGTGTTTGTGTGACCTGGAAGCCTGACTGAGTAAGCGTGATGTCTGCAGTGAGCTGATGATCTGATCCCCCGCAGGGAGGCTGTGCGACATTCTTGTGTCAACCTCTGGATGTATTGAAGACCAGGCTGATGAGCTCAAAGGGAGAGTACACTGTGAGTGTTGTCCTCTTCATTGTTTCCTCTAATCCTTGTCTGTTTGTCCATTTTCTTTGTTCTTTCTAATCCAGAGTGTCTCTCTCTCTTTAGGGGGTGATGCATTGCTTACGTGAAACGGCCACACTTGGTCCTCTGGCATTTTACAAGGTACAGAAACAGTCCTGCACCCTCTACATTAACACCACTGTGGTTATTTTGCACTCGCATTCACACCTACGGGAAATGTAGAGTCATCAATTAACCGGCATGTCTTTGGACTGTGGATGCAAAGTCCACACAGAAGGCTGATCCAAATCCGGATTCTGCTAGAATGAGAAATGGATTGAGAGGTGAATTTTAGTCCAAACCAGAAGCCAAGCAGCTTATGGCGCAACAAGCATTAGCCTTCCAGCTCTTTTTTTCCATTTATATCTACAAGCATGGACGTGTCTCTTCCTAAGCTATAAAGTATATCAGCCCGGCCGTTGTCGCACTTTGAGTAGCTTAAAAAAAAATGGACCTGCACTCGTCAAGTTTGGATGTTTGCGGTCCTTTTTCTCCACCACCGCTGTTGTCAAAACACTGAGGTCAGTCTTCGACCTGCAAGCAACAGTTACCAGCACAAACCTTGGTTTACAGTGACTCTGCCGGCTCCGCTGTCGGTCAAACATATTACAGACCCGCCCGCTCAGAGGCACCAAGGAGCTTTTCTCATCTAATGTTATTCTTATTATAAATAAAAGTATTTGAGATCAAATCTGCCACCTTTTTGTAGTTGTTTGAGAGAGTATACAGCCAAAGAAATGCAGTGCGGCCGCATTAACCATGTAAGAAGTTTGTGGCCAGCGGGGACCCTCCGGGTGTCAGAAGCTCGCGTGCAATGCATCCATGTAGGCACTACCAGCACGACTCCACGAGCAGGAGAACTCAGCTTTCTGTGTCGATATACGACCGAGGAATATATTGCTTCAATCGACTACATTTATGATCAGCACTGATTGGACATAAAAGGTGGCAAATTGTCCTTTTTAATAGCAATATCTGTGACAGTAAAAGTGCTTAATTAAAATCATGCTGGCTGCATGTCAGGTGTGATAAATCAACTTAATTTACAGCAGCGATCCAAGTATCTAAAGTACAGTTAGACACAGCAGCTTTAAAATGATAGATGCATAAAAAAAACAACTACAAATGATGATCGGATGCACATTTTGTTGTTGTTGCAGGGTCTCGTCCCAGCAGGGATCCGCTTGATCCCTCACACAGTGCTCACCTTCATCTTCCTCGAGCAGCTCAAGAACAACTTCGGCATCCGTATCATCTCCTGAGGGGCGCGCCCTGTGACCAGCAGCCCCCCCCACCAACACTGCTGCACCACACCCCGGCGTCGCTCTACTCTTGGCATTTACAAGAAAAGAAGGGAAGAAAGTGGGAGTCATGCGCAGTTTATTGTGGGCTCGTGCAGGTTTTCCCTCTCCTTTCGCTCTACCTCTTTGTTTATTATGAGCACCAACTTCTAGAAAGGACAAACACTAGAACTAATCAACGGTTTCCTCCATCAGCATAGATGTAAAGAGTTTTAGAACGAGCTGCTAGATTTAGAGAGAAGACTAAAATGAGCTCTAGCAGATGTTATTATGTAGTTGCCCACTGTAATTTCAGTTTAGTTACATGACAGGATGAGACGTATTGAGATTAATTTAGAGTTAAATTCATCCGCCACGTTGACAGACAGACTAAATGTTTTTTTGTTTGTTTTTTTTTTAACTAATTCCAGATCAGATTTTGTGATTTTATTTTATTTTTTGTCATAATTTCAGCGGTACTTAAACCCGGTTCACCAGTGGTGTAGAACGAGTTGGAACATCTGTGTCATATTCAGCCAGGTCAGAGTTTGTGATAGAGCAGTACAACATGGAAACAAACCCAGTCTTTCTCATCTGTTTAAAGAAAAAAAAAAAGCCCTAAAACCGGTTATGTAATTACATAGTAATCATTCCCAACGGTGGCGACCAAATGTGATGCACCCTGAATTTAACGATTCATTTGTTCTCGTCACTAAATTCATGTTTTGATAACTGGAAATCAACGACTATAGCAGTTCAAAACGTCATGAACGTTGACCCGGTACTCCTTCGCTTCATTCCGATTCCTCTTTAATCGTTTCGCTCTCAAATCTTCTGGAGAAGAGGACCAAGCTTTTCTTTGTTGTCTTGTACTGTTGAGTAAGGAGGGAGTTTTGTGGGGAAACTGTGAAGCGTGTGTGAGTTTTCCAGTCGCAGTGATCCCTTGTATGACCACTTTTATCTCTTTTCTTACGAGATAAAATAGAGATTTGAATAGAGATGCCCGTGGATGACTGATGGACTGTATAAGTGTACGTGCAGCATTTCCATCCGCGGTGTTACTTTTCCGTTTAGCTGTATCAGACTTTATGACTCAGGATGCGACTCTGTTTTATAAGGCACTTTTTTCAAATCCTTGGACTCGTACTGATTATCCTGCTGCGTACTTGATCTGAAAGTCGAAATGTTTTGGGATGTTTTCAATTCGTCAATGTTAACGATTCCAATCAGGGCGCGTGGTTTGACATGATGTGTGCCAGTTATTGTCCAATGAGGGGTTTGGCCTTTGGTCAGTGATGTAATGCATTCTCTGTGCTGTGCCTGATCTGTTTGAGACCTCGTCAACTCATGTTGCCTTACAGTATGTGTCCTCCAGGGGGCAGTATAGTAACGTGTGAATGATATTGACTCCAACAACCTGCATGATGCTGTCTTGGGCTTCCTGTGAATCCAAGGATGCGTTCTTCTTTTAAAGACAGCCGCGAGCTCATTGCAGCCTTTTACATAAAGACTGTGAACCTTCCTGTTCTTATGCTCAAACGTCCCTCCACCACACAGTGAGGTGCTGTAGATCAGCCACTCCAGCTTTATTCAGATGCACAGAGATTAAACTGGAGGGACCCACAGTTCTGGGTTTATATTTTGCCGATTACTAACAAATTACTTTGAAATTAAAATACTAATGGAAAAGATGTGTTTTTGTGTCCTTTCACCATCTACTCTGGTAAACCAATATATCTGCAATAACGTTTTATTATTGTGGTAAATCAGATTGCTGTAAGTTGCACCACATTTTTACAATTATTTGTCATTTTATAAATCTGCAGGCTCTGTGAGTCTTACTGGTCATAAATGCAAACAGGGTGATATTTGTTTTCTGCTTAAATGATGCTGGGACTGAATCAACCCTCTGGGAACAGAGTTTTATATGAAATCTACCACAGACCTAAGATCTGTTCTTACTTTGCAGCATTACAACCTCCCAGCCTGCACCATGTGACGGGACCATCGCGGTTAAGTGGTGATATTCAGCCGTAATAATTAATGGCAGCAGTGTGACTCTGTTCCTCCATCAATGCAAATATGTCTTTATTAACACTATCCATCACATGAAAAGCATTAACGGCTGAACACTGCCATCACATCCATGTGTTGGACTTTGTGAGCCTTATCTATCTGCTTGAACCTCCATCTTTACATCAGCTGCCTGTGTGTGTGCAGTGAAAAGGAGACCCCAGCCTACACGTGATGTTCTTATTTCAGAAATGCGTTTTGATTTTCGAAAAAACCATCATCCTATCTACCACCCTCATTGCAATCAAGCAATTCATGCTGCACGTCGATGCTTTCATGGGCTGAAATTATGATATATGCAAAGTGAATTAAAGACCACATTTCTTTGGTTCAGTTCAGAGTGAAAACAAAAACCAGAAAAAGACAATTTGTTAAGGACAATAAATATTGTCAGCAACATTCAGAGATACTGTTTAACTTAGGGTGGGGGGTTATTTTTCTTTTTAAGGACATGATGCATTTATTTTTACATTTTGTGTTTTCAAAATACCAACTCAAATTTGTAGTCTGTTTTCTGACTCTATTTACAATTTGTTGTTATGCTATGGGATTTTTATTTATGCAGATGCCTGATAGAAATATTCTCCTGAGGGATAACAAAATACCAATATTGAGTCATACATATTTTAATGAAATAACAATGAACTTTAGATTAATGATGAAGCAGATTTTTTTTGGCAGATTTTGGGGATCAAATTTTCCTAGAAATTAAAAAGCTGAATTATGAAGAGCAGAAAGAAAAAAATAGCTTGGTGAAGAAAGTCCAACATAGCATAGAGGTGGATATTTCCCTCACTCTGTTTGTTTATATTGTATATACTATATATTACAGTCACTGTTATTGTTATTGTCCTCAGTGTTTGCACCTTAGTCACCAAAACACATTCCTCGTTGGTGTAAAATCCTTCTTGGCAATAAATATGTTTCTGATTCTGAAGTTGGTGGAGACCAAAACAAAGCTAAAAGGTAAAATATTGCCTTACATTTTTCACTTTGTCAGGAAAACATCTCGCAAATGTTGCTCTGTCTGCTGCATGTGTGTCTCCATCAAAGGCAGAGTCAAGTTTTTCTGCCCCCAGGTGTCAAAAAAAACCCCAAAACAAACAGCAGCTATAAATGTCACTGTAATTAATAAATAGTAAAGTAAATACGTCCACTGACTCAGCTGTCTATGTTGGGGTGATTTGTTTTCACACAAGAATGTGGTCTGTCCAAGGGAAAGCAATTGATAGAGAAAGAATAAGAAGTAATCCTGCACTTCACTGGACAGTATGCGATTCTAAAGGCCAGCTATTGTTCAGTCTAATCTGAGGAAGGTCGAGGACTCAGACAAAAGAGAGGCAGAGTTCTGAGCTGAGGCTTAAAGGCCACGGTGAAACCCTGGTGAGAGTGAAGGTGGGCCAAGACTCAAGCTAATTTCTCTGCCTGTTGCTCAGCACGTGTTAACTAGGCTAACAGACAAATATGCAATATGACCCAAGTGAAAATAATTCCCTCTCTTTTGATATGGGCAGATTCGTGCACACATTTGCAGAGCCTATAATCTATATTTTTTACACAAATGTGTCATGTGACTCTTAAACCAACGGAGAATTAGCACCCAAGTGTGCAGTTCCTGCGGTTCCTCCGGAGCATTTATCAACTAGAGACATATTTCCCTCTGAGCTACGGGGAGCTTGAGAAACGACTTTGAAGGAGAGCAAATATTGAACCTAAATTCACGAGACCACAGAAATGCAGCTCAAGTTGAAAGCTGCTCCCGATTAGCCCCCCAAAAAGAGGAGAAAAACACGTGGTGCAACAGGGGAAAAAATGTGATAATAAGACACAAAGAGGAAATAATGTCACAACTAAAGGCAATCAAGAGGACAAATGAATTGCAATGAGAGATAAGTTCCACTGACGACTTTTATTCACAGTTAATGACACATTTCCACTTCCTTCTCGCACTCAGAGAGACTCGCCACAGTGCTCTTGCAATGAAATTCATCGTCCACCCCATTTCCTGCAACACTTAAATACGACGAACCAGACTTTTTCGCCAGCTATTAGACAGTCAGTGATGACCAAGTGTTGGTTTCAGTGTGCTTTTCTGCTTGAAATCTCACTTCACTTCTTGTCAGTAAGAGATTAAAGTCTCTGTCTATTACGTGCACACGGCATTTACAAACCTGGACTGTTTTGCATTCAGGAGAGAGATAGAGGCAGGACAATAGACAACCGCAAGGCTAAAGCCCTCCTTTAAGAAATGTGCCGTGCTGCATCCCAATGAAGGAAGTGTCTTGTGGAGCAGAACGACGCCGTTCAAATCTACATATTGAAGTACACTCATAGCCTGGACGTCCTGCTATTCGTTTCTGTCTCATCTTTTTAATTCATTTTTAAATAGCCATTCATCTTTTTAATTTTGTGATCTTGATTTTTTTGTTTTGTTAATTTCCTCTTCGCTGCCTCTCATGTCGTTTTCCCTTTTTTCTGTGTATCACCTGTGTTGTATTAGTCCCATCAGCCCTGCTCTGTCCCCTTTGTTTCCACCAATCGGCTTTCAGCCTGCCCTCATGTCGGCCCACTGGTGTGTTGTTGTCTGATTAGTTTCTCCTGTAGTTCATACGCCTTAGTCCAGCGTTGATGTTCCTTCCTGGCGTCTTCATTTGTTCCTTGTTGGACTTCCTTCCTGTTTCTTTCATGCTGGTTTGGTTGATTTTGTTGTTATTTATTTATTTTTTGTGCTTTTCCCTGTGGATTTTGGTATTTTTGCTTCAGTATTTCATTTTGATGGCATTTCAATGTGTCGTCAATCCTCTAGTTGCCTACAAATATTAAAATATAAAAAGGGCCATATAAATTTATCATACACATTATTGAAACATTTAAATGGTCTCTTGTTGTAGCAAGGAGACACACATGTAAGCTGTTTTACTGTCACAGGTCAAATATGTTATTTTAAAGTTTATGGCCTGTTTCTCTCCCTCTCTTTCACTCTGTCATCACGCACCTTGTTTAGATGGACAGAGTGCAGTATCCGCTGTCAGATCACATGGAGCCCTCACTATTCTGCTCCCGAGGTCGTGACTTTGCCACCACGAGTGGAGGCGTTAATGATCAATAGGCTGTATGACAGAGATGTTACAGCTCTTGAGCCAGGTGTCGTTTCAAATCAGTAAGGCGATTGATGAGAACGCTTTGGACGTGCAGGCGAGCAGACCATCAGGAAATCTTACACAGTTAGAAGCAATCAGGTTCTTGCAGCTCAGAGCATCAAGGATAAAGTTAAATCCTCTATTGTTGGTTCTTTTATTCACTTTAATTAAGAATCGTTTTTATTATGGAATCTAGTTTTATCTTGGTTATTTGATAAGAATGTATTTCCTTTTTAATAGTGTTCCTTTGCACTGTAATCTCCATCATTTGATTAATTCAACAGTGAGCCTTGACCCTTAACGTTGCTGAATTTGATATTCAGAGAATTAATGCTCTCCACAAATACACAAATGATATACACAACTAAAACAATTATAAACAGACAAGGGATTTAATGACTCATGAATATAAAAAAATGAAATAGCACTTGTGTTGGACATAAAAGAAGACATTGCACAGGTCACATTTGGGATTCCAGTATCCTGACGGTCCTCAGAGGGTGACTCATAATTACTGGCTTTCCCTCCAGTGCCATCATCGGGTCAAAAGTTCATCAATCAATTTCTTTGTGACCATAAACTGTACCTGCAAAATTCATGACATTCCCAACAGTCTTGGTTGTGCTTTGTGTTTAGTACTACTTGGCAAACTGACCTTCTAAATAACAGCATGTTAGCATGCTGGCATTAGCATTTAGCTAATCTTGTTAATCGTTTGATATACCAACAGCTTAATTATGTATGTGTGTTTGTATATGTTTGTTTACTTGCTTCATATTTAAGCAGTAAATCAGTACAATGTAACATTGAGCACCAGTTTTGTTTTGTACCAGCTCACAGTGAACCAAAGTAACAATGCCTGCAGTCTTTTGGCTGGAAAATTTAAATATCCACAACATCTTCCCTGGAATATTTGAGAGAGAAAAATGCCTTTTGAAACTGCTGATATAAGTCTGCAGAGGGGCTGCACGGTGGTGTAGTGGGTAGCACAGTGTATAAATGGGTGAATGTCAGTCAACACTGTAAAGCACTTTGGATAATATATAAATGATAAAAGGTATAAATGTGGACCATTTACCATAGCTGGGATCGGCTCAAGCCGCCCCCCCCCCCGCGACACTGAATACAGGATAAACGGTAGACGATGGATGGATGGATAAGTCTGCAGAGTCTGTGGCACTAAAAAAAAAAAAAAAAAAAAATGTATCCACGTGGACATGTTCTTTTATTTATTTATTTTTTAAAGAAGGCTTTAATACATTGACAGAAATGAAATCACACATGTGACCATGATTACAGTGTTTAGGGAGCAGGAGTTTCAGATGCAAAGAAAGGAAAGGGGGTGTATCAGAGGTATTTATTGTCAGAAAAGAGTACGGGAATTGCTTGAGGGCAGTGTGTAATTGAGTTGTTTCTCTCTCTCTCTCTCTCTCTCTCTCTCTCTCTCTCTCTCTCTTCTCTCTCTCTCTCTCTCTCTCACGCATACAAACAAACCAGAACACATATTTCACCTCACACACACTTCATCACAATAACAAGACCGATGCCCCAAAAAGTCTTATAAATTGGGTGTACAAATGATCTCTCTGACACGCTCGCATTATATTCCTGCTGGGTGGAAAATGTGAATGATCATAAGTTATCCTCCGACTGTGGGGCAAACAGGGGTGAGCTGCAGAGTGTGTGTGTGTGTGTGTGTGGTCATTAGTGTGGATCAGAATGAGTTCAGTGTTAAGATTTACAGCTAGTTTCGTGGTTTACGACCCAGGAGATAATCCCTGTTGACCCGTAGCCTCACACCGGTCACTCTTCTGTCACCAAATAAAACAACAACTGACAAGTGCCTTAGAGACAAATTGTCTCCATCTAGTGTAATTACCTGTTTCCTCTTGTGCAACACATATAACTCAGAGCGTGTGTGCCCGTGTGTTTATGACAAATTAGCGTGGCGTAGGTGTAGAGGGACTGAGAGCAAGCATGAATAAAGCAGATTTATGCCTTCATGGGCATGTTTTATATATGTGCACACATGTCTCTAGCTGTGTGAAAGGATATCCAGGCCTGATCTACAAGCATGACCTGACAATTCAATTAGGTTTCCGTCTTAAGTGTAATTGAAGCGATGTGTGTCTGTGAAACTTCCATCAATAACTTCATGATGTTATTTCTCTGCTTTCCGTCCGCCCGCTCTGTTTCACCCGCATTTAAATTAACGCTCGCAGGTTATTATCATTTACTTGTGCATTGTCTGTATGGCGGTAATGTGAGGTGAGTTTGGGGGAAATGTGGACTTGCATATCATTGCTGCATTGTCTTAGAGGGCAATAAAGCAATACAGGAAAGAGCCTAATTAAAATCATATTTCTTACAAATGTGCGGAGAGGGAGAACATTGCTGGAGAAGACAAGCACAGATCATTTGCATATGTTATGCATATAATTTTTTTTTTTTCAAATTCAGTTTCTTTACATCGAAGGTGAAATAATGAATTGAGGCTGCGATAAACAGCATGGAATGGGCCTGGAACGATGGTTTAAAACACGTTTGACAAGGGGAGGCTTTGGCTGTACTATATGAGGGATTTTTCTTTTTCCTCAGGAATATTTATCATCCAGATAGGGGGTTTGCACAACACAGATGCTTTTGAATCCCATTTTTCTGTTGTTTGCTCCCTCCCACTTCCAGCAGAACAGAAATCTGGACTCTGTAAATGTACAGCAGCAATGGAGCGCCTTCACCTTTAACGACATCCACACAACCAAACCAACATGTTCACCTGTCGTGGTTATTACGGTAATCAGTAACGTGTTCAAAAGCATAAACCTAAAATCATTGCATATTTCAGCCTCTTTTCTTACTGTACTGAAATGAACAGCAACAACAACTTTGAATGCATCTCTGAACAGAAAAAGTCCCACCCCCTTCGTTCACACCTCTGTTTACAGTTTTTCTCAATTGTTTACACACATTTTCTGAACGCATGCCTCATACTCTCAGAACTCTACACACAAATAAAAAAAAACACACTCAATGGGCAAAACCCCTCAATTCTCCTGCAAAATGAAACTTTACATTCAAAACAATGTTATTTCTTCTCAAAATGGTATTTTGTTTTCAAATGACACACACAAACTATCATATGAATAGACATTTATAAGAACCAGTTGAACACTGATGTGCTCAATGTAAGACACGATGAACTTTTTTTGTTCAGTGTTACACTCACTACAGACAGTACATACATACATGTGTTGTAAAATATTATAGAATATTGTTTTTATATATTTTATTTTTCCCACAAGAATACTGTAATGTATACAGTTTTCATCCCAACCAACACAAAGTTGCATATACAGTGGTCTACATACAAAACCAGAAGAATTGAATGTATACAGTTACAAAAACAACAACCATCCCGCATCCTCTCTTCTGTTTCGGTCTGGCCACAGCACCTCATCCACAACACAGGCAATGCAAGCGATGGCCAAGCAGCGGGGGAAATATCGCCTAGCATGGCAAAACCATGCGAGGCTCCGCCTCGTACTCTCGCTCCTCTGGCTCTGCCTCTGTTGCTCCAAAACAGAAGAGCTCACCTGTTGCACTTTTATGCTAATGCTCTGATTGCAAATTGTAAAACTGTGTTGCAGGTGTTTGCCCATGTGATGAGTCAGTGTGCAGAGTAGGGAAATTAACTTTAGAATTTTGAATGGCAGTGTGTTCCTTGTGAAAACAAGAGATTTTCTTCATGGAAATTGTGCTAAATGCAGAGAATTGTGTTTAGTGTTTTGAAAAAAGTGTGTTTTAAAACTGCAATTTGAGTGTAAAGCAGGAATTGTGCTTGCAGTTTAGCAGAGTTAGTTCAGGGGGTTGGTGCATGAGTTACATGTTGTGGTCATTGTGTCTCAAGTACCAGTATTTGTGTGTAAACAATTGAGAAAAACTGTAAAGCCCCAGAAGCCAAATGAGGGCTCGAGACCGGCAGAGAGGAAGTAAGCGCTGACAGACAGGCAGGCCGTCCAATTATTTTCTCTGCCTGACTTTTTTGGTTGGACGCAAATTTTACAGTCCTGCCACGGCCACAGCTTAATTAAATTTCTATGTGCATTTAATGTATTCATTGCTATCGATGTAACAGACAGTGTTTCTGAATTGAATCATTATTCAACCTTTAATTAACTAAATGCCGAAGTACTAACCAAGCCTCTTTCAACACAGAAGAACAATAATAAATACATATAAAGGTTGTCAAACTGAATGCAATGCTTCATTCTTCAGCAGGCTATGATAACAGCTATAGCTGTATTGCAAACCATTATTTAACAATTCTCAGACACTGCTAGCAAGTTGTGTTGACAAAATTATTTCTTTTGTCAACATTTTCACATCAGAATCAAATGCATACCTGAAACTCATTATTCCAAGGTTGGTTCATACATTGGGTCGACACATGCTTGCTATCACACTACATTTAACCCACATTCCCAGCTCTAGACGTGCAGACAGGTTATAAACATTGATTAGATTTGATTTGCTTATTTTACAACTGTGCACAGGTTTATTGATACATGTCTTCATATAAAATGGATTCCATGCCAATATCAGTGACAGGGAGTGACATTGAAAAAGGGGAATCAGGAAAAGACATCAATGCAGAACTATCAAAAGGGTTGTGGTTGATGGTATCAGTCGGGGTGCTGGTGGAAATCACAGGGGAGAGAGGAAGGAGAGACACCATGGAGAGGCTGAAAGTGCCCAATTGGCAGATTTGATGTTTTCTATGTTTGTGTTGTACTGGGCCAGAAATCCTTCTCAGTTTGAAGCTCAACACTGTTGCTGTTAGAGGGAATAAGGAGCTTCGGCGGTGCACACTCATTTCATTGAGGGTTCTGAGAGAATCATAATGTAGATGTCGCTTATCTTGTCTTTGTGTCAATACTGTGAAAGGGGAGATTTTAATGGACAAATCCAGAGATAATTATCACCTGCACATGTTTAGCTTTATATACTACATTATATACATGTTGTTGGTGGAGACCAAACCATAGTCATTTACATTAGAGATGTAAGTGTGGCAAGAAGCAAAAGTCCAGATGTATCGGCTGGATATGGAAACAATTTCCCCATTAAAACTCTGCTTCTTTTCTGAATTTGGGATTTTCTGACTATTCATATTTGATGGGTTATGAATGACACTCACAAGTTAAGAGCTTGGGAGTGCTTGAAAGTTTGGAAACCATTTTCAAACAGAAAACTTTGAATTTTTTTTTTTTTGGCACATTGACTTTTAAGAAACAGCACTGGGTCTTTGACTAAGATGAAAGTTTATTTTTCTTTTTTAAAGTCAACACATACACACACACAGACACATAAACACACACACACACACACACACACACACACACACACACACACACAAACAATCACAGAATAAGAGAACACCATGTTTAACAGGGGTTTCGTCACAACTGGTGAGGGAAAGGAAAAACGCATTAATCCAATGGAGCAGATGGTAACAGGGAGTCTCATCATAATGAATATTGGCTCTTGCCATCTGCACAATGTTTACAAATTAATTGCTCAGATACATCTTTATGAACTCAAAGCAATGCTGCCAACTTCAGATCGCGGCTGTCAATATATTAACAGCGGGAGTAAAGAATGACGGATTTGTTAAGATCACTTAATGAATAACCAACTATTCATATAAATGTTAGTTGGAAAAAGTTTACTTTTCTTCATGGAGAGCAGCTCTGATCTTAGTGGGCCTTTTGTTTTCTCCTCATCAGGCCATAAAAGTACATCAATTATACTTTTTATTAATGGTAATTTAATCATTTATTAGATTCATTATTTGTCCGTTCAACAAACTACTGTCAGCTGACTATGAAGTAGCAAACTATGAAGACATTTTCAGATTCTGGAGTTATTTCATGGAATTTAAATGTGTAAATCGACTCCACAAGTTTTATGTAAATGATGGACATGTTTGAGGCTCATCCTTTAAAGGCTCTGTTCTGTGTTAAGCCCACACGTGGCCATGCAACCTCCAGTTCAGAGGTCACTCTCATATTGAATTGCATTTTTCATAAAGACCATGTGTAATATGGCAGAGAATGAGGAGGAGGTGGAAAGACAATAACGTCACGCATTGAGACCAGGCGGCGTCTGACCTCAGATCAGATTTCATCTAAGAATGCTGAGCCAGGCCTCAGATTAATGGATTCTCATTCACATGTGCAGGTTCAGGTTCAGGCAAAAATGAGATTCAGAGAATCCTGAAGCTTTTTGTGATTCTCGGCCACGGCGGCAAGTGATTGCCTGGTCAGCATGAGGTCCTGCATTATGTAAATAATTAAATAAATAAATAAGCCTCACAAGTCACACGCTTTCTAGAATGCTGATTTTGGAGCTACATTTTTTATTTAATATTGCTTCATTAAGGTTTGACCCTCTTCAAGTCTGATCAAGGCTGAGTCTCCCACCAAAATAAAATAAAAAGAATATTATGGGTTTTTACAACCACTTTCATGACATTATGCATAATTAACATAAGCATGGAAACTGGACTAATGTTCAAACTAGAAGGCTTCAGTCAAACGGAGAAGCTGTCCAAACAAGTGAAGGAATCCAGAAGGTCAAGGCAGTCAGCAGATCCAAACGTGATCCTGAAATCAAAGGAAATGTTGAGCAGGAATCCATGAAACAGGCACGGACGGCTTGGCAACGAACTGGGAAAGATCTACACACACTGGAGGAGAATATGTGAGGCAGGTGTGTCAGCTGGTGAGGATTTGGGAATATGCACAGGAGAGCGTGGGTGTGGGAGTCAGGTGACCCGGATAGGTGGGAGGGTATCTGTTGGACAGGTGGAGAATGGCAGGTCTGCTCCTCCTCCCACCTCTCCCCATAGACTGTGTTCAGTGTGGCATCTAGTTCATCAACATGCCACTAAATATCCAAAATAAACACCTACATTAAAAGCAGTTCCTATATATAACAATACATTTTGCACTGTGAGGAGGCCAACACTGTCTGCCACAGAGACAGACAGGAAACCATATTCAATAAACGATGTACATTCTATTATAGACACCGGCTGGTAACCTGCAACAAGCTAACAGCACTTAGAATAATCTTACCGGAAGCTCAAATCGCGGTATTTCAAAATAAAGACATAAGAGCGCAATCATAACATACAATGTTGCTTTGTCTGTCATGATCTATGATGTAGATGTTTTATTCCTCCTGATCTGTTAAGGAGCTATGAATGACGACAGTGTCCTTAATTTAAGACCAATTTAACATGATGAGCTGACGTTTTTTCTATATTCCCCCTGTATTTACATTCAACTTGTAAACATGATTGCCTACTGTATAAGGTTTACAGAAATGTGACGTCCCTGTGTGCCAGACTCATCTGTTCTCTTCCTGGTTTGTGCCCTCGTCATATTGTTAACTATCACGTTACTGTTTTCCCGCATTCATACATGTGCTATAGAAATGCTGGTTAATGTCTATATGTTTACAGTACAACTAAACATAACTGTAGCCTTGAAAATGTTAACACCCAGGCACATTGTATATCAGGCCTAGATAAATACATGAACCTCGGATCTATTTATGTGCATTCCTGCAATACTTTCAGGCTCATTTAAACTTCATGTATTTTACAGTCATTTAAAAAATGTTCTCAAATGGAGGTATTTTACTTTTCATTGACTCAATACTACTTTTCTATAGCTGCATTTTTGCAGACCTACAGCAAATTAAGTTCTATTTTACAGTATATGATCCCCAAATATGATGAATATTCAAAATTTAAAAAAATTAAATTGAAAAAATAATTCAACATTTAATGACGTAACACACACACACACACACCTATTTGAATGTACTCTATCTACAGAACATGCAGCACAGTCTCCCTTTGGCGTTGTATTTTGAAAGCTTCCACCGGAAGTCCCCCTTATGATTCTGGCTAGTTTGACAGAAGTCGTGAGCGCAGAGCATCGACAGCGGACCGTTCAGCCTCTTTCAGTCCGTCGCACTTCAGTCCACTGCAGCACGAGCGGGACTTCATTTAGTAAAGTGATTTTTAGAAATCCACAGAGAAACTAAAGTGAACCTGGTCAAAAGGCTAATTGGACAAGAAAAAAGTTAAGGAACTTACAAGTCCTATTTTTCTTCTCTTTTGTTGTTCATCTTCCTTCATTCTTCCTCTGTGCCTTCGGACACGGTGATGCGTGCTGGACTGTAGCTACCTGCGGTGATGGGCCGGCCCAGGAGATGAGCAGCGGGCGGTGTGGGGGTGCCGGGGGCGCACGAGGAGGTCCGCACGCTTAGGTAAAACTCGTATTCTTTATTCTTTGTCGTTGCTCTGTTCATCTCTTACTCTCTCTAAACCCTAGACGGCAGGTTGTGGGATACTTGCTGCTGTAACTTAACTATTGCAGGGACGTGATTCTTCCCTTTCTTCTCAATTTGACTCAAACGCTTTTATTTTGGAGAAAAGCGCAGCCTCAACTTTTTGGAGTGCCGAAAGGAGATGGCGCTTGAGTGCGCGCGTGGTCGTCTTATCACGAAGAGGGAATTAGAGAACTTATAAAATAAACAGTTTCCTCTTTCAGCAAACAACATGGACATGGGCAGCGAACCAATCTCTTAAACGTCTATAGATGAATCTGTTGTCCTCGTCACAAGCCATTATTCAGTACACGGACTTTCCCGCAACACGAGTCATCCACCTGCCATCACATAAGCACTATTAATGTTTCAATTCGTCTTTCTGTCTGTTCGTTGCTTTCTGGTGCGGGAGACACCAGAGAATTCCACCACACGTTTACTGCATATGCGTTTTGAGACGTTGGATGACATGATATAAAGAGTGTTGTGTGTTACAGCCTCTTTGCTCGAGGTGGGTGAGAGGTTTATGATCACTTTAAATTGACTTATGAGTGTGGAGTATGATCGATATTTCTTCTATTACCCCCTCTCCCATTGCTCTCTGTGTTTTTTATTGCACTGCATACCACATGCCACAAATACAGATGCTTATATGACTTTAGTATTTTGTGGCTATATGAAGACCTTCAGAAAGCTGGTCACATGATGAGGTTTAAAGATTCTTTTTTGATCGATTGCTGAGTGATTGCTGAGTGATTACTTTGTCGTCTCAACCCAAAAAACAGCAAGAAAATATTTTGTAATCCCAGCAAATACATTTCCTGTCTCTTTATCCCTAAATGTCTTGTTATCACTACGAAAGACTGCGCCGGGTAATCATCTTGAATCAGCAGACGTCTCTGAAGGTTATTTTTGCTACTTGCATTTGACATCTGCACAGAAGAATTATGTGAGCATGCAATGCAGCTGCAGCCCAAGTTCCTGTAATCCGCCTTGAGGGGCCGAGAGTGGCCCTGCAGTCCTCACAAGGGAGTTTACAGTAACCTATAGAGGCCACCTTAGACATGAAGTAATGTTACATAAGCAGCTGAACGCGTGCACTAAGCTGATCTTATTACATCAAGATCATACAGATATTATTCTGTGATCATGGAGTTTATTATCAATTTGAATGTGCTGATTTGTAATTTATGATAAGAAACAGAAAGTTTTGGACCGACTGTCGCATAAAACAAGCAGTCTGAGCACGTCGCTGTATCTGTGGGAAGCAGTTAATCAAGGAGACAATCAGCAGATGAACTGATAATGAAAAGAAGCATTGCTTGCGTCTCTGTGAAAACAAAACAAAATACAACTGTTGCACACATGCCCTCTAAGGCTTTCTGTAATCACAGACGGTGTATTCAGGGTCTCTGTATTTTTTTAAATATTATGCATTGGCAGGTTTTCCCCTCAGAGAAGTTGGCCTGGACTCTCATTCTGGGCTATTTGAGAATTGGCTTTGGCTTAAAACGGCTTTGACAGAGGCTGGTGTGATTGGCCATAGTGAATAAATGCATTTATCCCAGTTAGTCTCAAATTCCAGATGGCGCTCTGGTACACCTGGGTTGCAAAAAAAACAAGAAAAAAAACCCAATTGTTGCTTGCTGACTTACCTCTCTTACTTCCTCCTTCCGTGTCCTTTTGCTGCCTTCTGGTTTTGCTCACTCTCCAAGGAGTAATATCCTAAGTTGTCCTGCCCGAGGGCTGCCGTGGTTTCCTCAGACATCAGACCACTCTTTTGTAATGGTATGATGGCCGGAGATTTGATTTGCTTGGTCAGACTCAGGTTGGGTCGGCGGACACACATTTACAGAGGGTAGATATTGATTCGCAGACGTTGGGTTTCAAACATGAAAGACGGAGTAAACTAATGTCTCTTTTCCATTAACTTCGAATTCCTGACACAAAAAGCTTGAGGTATCACTGAGTAATGATTGTTTTGCAACCATTTAACCGGCAAAGTCAGAGGGACATTGTAAAACAAGACAAGTCGCAAGTGTTGTTCGCTACTTTGACCTACGACCTTTGGTCCATTGCTGCCCTTTTTCTCAGTGTCGACACATGTCAACCACGTCTTCAGAAAAGCAGCATCTTTTTCACACTCACTCCATATAATGACACACTACTGTAACTCGCTTCTTCCGTGTGCACGACGTGTGCTCTTGGCGGCCCATCTAATGATGCGATGCTCGTTATTTCTCTCGTAAAAAAAAAAAAAGAAAAGACAGCACGGTTACACTTTGTTACAGGTATGGGTTTTTTTGTTGTTGATTTCTACCATGTTGTAAATTCTTTGAGTCTGAGATTGAGGCTGTGGATGGAGCCAGTGAGGAGTAGGTGAAAACTGACTGCAGCCTCAAAAGCACACGTGAAACAACGGCCATGACGTAGCCAATTTTAAGGCAGGAGTATAAAAATCGCCACAGTATTGGACATTTGTAACATTCGACAGCCATGCAAGGTATAATGTTTACAATGTGCACTGGGATTCTATTCAGAAACACTTTCTGTTATATTACTTGAAATCCTCGTAATATATAGAGAGCAATAAGTACATTAAATGTATCTGACATAAAAAAAAAAAAAGTCATCTGTTGCCATGCCTGTGAAAACCGCGTCCAATCAAAAAAGAAACTAATTGGACGACCTGCCAGTCTGTCACTGCTTACTTCCTGATTCCTTCCTTCCTGCACACTCTGCCGATCACCTCAAGCACTCGTTTGGCGTTCTGCGACCCAACCTTTAACTACTGTTGTTATATGAAACTATTGGAAACATTTTGACCTCATGATGGCGCTGGATGAAAATATCCATCCTGAAGGGAACATCGACGTCTTCACCAAATTTCGCAGCAATCCATTCAACAGCTGTTGTTTACGTAGCCGAGCTGGCTGCATGCTTTGAGTGCATGGTGGAGGCTTAGAGCCCGCGCTCAGGTTAACGCGGTTTGCTCTGTCAGGATATTTGCTGCAGTTTGTGCTTTGAGCACCATAACCCCGTTAGCTAGCTGAGAAATGCTTCCAATCTCGCAGCTTCAGTGTTCCTGTGGAGAATCACCGGAAGTGCTTTGGAGAGGTGTTTTTACATGAAAACAGAAGGTGACACCTGGACAGGTTATCACACAATCTGACCTGTTAGTTGCACACAGAAGCAAGAAGACTTTGAGAATTGTACAAAACAGAGGTTGTATAAAATCCTGACAGGATTGTTTGTGCTTCTTGTGGGAATTGAACAACTTCTGACCATTGTTAACACTCTCAGAGAGAGAAGGAGGTTTGTTGTAAAGGCAAGTCCTGCATATTTAATGTGCTGTATATTTTCTTTTGTAGACTGATTTATTTGATCTCTGTATTATTTATTCATTAGGGTGGGCTGAGGGACGGGGCGAGTTATTACACAAGGAGCCTCACATTAGTCTCTCTCTCCAGCACACTGATGGTACAGTAAATGTGCACACACATACATTCAGGCAAAGCTCTGTTATTTACATATCTGCAAAGACACTCTCCCCGATTTTTGAATCCTGCTCGTTGTTGTAAAACTCAGGCCTTTCCAAACTTCAGCATGAGGACATTTGGGGATCTAGAAGGACATTGGAGAGCCCATCGTTTGACATTATCGCTGTCCTTTCCAAGACACCACATTATCCATCTCAAAAGCAAAGTGGTGCGACCGTGTTGCATGTCGAGGGCGTGTGTGTGGGGTTTTTCTTCTCATGCATGCGTGTGGGGAGAAAGTCTGCCCTATCAACACAATTGTTTATTTAATCAACATTGACCAGGGCAGGCTTCTGACGCATGATGTGGTCTCTCACACACACACACACACACACACACGCACTCACACACTCACACACACGTATTACAACACACACACACACACATATTCAGATCACATTAGGAGCAGATTGCTTATGCCTGGTTAAACAGAGACATTTTATGTGTCAGCGAAAATCACATTAACTAATCTCGGTCTGATGCTGATGTCATCAACGTGAGACGCCCCTTGTGGCTCATTAATCCAGGAAAGGACTGCAGGGCAGCAGGACATGAGGCGTACAGATGTTTTAAATTGCTACGCTTTCCTTTGCGGACACAGTGGAGTTGAAGGTGAGGCAAGTTTCGGTCTCCTGCTGTTATACAAATACAATAGAAGAGTGTTGTTAACATGCAGTTAACGCAAAGAAACACACAGAGAAAGGATGATTTCCCTGGTGATTATGCAAGGCTCGTACAAGAAATGAATGGACGTTTACCATTTTACACCGGAAAATCATAAAAGACGTGATCAGAGCAAAATCATCATTTTGCAAATCTGAAGAGTAACTTAAACTCAACAAAGTGGTAGCGAGAGCGGTCCCCTACTAACGGCTAGGGCTGGGCAATATATCGGTAAAGTGTTGTCTTTTCCTGGTTGGAAATGCTGCATTACAGTTAAGTGATGTCATTTTCTGGATTTAACTTTTGAGCTGGTCTATTCTTCGCCTTCACCCAGTTAGCCATTAAATCCACGTTACTTATTATTACCGGTATTCATGAAAAAACGTCATTTTGTTAATATATAGTCAAATCCCCAATAGTCAACCCTACAAAAAATATTGTGATATTAGATTTTCTCCATATCACCCCGGCCTTCTACTACTGACAGGGGACTAAAAAAGGATGATCTCTTTAAAACTACGGACACACAGACGTATGGCACACAGCCTTGCAAGATCACAGCCATAAAGAGCTCGACAACAGACAGTCATTTCAAACGCCTGCCTCTGTGCGTGTTTTCATGGACGACTATCTGGATGAATCTAATTTCTGCTCTGTGAGTTTCTCCAACCTACGGTGAAATTGAAAACCATGAATGATTACTTTGCATTCATTAAGTACGGCCGTCCGCCCTCACTCCATCACGCCCTCGTCCTCTCTCTCTGACCCTGGTCTGCATCTTAATCTCTTCTCTTAGTCGTGTCACCCATTCATGGTAATAACACTTCCTTTTTACACACCCTGTCCAATAAGGGAGTCGGTTAAACACTTGATTTCTGGTTCTGCGGCACGTCACTCTTCCTCCCCTTCCCTTTTATTTCAGCTGCTCATGCTGTTCATCCATCCTTGTGTCTACCACTACATCTCTTCCCCTTCACACACCCATTCCTTCTGAAATACTGACTCTTCAATCACCCCATTCTGAATCTCCCTATATTTTCTCGCTATCTGTCCAGAAGCGTAAAATTGAACCTCTCCCACTGCCCATCAGCGCATTATATGTGTGTGTGTGTGAGTGTGTGAGTCCTCACCCTCACCCTTGACATTCCTTTGATTCCCCACTTGGAAGCTGCACTGTTGCCATGATACCTTTTAGCTGGCAGCATGGCTCTGGGGATGATGGCTGAAACATCTCCTCCTGCATCGTCGGGACATGTTGTGCAGACATTAATTGAGGATGATCCCCTTGACATGAGCGCCATCATCAGATCAGGGCTGCTCAAATAATATTAATCGCAATCACACTTTTGGCTTGCCGCAATTGAAGGAACATGACCGACTGGGACACTGATATTTAAAACCTGTGCCTCTGCTCATCGAAAACCTCTGCTGCCTATCAAAAATAGCACTTCCTAAACGTATAGCCAGCCACCAGGGGGAGATGACATGATGGGACATGATATTAAGTGCCTTGAAGTTGCACTTTTCACAGGGAAATAAAAAAATGTGTTGTTGACCACGCCACGGCATCGCAGTGATAGCATGAACTAGATCTATTTACAGAGCTTTAATTACATCTGCTCTAGTCTGGCCTGTTGGTCATGATGTCATGGTCAGCCAATCGGATACTTTGCCCGCAAACCAGGTCCAGGAAAAGGGTTATCCTACTTATAACAAGGCTACGACACTGAGGCTCTTTTTAGTTACCTTCATTTGTATTTGTTCTTGAAACTTGTGTGTGGGGGACAACAGATCTTGGATACACTACTACATCCCTACACTAGGCTACGGTCAATGTTGATCAACGCGGAAAGCAGTTGCTAGCATAGCTGCTAAGCTAAGCGCTAGGTGCGTTCATAGGGCTACAGACGAATGCTACTTGGACAAATGTGTAAACAATGATCCAAAGGCTAAGGTACATGTCAGAGTATACAGTTTGAGAGAATGAGATGTCATTGTTTCATCGATTCAATAAAAACAATATTGTCTTATCACTGTGTGCTTATATGTTATTAACAGTAGCCTATAGGCTATCTTATCTTATCTACTTAGGCTATCAGGTGTGAGTTTCCTTCCAAATGCAGTCAGACCAATGTTGCGATGAATCATGCTTTATTTATTTTTGGGGGTGAAATCACATGAAAAAAGACTCAAGACAAGATGATGTGATGGGAAAGGATTTTCAATATTTAATGTATAACATGAAACCACTTTCAAATTCGTTGTGGTGCCACTGACTGGCAGTCTTTATGTCGAACAATTAAATAATTGCCAAGATAAAGAAAACTCAAAGTAAATCCACAAGATTTGTAGAACTGTACAAAATGACTTCCATTCAAGAACTTGTGCTTCAAGGGCAGAGGAGTAAGTGCTTTCTGTGAATGTGTGTATGTGCTGCAAACGTGCGAATATGTGCTGCAAACGGACCAAAGACATGCTAAGAGCAGAGCAAGTTATGCTGGTGAGCTATCCGCTGCCTCTGAGCTGATCAATTATACATGAAGCGCTAATGTGATCTACTGTAAACGGCTGGGAGGGAACACAGAAGAGGGGGGGGGGACATAGATGAGGGGAAGCAATATACATGAGGTCTGTGAGGTCTGTGAGTCAAACAAGACATTTTGACATCATGGACAGATCTGCCGTCACTGCTACTCCGTTGACTCATTCATCACTCCACAAAAAAATGGAGCAGTAAAAAATATCTCATGTCTAAAATGATATGATGAAGCACATGCACTTTTTGAAAGTGCACTCTATCTCTCAGACACACACACACACACACATGATTTAAGGAATGAAAGATCTTACTGAGGATACGTCCAGACTTGTCAGTGCCAACATCCCGCTGGCAGACCGGCCATGTCCTCCTGAGCTCCACTGAGGGAGGTTTTGTCTGGGTCACATGTACGTCTGCATTCTTTGTGGTAGATAACAGAAGTGCTTGTATAGACAGTATTTATAATTAGACGGGTGAACATTTCCCCTCTAGGATATCACTTACCCCTCTTTATCTTTCGCCGACATCCAACTAATGTTTTCGTCATGCTGCTCGACTGTTGCCATGACTCCTGTTGTCGAGACGATTGTTGTACTAGCACGCTACGGGACAGCTGAAGTTCATCCTGATCGGTAGTCCAATCCACCACCAAATTGCCATCCGTCATGTTGACGAGTGAATGTCGGCAGTGATAAATGAGTGGTGGATTCACAATTCATTAAAACGTTATAAAGTTTTCAGCACGCACAGCTGTTTTCAGAACAAAACAGAGATGATGTGGCAGAGTCATCTAAAACTTTTAATTAGATTTAATTTGCCAAGTAGCAAAACATTATTACACGTTCTTTTATCATAAGAAAAGTGACAGTACTAAACAGAGAGAGGAACCAATTACATGTGCTGCGGTGAGGAATTGATGATTTACGATGATGACGATGCTGCTGCTGCTGCTGCTGATGATGATTGTGATGATGATGATGATGGTGGTGGTGATGATGATGATGTTGTGATGATGATGATGATGATGGCAGTGTCAGTCAGTTGGTCACTTGGACACAGTTGATCTTAAACCTCTCGACATCCATTGTGTGGGTTGGAATGAGCTAACATTCTGCGTATTGGAATAACAAAACATTTAAAGTGCACACACAATTTTCTCCAGAGATCCAGTCTCTTGCAACCCACTTAACATGCACAGTAGCGTTTCTCCCGTTGACCCCGCCCACAAGTTCCTGTTCGGCTGACGCACAGAAATCTAATTCAGCTCAAGGAAAGTTTTATGAATGTGAAACCTCAATGAATCACAAATTCATAAGAGAAATAGTAATAATCGACCTTGGTCGCAGTTCAATGCTGCAATGCTAAAAAAAAAATAAAAAAGTTGCCACTGAGAAAAAATTGGAAGCAAGGTTGGATGGCGGCAACGTTAATGGGCTCGCAGCTCAAGGTCACATTATTCACAACCGACGTAAGACGCCCCAATCTCCACCTGAACTGTCGGTGGTCGAGCTGCATTGTGGGTAATGTAGGATCCAGGTTTTGACAAGGTGAAATAAAACGATGATATCTCTGGTTCTTTAGTCATGTAACAAGGACAAAATACATTCAATAGAGGTGCATCTCTAAATCAGTGGAGTCAGTGGAATGTGTTTACTATCCTGGATGGTTTCCAGGATAAGTCGACTGTGACCAAATGAGCGAACAGGGAGTTGGAAAAAGGAAGAACCATTATTAGTTAGAGGAAGTGGATTATATTTGGTATTGGGGAACAAGTGTAAAGGAGCATGTATGACAGAATAAAGGAAGGTGGAATACTTTGAGATATTATATTTTAATCCACCTTTTAGAATTGCTCAGTGTCAGCTGAATGCCTGAAATGGATTTTAATGTCCTTGCTACCAAAACCTTGACAGGATTAAGTAGTCCTTAATTCCACTTGAGAATCTATTGTGTCGTTTTAACCTGCTCAGTCACATCCCAAAGAACAATTTCACCCAGATCAGCCCAACGATCAGCCTGAGCAGCACGGCCGACCGTCTCCATGGACATCAGTGTGCGGAGCGATTGTCGGGGCTGGATCAATATGCTGTAGATTCTACGGACGGTGGATTAAGAGGCTGATTGAGGTTGGACCTCCACTGTGCAGTGACCTCTGCTGTCGCTACAACCCCCACGACACAAACATGCAGACACACACAGGAGTCCCGAGACATTCATCCCACAGTTTTAACATCCCACTCAAGGTTGACAATACAAGACCAGCGACACCTCGTAGTGACTCTAAATGAATCCGCTCCTCTGGAGGTAAGAAAACAAATCAAGAGACTTCCAAAGCCTACAGAGCTCAGCAGGTGTTATGGAGAAAACTAATTTGTGATTTTTTTTTTCATGACACCTCTCAGACTCTGTATGCATCTGATACATACAAGGGCATTAATTATCCCACCAATCAATAGCAGAGATGTTCAGTGTGCATTATGATGCATTAAGTCTTAAAAATGCAGTTCCTTGACTGGCTCAGACAGTTTGAACCAAATGCTGTTGGTTCTGTCACTCTGCAAAAACATGAAGATGGGCAGAAGTACTGAATAGTGTAGACCACATGGCCAGCATCAAACTAATTATATAGCCACAGCAAGCGATGCCTTCCAGCTCACGGCCATTCCTCCATTGTGTATGCTGCTGCCATACATGGGTAATTTGAGCTAGAAGAGCAGCTGTTTTCATGCGTTTAAAAGGCGCGAGAGGTCCTTGTTGCTAAGGACATAGTGCTTTGAGTTATAGAAATCCTATGAGATGACAGCACACGTTTGTACTTTTGTGTATAATTATATGAAGAGGGATTTTACAACTGTAAAGTTATACCATTGATGTAATGGTCACAATGTAAATGGTATGAATCACTGTTCATATTCAAAGTAATTTATCAGGAATGAGCAGTTACACATATTTGAGTGGCCAACTCATGCTGCATTGTGTTGCAGCGACTCTGACTCCATTGGCCACCTATTTCACAGCGCCACTCTCCCCCCCTTCCATTAGCTGTGCTATTTATTCAAAGGGCACCATTGCTGTTTTACATTTAGGGCGTTTAGCAGACACTTTTATCCAAAGCGACTTACAATAACTACTTCTTTCATAAATCTTGTGATTAGCTGGCTTTGGTGATTGTGATAGACCAGCAACCTGTCCACAGTGTACTCTGCCTTCGCCCACATGTCATCTGGGATCGGCTCCAGCCACCCCCAAATTGCATCTGTTTGTACACTTATTCCTTGTTTAATAGCTCCATAATTGGGTATGTATGACAGGATAATGAAGGCTAAATAATAATGTGCTCCAGTTTGCTAAGAAGTCTCTCCTCATTTAGAAATCCACTGATTTAGAGCTAAATTCAGTCGACTATATCAGACGTCCTGATGTGTGATATTAAACTGGATAACCAACCGTTACGTGTAACATTTAAATGTACTGTAGAAACATGAACACATGCAAATGCATGCAAAGACTATTACATGTTTACAGGCAATACTCTTGTTATGATTGGTGTATGACACAAGTGAAGGATGGACGGGGTTGAGCCAGTATATTTTCTGCAGATTCATCTTGCTTCTTCCCAGATGATCCAGATTAACACGTTGTAAAATAATGAGTATTGATCTAGACGCTCTTTATAACTGTGTGGGTGCAGAAATCCTCTGCTGACTGAGGATCAGCTGCTCTTCCCTTTGTCAGCCAGTGTGTGTGTGTGTGTGTGTGTGTGTGTGTGTGTGCATACTCAGCTCTCAGCATCCACCATGTCTGTATCCACTCAATCATTGATTTCCCTTCATATTTTCTCTGGTTGGATAGATGGCCGGGTCGTCAAGTTAATATCTTAATGAAGCCGTTCATCTCAGATCTCCTGTTCTGACACTTACGCCACAACATCATGACATCTTTTACCACGTGGAGCTCTGAGTCTAGTTATGTCTTTTTCCTGTTCACTGTTGTAATAGTGTTTCTCCTTCACATCCATCTGTGATTTTTGCTTTGAAGCTGTCATACACACCTACCAGATCTGATTCACTCTCACTAACACATATATCTCTTACATTTCCTGTGTTTCACTCCCTTGCACGCACAGTCACACACACACACACACACACACACACACACACACACACACACAGCAGTAAGCTTTTGTGATTGTTGGGTGTCGGAACTGTTTTTGAGCCACCCTGATTGGTCTTGTTTACAAAGCAATAGTCCTGCTGAGTTTTTTGTTACGTATCAATGCTCTGCTCTGCACACACGCAAAAAATCCTACTGCACACACACACACACACAACACACACACACACACACACACACACACCACACAGTCCTGCTTTTTTTCTACTTCAGGTGTTTGAGGCAGGTCACACACTCATGCAGACACACTCTAAGCCTGTTGAGTGTAAATATTTGTGTGTAGCTGCCGGCTCGCTCTATTAATATTGGACAGTGGGATGAAGGCAGCCTGGACAGACGAGTGAACGAGGCACAGAGAGGGATTATGGAAGGAACGGTGGGGTTAAACATACCAGCGCTGACGCTCAGGTTGCATGGACTGTGACTCCGCAGGGACGGGGATCATGGTGGTGTGTGCAAAAATCATGTGTTCGTGGCAGATGTAATACTAGCTTGTGTATGTTACGACTAGAAAGACCAACTGACGCAGGGACAGAGAAACATTCAGACTACAGTGGAGGTAACAATAATTGAATCCTGGACTAAAAGAAACACATTTCCTGCGCTAAACTACAATTTCCGGAAGGACTTTCAATCTGTTCCAATTTGTTTGGATGGAAACATGACATCTCGTATGGTGTCTTCATAATGCGCCTGCCCCCGCTTGGTTGTCATTTAATGGAGAGCTATGAAGCGATGCTGTCCTTCAGATGACACAACACATATGGCCCTCTACTCTCACTTCCTCTGGGACGTTTCCACGATATGTACACATCTCCCCGTCATCTACTATAGCTCTCCACTCTCAGTCCCATCTTAGTATTGAAAATGCAGTGTGTGTGCTTTCACACATTGTATGACAATACCAGTGCAAAGATACTCACTTGTATTTGTGAGTCTGCAAGGCCTTTAATTCCTATGTTGCATGCTCGGTTGCGTGTTTATCTACCAAACATGTCTAGAGGATCTTGCAGGTGATTATGTGGATGCATAGCCGTGTGCCTGCGTGGCCTCGATCTGTGGGCGTACGCATTGCTGATGTTGATTAAGGAGAATATTAGAACAAATATCAACAGCTGGCTCCACCAGATGAACCCTCTGACTCTCTTTGGTGACATCCTGTCGTCAAACACCTCGTGTTAGCAGCTCCGAGAGCCTCGACTTCCATCGGCTGATCTGGCCAGTGGGTGGAAAGGCGTTGGTTTGAAATTCAAATTGACATTTTACTTTCCTTTTTTTAGAAGTAAGAACACGGCCAGTGGGATGAGACAAGAACAGTTGGTACTTAGGAATAACAGTTGGTAATATAGTGCGTGAGACGCATGTGTGACTGTCAGATGAGCTATAATGAACAAAATGGAAATGAGATCCCTGAGACTGGATCACATTCACTAAAGGTTCTGTGTTAAAACAACATTGGCTAAATTATAACAACCAAACGGGTTGAAATTGTTTGGTCTTACTTCCTCTACCAACAGGGACAAAAGGCACAATGGGTGCTCTCAAGCTGTTGGTTGTGATGTCACACAGTTGGTAGCATAAAGGCCAGGAGAATGAATCTGGCCTCTAATGGTTTGGTAACAGACATAATTCACAGTAAAAAATAAAAAAACATATGTGTCCACAAGTTCTTTCACTAAGTGGGGGTATACAGTATTTCAGTGTAAGACATGTTTTTAACTATTCACCAAACGCAAACACTTCACATGTACATGTACATATATTTATGTAAAAACATATGAAAGCATATGTGTGAAAACACCTCACTGGGATTTTGACTCAATTTCCAAACACAGTGCATCAAAGTTACAATTACTAATTTGCAGGGCAAAGAAACAAAAGAAAAAGTGACCTAAGAGTCTTGCAGAGGTGGCCTGACTGCATCCCAAACACAGGAAGTGCTTAGAGTCATTCTATTAGGCTTCCCTTGAGGTGAGGTTAAGCCACGTTATCTTTATTATCCCACCAGGGGAAAGTAGTTTAGGAGCCAGGGTTCACATACAAACAATATACGGAAGACAACAAAACACAGATCAGTTCATGGAGCACAAGGAATGGAAATTCATACAGTGCAAGAATGACAATGTGCTACTGTACAACTGTGCAAAATACTGGGAAGTGGGAAGTACAAGCTAAGTACACAGTGCTGGTGTGCAAATGTAGCCGAAGTGCTCTTTGTTAAGTATCTCAATGGCCTTAGGGATGAAGGAGACACGGAGCCTCTTAGACAGAAACCCTGAAACGCAGACCTGAGGGCAACAGCTCAAACCCTCTCAGGAGTGGATGGTCCAATCCAGTAAACCAATTAAATAAAACATTTAAACATGAGTGTGTATTCATAATATGAAATTGTATTCGATTATTTAAGTGTCACTTAATTTGATTCACCAGATCTTGTAGTGTGCTGAATTTCCCATCTAGAGGGTGTTAACATTCTTCTGTTTCATGACGTAGATTAGTCCTAAATGGCCGACTCAGGCTGATGGCGTGTTGTACCTTTAAATCAAATAAGTATCCTAATTAAAATGTCCAGGTTATTTAGGTACAAATCAAGGTTTACATACCTGTGATGTCATTCTCTAGAGAAACAGCCTCACAGTCTGAAGGTCGTGGTTTCCCGTGCTCTTTGTATTTGCCTGTTTCATTCGTCGTTAATGAGCCAAATTGAATGTTTACTTTACAGATTTGAACGTAGGCTGAATGGTAGAAGTGAAGGACACGTAACAAATAAGTTGCTGGTTTGAATCCAGCTTTGGACATTTGTTGCACCTTTTCTTTTTCTTAAAAAAAAATGAAACAATGAAGTCCATTTAAAGGATTGTTAAAATGAAATGAAATTGAATTGTTTTAAAGGCTTATTGCTTTTCACAATAAGAGACACCTGATAAGAGACAATAAGAGACAGCAGAGTCCTCTGAGGGTCAACAGAGGGAAAACTGAGATTTGAACCATCAACCTACAGACTGAGGAGTTGTTTCTCTAACATCTGAGCTAACTGAATGTTGAAAAACTGTATACAAATTTGGACTAACGTCACCATTCATGGGGTTCCTCCATATTTGTGGAGTTTCACAGCTTTAAACTTTACTGACCATTTTCATAGCAGCCATCTTGACAAGATAAGTATTAGGTCCTGGTATTGAGAATGGTTAATACTATCAAGGCTTGCTGGGATACTTGAACAGAACCTTCTAAAATATTTCTAGTAACACCTGAGTTTTTGTTATTATGACAAATCAAAATTTTTGTTGTAAAAAAAAAAAAACTACCCGACCTCAGCAAAGTCCCAGCACAGCATCCCCTGCCGCAGCTTTAAAGCTACATTCTGAAAATCAGTTGAGCCTCTGAGACAGATTTAAAAAAAGCCAAAAAACCAAAGCACCAAACCCCTCCCCTCAGTGTTCCACGATTCAACGAGGCGGGAGAGGGAGGGATGACGGGATGATGTGGCGAAGAGGAGAAGAGGGGATTGGATGGAGGGTACGAGCCAATGGGAGCCTACCGGAGCAATGGCCCCCATTGGTCAATTACTATGCAGGCCTACGGCTGATAGACAGAATGTAGTCGGAATAATTGAAAACACCTGTGTGTGTGTGCAGGGACATTAAGCATTTTAAGATTTGATTTTTTTTCTATTTAGAATTTTCTAGTCAAATCTTGAAAATAGGCGGCCAATGCACTGAGAGGCACCCGGTCCTTAGCACTCTTGCATTCCCTGCAGGATCCTACCGCTAACTTCTTCTTCACTAAAATCTTTCTCTGCACACTCAATAAAAGGAAGCACTTTTATTGTGCATTACGGTTTTCATTTCGGCTTTTAAGGTAAGAAGCCTATTTGAGTTCATTAAAATTGCATTACCACTACATGAAACCAGTCCATGAAAATCTTTGCTTAAGTGATTCGAAATTACATCCAAAACTGTATTTTAGTCCATTTTGACATTTGACCCTGCAAAAAGTAAATTGATTATAGAAACATGTCAAGAGTTTATGAATGAAAATTGGAGGCATATTTCGACCATTTGTGGATGTGATTTGTTTCATAAACATATATGTATTTAACAAAAACTCTGGTTGTTTCTCATGTGTTGAGAGTTTTGTGGTAATTTTACGGTTTATCGTTTTGGCACATAAAGATAATTTCTTTGCAGGAAAGGTCTTTAGATCCAAATAAATGTACCTCTTTGATCTATATACTCTGAAGACAACATAATAAATATAACTCACTCTAATATGATTTAAAAGGGGTAATTCTTCAGCCAAACGCACTCGGTTGAGTTATGAGCCAAGCCCTTTAGAATGCAAATGAATGCAACACACACTCACTGTCCTTGTGTCGCTTCTCTCTCTCTCTCTCTCTCTCTCTCTCTCTCTCTCTCTCTCTCTCTCTCTCTCTCTCTCTCTCCACTCACACACACACACACACACACACACACACACACACACACACACAAGAAAGGCAGAGCTCTGTATCTCTAAAGGCCTCTGGCACATGTGGGATTATTTAGCTTTAATAGAATTATCTCATTTGGTCTGTTCACTAAATCTGAAATGTATCTCATGTGACAGCGAGGACCCAAATTCTCTCTTCACTCCTCTGCACAGATTTCCCATTACAAATAGAGCTCAGCAGACCGAGATGAGAAAAGAGAGGAAGAAGTTCGTATTCATCTTTTTAATCGGTGTAGGATTAATGACAGCAAGACCCTAAATATGATTACTGGCTTTATTCAAGATGAAGTAGAATGGAATGCCATTTTATTTTGAGGGGAAAAAGTTGTGTACTGTGAATGTGAATCTTAGAAAAGTGCAACAGCATGTAAATCAGTTATTTTTATTCAGAAGAGATGCTGAAAATGTGTGCAGCCTCCATCCCTCACCACTTTCTTATTTACATCACAGTATAAGTCACTGATGCAGCAGTATTTGATACCAGGAAATAACTCCCACAAAGCTGTGGTGCGAAAATAATCTTGAATGTGAACAGAGCAGTGCAGTCAAAATACAAAGAGCCGCAGAGTAGTTTTATTTGTTTATTCATTGCCCTTGCTCTGATAATGGCAGCTTATACTGCTCCTTCCAATCTTACCTTTCACAATAAAAGCCTCAACAAAATAGCATCCAATATGTATTTATTTAAAAAACAAAATGCCACCAGCCACTGTTGTTCGTGACATGTTTTAATTATGCATTAGCAGTGACTAAATCAATGGAGCAGAGAAAATGTCCTGAGTAGTGTCAGTGTTTTTCCATTTTGCCAATGAGCTCACCATCGTCCTCTAGAACTCCCTGAATAGTGAGTAATGGATGAGTGACATGGAGCAGTTTTCAGCCAAGAAAAATGTTGTCCTCAGCCGTCCCAGCAGACACCCAAAGGCAACATGTGGTGAAGTGAATGTCTGACAGCTTTTCATTTTCTGTATCACTTCGACTGTCAACAGTGGTTTCTTTTAACCATGACCGCGACTTCATCGACTTTAACCACGTGGTTATTGTTGTAACCATAACAACAAAGCCCTAACCTTAACCCCTACACTACGCAAATAAAAGGGATTGATATATAGTGTTGCAGTACTGTACTTATCTTTTTCAAAACATGGAATATTAGCTTGTTTATTGTAATAATATTAATAATAAAAATAATAAAATATCTTTTTAAGAAGCGCTTTCCAAGAAAAAGAGAAGGAAAATGAAAGAAAATGCAAGTAAAAACAAGAAATGGAATCTTAAATTTAGATAAAAACATAAAATGGCAAAAGTCGACAGATGCAATGAGGTAAAATGGTGACAGCTCAAAAATATTTGAAACATCTCAAATGATTCCATGTATACAGAGGAATCCATTAAGGTTTTAATCCCATAAAGACATGTTGGGTGTGTGAGGGGATCTCATTTACTGCTGTCATGGCAACTATGGTAAAGGCTTTCATGTCAACCTTGAATAACACAATTATAGTTTTTTTTTTCTTTTTCATTTTCATCATGTCAGTTTCAATGCATTTACCTTGAAATCTGCCGCTAACAAAAGTAAGTGAAAGTAACCCCTGAATGGACTGTTCCTGCTTCCTGAACAGTGATCTGTAGTCTATGGCTGCAAAAGAACACATGGATTATTTTTCCAGCTCCTTTGTGGATGACATTCGGTGTTTTCGGTCAAGGGACAAAATGAACCGAAGCATCTTAGCATTTTAGACTGTATGTCTGTGTGGGTTGATTGGGGGATGTTGCATTTTGTACTTCATGACTGTTGTGCTGTGACTTTCTATTTTTAGGAGAAAACATGTACGTACAACACAGCAACTGACAATGATCCATGTTCCATTTTATTTTGTCTTTTTCATCACTCCCACACACACAAAATGTATTTCACTTTTTATAAAGAGTTCTATATTCGAATATAGAACTGCTTCTCTCTTTCCAATTGAAACCAAATAACTAAGTACAATATTAACAATTCATCTTAACATAAAATATATTCCAATATGAGAAGACCTTTCAATATATGTATGTAGCACTCAGTTCCGTTGATGCCAAAAAGGCTTTTGACCAAATTGAATGGCTTTACAAATTTGCTTTCAGTGATTCATTCAGTTGGATACTATCATTTATAAAGAGTCCACTGCTTTCACTTATGCTACAATCTAGTTTTATTCATTTTGAATCCTAAAACTTCTGTTGCCCCCATGCTGGATCCAATAAACACATGCTGCTCATTCTAAAGATGTAGCATATTGGTGACTGAATTAATGCCTTTATCACAACTGGTAGGCCATGTCATTTGTCTTAGACATATACCTACAGGAAAACTGGGCTTTGTATTGGGTCATGGTTAGGGTACAATTGCAGAAATAAATAGATTTTAGGAACACCATGCCTTTCTCAATGGTGGGATGCATCAGGTTTTTATATAATTATCAATCAAATCCAGTGAGCAACCCTCACTCTTACTTCAAGAACAGACCGTTTCCTCTTTTATATGATCTGGTAAGGTACCTAGAATTTATAAGCACTCGAGTAAAGGTACAGGAGAGAATGTTGATTTGGTCCCTCCCAGTTTAAACTGTACTAACTGGCTCACTGGTTTGTACAATGTCATATTTTCTCAACTTTTAGGGTTCACTTCTTTTATTTTTGCCAAGGTTTTCAATACTGAGTTTTCCCCTGCCCCCTAACTGCAATATTTGGGGTGGTTGAGCCAAGCAGAGTGAACATTTTAAAAAGTTACAATTCTGGAAATATGAGTGCTCAACAGTAGATATGTGGCAGAAGGGATTAGAAAACATACTTCTAGATGAATTAAATGTACCGTGTCAAACATAGAGACTCGAGAGGGTTCTTAATCTCATTGAGAAATTCTCTTAAATTGTTATCCTAACAGGTTAACTGTGTGATGTGTCAATGCCTTGTCATTTGTGTGATAAATTATATGCAATCTTTCCTGCTGAGTGTTACCGCCAATGTTTTTTTTTTTTTTTTTTTCTTTCAACAAACCCTCCGGCCAAGTGGAGGCAGATGGTGGGTTTGGACACTTCCATTCTAAGAGCATGCACTCACGGGTTATCAGGGAGGCAAATAATAATAATACTCTCTCCCAGTGAGACCACTCAGTGTCTTGGGTCCCCCAAAAATAGTAATTAGAGGGCTGAGGTTGGATTATTGTTGAGAGCCCTGGACAGAGGACAGTATCAAAAAAACCAAAACCACGTTTAATTTGGACAGAAGTAGAACATGTATGTATGACAACTGCTTCACAGCTTTACTAGTGCCTTGAAGTGGTTTACCGAGTCTAGCTTTAGTGAAATGTAAGACTTTAAATTGTATCAGATTTTAGCACATGAAGACGCAGAACTGACTCCCTTGAGATTACTCCAGTACTCCACTGCTGTGTCCAAACCTCCTCTTGCCAGTTACCCTTCGTCACAGAAAGAGAGGGAGGCTCAGCAGACAGAATGAGATCATAAAAAACTAAATCGTACTGTCTGGAGATTGATTGGATATCCTCTCACAAAGTATCCGCAGGCAACTGGGAAAATGCTGCAAAATTGTTTGATATCAGAATGACACTTGGAAATTTGACTTTGGTAAGTGAAACTTACTAGCCAGCTAATTAGCCAGCCAACCACTAGTTAACTCGCTAGCCAATTCCACTGATTTAATGCTGTGCAGAAAGTGAGCTGAACAAAGTTGTCACTCATCTAGAAATAGCAATGTGCTCTCTGATGCTGTGACAAGATGTGGATGATGCTTTAAGTTGTTATCATCTAGTTTGGCTCTTTATGCTAGTCGTTACTGCAAACCTCTTCACAGTGTGCAACTTTGCTTTAACGTTACTTTATATTGAAGAGACCCACTACCACGGTCACAATGGTGAAATATGGTAAATACTTTTCTTTGCGAATGTGAACTCAGCATTTGTCAGTGTCTGTTGTGTAGAAGAACCAGACAGCCGTCTGTTTGCACCCATCACTTGTGAGCGTTTTCATGTACCGTAGCCACAATGTTGGTGCCCTGATTGTCTGTATCCATACCTTCCATACAACACACATGCATGCATGCAGGTATGTGTGCAGACATACATGCACAGGGTTGCGGAAAGCAGGGGCAGGGACCACTGGCACAGGAATCTTGCTGCTTGCTTTCTTGTTTTTGCTGTAGCTTTTGTGCATCAAGTCAAGTTTTGTGCAATGTTCACATGTGTTCCCCTCGCTGTCGTGCATTTAGTATTTAGTAGTCCCGTTTCTGTCCCTCATGTTTGCACTTGTCAGAGGTGTGACGGTGTGTGTCGGGACGTGTTTTGCAGATGCGTCTCTAGGACAGGCAGGTTGGGTGGGTAGTTTGGATATGACACACACCAACACACTCGCTTGTGACATTTCTCTTCCCAGGGAAAGGGTTGTGGGATACACTATCAGCCCCGGTTCACTTGTCCTTTTGTACATAGTCTTTTTTTTTTTTTGTGATCAATTTTTTATTTATTTATTTATTCAATCATTATTTGCACATCTTGGAGGGGGAAGCATATTTACAGTCAAAAAGAAACAAAATGACAGCAAAATTATAAGAGCATCCTTAGCAGTGATAACGGCAAAATGAAATATTGCTTGTTCCGATGCCTGCTCCCCCTCTCCTCCCCACAGTCCCTCCAACCCACCCAATCTGTCCCCACCCTCTAAGCCTTAGCATGATGAAATCAGAGTGTTGAGAGAAAGAAAAAAAAAAAAAAAAAAAAAAAAAAAAAAAAAAAAAAAAAAAATTAACAATAATAATAAATAAAAAAAATAAAAATAAAAATAAATTAAAAAATAAATAAATAAATTTAAAAAAAAAAAAAAAGGGAAACCACACACGCATACATACCACTCTCAACCTTTTCCCCTTGCCACCCCGGAATCTCAGAAGAGAATATATATATATATATATACACATACATATACACTCATACATACATACATATACATACATCTACATACACATATACACACACACAAATGTATATACACATACATGCACATACATACATGCACATACATACATACATACCTACACACATACATACATATATACATCTTCCAGACATAGAAATGTCAAACGAGTGTTAGATTCTTCTATCATATAATGATATCCACAGAAGTCACATAGAGTATACATATAATGTATACATATTAAATGAGTGCTACTTTCCTCCATCATATGATGATATCCACGGAAGTAGCAAGAACGTAGAGTGGAATGCCCAAGTGATATACATAGTATACCATGTACATTATGGAGTCCGAACGATATATGGAAAACATAGACCAAATGTAGACAAAAGCTGAGAAGGACAGTTTGACCATAGATATTTACAACATTTCATTTATTTTCTCTAACAACTTTGACCAGCAATCAATATTAGATGTTTTGGCATAATGTAAACGTGCTGTAGAGAGCTCCAGCTGGGCAATATCCCGATAAGAGGAAAGCCACTCCCTCATCGACAATGCATGTGGTGGTTTCCAGCGGCAGGCTATCATTCTTTTGGCAGCTGTGAGACCAGCCAGTAGAATACGCTTAATATTTACAGTTAGCTTTAAAGATGATGTGTCGTTAAGTAGAAGCAAAGACTGTGAATGAGGGATGGCTTCTTCGATGAAACTACACATGGTGAGCGAAACATTGTGCCAAAATCTATTGACCTCTGGACACTGCCAAACCATATGATAAAAAGTAGCAATGGTATTGTCTGGACAAAAATCACAGTACGGATTGTCTCTGAATTTCATTTGCTGTAATCTTCGAGGAGTTAAATAAAACCTGTGAATGAATTTATAATGTATCATTTGATGGTCAGGGTTTCTGGATGACAGAGATATGTTTGACCATATAGTGTGCCAGTCTAGATCCAAGGAGGTTTTAATATCTGTCTTCCAGAGTCTGTTAAGTGATAGAGGTTTATACGAAGCTTTGGATATAAATGTATAAAGGTCAGAGACAATACCATTGTTTTTACCCTTAGTGTCAAAAATGATATGAAGAGGATGATTCCCCAGCTCAGTGCCCCAAGGAACATTCTGAGCACGCATTGCTGTACGTAGCTGTAGATAAAAATAAAAGGTGCCCGACAGGTCGTAAGACCTTTCTAAGTCATGGAATTCACGGAGACCTTGTCTCCCTATGATGTCCTTAAAAAAACAAACACCTCTGTTGCTCCACTGTGGAAACAAAATTGGTTTCTTCTCAATCAGGAGAGAGTAGTTATAGAAGATAGGGGATTGAGCGAAGAATGTATTGCAAATTTTGGCAAATCGGTGGACTTTATGCCATACAGTGAAAAGATATGAAATTATTGGCCCAAAATCTCGTTTGACTGTCCTATAGGGTATATTAGAATATATCAGGCTAGATAAACTATGTGGATATATTAAATGTTCTTCAATAGGGCGCCATGACACCAAGATCTCTGGATTCAGCCAAGCGATGAGTGGGCGTAAAACAAAGCACCATGAATACCATTCAAAATTGGGCAGACTAATCCCTCCTGATAATCTGTGTCTTTGTAGAGTAGAAGCTTTGATTCTGATTTTTTTTTGTTCCATAAATAAGTGCTTATGATAGAATTCAGCTTCTTCCAGTAACTACCCGGTGGAGCTAGGGGAATCATATTGCTAACAAAGTTAATGCGAGGTAATATATTCATCTTAATGACTGAGAGTCTGGACTGAAAAGAAGTAGGGAGAATGCCCCACCTTTTCAAGTCGCCATCCACCTCTTTTAAGACTTCATTATAGTTGTCTGCAGTTAGTAAGTTGAGGGAAGGATGGATGGACACTCCGAGATATTTAAAATTACAAACAACTGGGATATTAAAGAGGTGTGTCTGTTCATCCAGTCTACCCAGTAACATTAAGGCAGATTTCGTCCAGTTTATTTTGTAACCTGAAATACTACTAAAGACCTCAAACATTTTTAGAAGATGAGGGAGGGATTTGGAAGGGTTTTTTGTAAATATCAAAATATCATCCGCATACAGGGAAATGCAGTGTGGTGTGTTGTGAATAGTGATTGGTTCAAGAGCCTCAGACTGTCGTATCGCCTGGGCAAGAGGTTCCAAAGACAAAGAAAATAAAAGTGGAGATAAAGGGCAGCCCTGACGAGAAGATCTGGAAACTGGAAACCTAGATGAGCAATTGCTGCCCGTTATAACGACTGCCGAGGGGTTAGCATACAGTAACTTAATCATAGAGATGAAGCTTTCACTGAAACCCATAAGTTGGAGAACAGACCATAAATAACACCATTCCAGTCGATCAAAGGCCTTCTCTGCATCTAATGAGAGAATAGCACATTGGTCTTCTGAAGCCGAGGCTGAGTCTATGATGTGAAGCAAGCGGCGGACATTATCAGATGCTAGTCTGGTTTTAATAAACCCTGTTTGGTCATGGTGAACCAGATGAGGCATGTAGCGCCCTAGGCGAGTAGCTAAGACCTTAGCGTAAAGCTTGACTTCGCAATTCAGAAGACTTAAAGGTCTGTAAGAAGAGCAGTCGTCGGGTGGCTTGTCCTTTTTTAATAATAAAGAAATTATTGCAATATTTGAACTGGCCGAAAAGGAGCCTCTATTAATGGAAAAATTGAACATATTCAACAACAGAGGACCGAGTTGAGGCCAGAAAGCATCAAGTAGTTCTGGCGGTATTCCGTCCAGACCTGGAGATCTACCTTTATTCGTTGCTTTAATGGCCATCCTTAATTCTTCCAAATTGATAGGAGCCTCTAAAGAACCGATTGCTTCCTGGGGCAATTTAGGTAATTGTAATGATTTAAAGAATTCAGAACAGATTTTGTCATCATGAAGCACCTCTGACGTATAAAGGTTTTGATAGAATGATTGAAAAGTACTGTTGATGCGTATCGGGTCAGAAGTTATGTCCCCCTCTTTAGTCCTTATGGCTGATATATTTGCTAGGTCATCGTTTTTCCTTAGTTTAAAAGCAAGCAAACGGCTGGGTCGAGCGCTGTTAGAGTAGTAATTCTGCCTAGTGCGATGAATAGTAAATTCTGCTTCCTTTCTTAACAGGCTGTTAAGTTCATCAATTGATTTTTGTCGCTTACAGATGTTTTCAGGAGAGATATTGTTTAACATGTCTTGCTCTAATGCTGCGATTTCGGATTCCAGACAGTCTATACGATGTTTTTTAGATTTATTAAGATTGGATGCAAAGGATATAGTTTTGTTTCTAATGCAACCTTTGACTGCATCCCAAAGCGCGCGTGGATCATCAACTGATGGGCTATTTATTCCAATAAATTCATCCAGCTCATCCTCAAGCTCTCGTATAAAAATGTCATTCTGAAGCAGAGATGTATTAAAACGCCATCGAACTGCCCTAGGTTGACCAGCAGCTCTTAAAGAGAAATTACAGAAAACAGCCCTATGATCAGATAAAGCAATTGGAGTCATCTCAGTGCTGCGAATATCACTGAAAAGGGTTTTGGATGCAAAGATATAGTCTATTCTTGAAAAGCTGTTATGTCGACCAGAAAAAAAGGAATATTCTCTCGAAGAGGGATTCATCATACGCCAAGTATCAATCACCCCATAATCAATAGAGCATTTCTGTAATGCAATAGATGCCAGTTGCTGGTCTCTGCTTGCTTTTACCCCTGTTCTGTCAATATCATGAAGCCATACAGCATTGAAGTCACCCCCTATTAAGAGCTGGTATTCTGGAAAATCTATTAATGTGGAAGCGAGCGAATCATAGAAATGCTGGTCGAAGTGATTTGGGGCGTAAACACAAATCAAGGCAATTTTAATACCATTATAAATTATCTTACAAAAGGTAATTCGACCATCATCAGATCCACCTGTGCCCAGATTAGTGTACTTTAAGTTACGTTTTGCAGCTATAAAGACACCTTTGCTCTTCTTTGTGTAACAGGATGAAGCAATCACATGATAGTGCTTATTCTTAAATCTATGTACATCAACATCGAGAAAATGTGACTCTTGTATAAAAGCAAAGTGAATATGCTTCCTGTGTAAAAGTTTCAGAGTGCTTATACGCTTCTGAGGAGAATTAAGGCCTCGTGAATTCCATGACATAATATTGATATTATTCATATTTATTTAGGCATACAGATATAGAAGGGCCGAACAAGAAACAGTTTGGCAGGATCGATGGCCGGGCCCCCACCCCCCCACCCCCCACCCCACCCCACCCCACCCCACCCACAACCACCACACACACACACACACACACACACACACACACACAGGTAGATAAAAAAAGAAAGGGAAGAGAGAGAGAAAAAAGAAAAAAGAAAAAAAAAAGGGGAAACAAACGCTCAACTTGACCATCAGAAGTCCTCTCCAAAAAAAAAGGAAGAAGACTGCCCACCCCCCAAAAAATATACCAGTCATCATGGAGAAACAGTCGCAACCCCTCCACCCTCCATCAAAATAAAATAATGGTTGCCTTTAGACTATGGGTCAGTAAACCATGCATACTGGGTCAAACTAACACCATAAATTATCCTTGAGTCATTATGTCTTAAATAACAAAGCTAAACAGGAAGGACTGCTGTCGGTTAGACGTAATCGTCCGAATAGGCTACTAAGATTAGCTGCATTCTATAAACAAACAACAAAGGAAATCAAGGACAGCCTATACGTCATATTTTGATAGCTTTATACAGAGCAGTGACGAGGAAAAAAAAAAAAAAAAAAGGGGGGGGGGAACCCCCTCGGTAGTCTGAGCAGTTCTTGGAGTTTTTCATATTTGACATTAGTTCAGTCTTACCATTTTCGGTGCGTATTCACCAACCGACTCTTTTAGTCCTCCTTCAGTGAAGCAATGAACTTTTCAGCCTCACTCGGCTCCTGAAAGGTGTGGGTGTCGCTCCCCCGGGAGAGCTTGATTGTAGCGGGATAAAGAAGAAAAGCCTCAAATCCAAGAATGCGGGCCTCATACATAAGTTTATAGCACGGTCTCCGGCGCCTTGTCGTGGCCTCGCTGTAGTCTGCAGTAAACTTCAGCAGAATGCCATCTACCTCAGGAGGGTTTTTCCGCGCTGCGTTGAGTAGACGGTCTCTGTCAGTGTAGCGAAGGCACTTGATGATCAGCGGCCGCGGACGTACCTTACCGGGACCAAGCTTGGATAGGAGCCCAAGACGGTGGCATCTCATTAGCTCAGGCGAAGAGGGTCCGAGGGCAGGGAACCAGGCAGCAATCCTCTCCGTCAGGTAAGCATGGGCATTCATGCCCTCAGCTCCTTCTCTGAGGTTGAATACGAGCAAGTTGTCCCTGCGTGCCCTGTCCTCCATTTCAATGAGTTTGGCTTCATAGGTTTGTAAGTTCTTCAGACATATAGCCGTTGATTTTTCCACATTAGCGATACGCTCCTGATGATTTACTGATTCGGTGCGAATAGATCTTATCTCTTCGGTGTGTCGAGAAAGAGTGGCGTGCATGCCGTCAATTCGTTTCTCAAGCCTGTTGAAACGGGCTTCCGATTTCTCATCTGCCTCACTGAAGTACTTTGCCATGGTCGCCTCCATGACTTTCGCCAGGGCCGCATTCTCATCACCGAGCTGTTTCTGGAGCTCATCCATCGCGTTTTGCTTAGCGGCAACAGTTTGTCTTGTTTCCCTCATTGAGTTCGGTCCGTGATTTTGTAAGTAAAAGTCCATTCATAGAAAGTGGGGAACTGACCACATAGACATTAATTTTCTTTTTTCAAAATTTGTGGAGGGTGGACGCGGAGGATAGCTACGCCGCCGCCATGACACCGGAAATCCAACACCCAACTGAGCCTTTTGTACATAGTCTGTAGATTATGCTACCAGTGTTGAGCAGTAACACATTACTTGTTGACGTGTTATTGTAATGTGGTAACTTTTTTCAAGAAAGAATACAACGGATATATAACAGATTACACATTCAGCGATTACATTACAGCTTTAATCAGTTTTGGATTTGCGTTATTTCCTTTACCTCAGATTTGGTTTACGTTGCTTGCTTTGTGTGGGTGGAGAGGCTTTAGATGTGTATGTAGTAATTACATTATTTTGTCAATAAATTAATTTTCAAGTACTTAAACATGTGGACAGGAGGAGGTGGGGATTCCCTGAGACAGCCTTATAATCATTAGACGCCTGGCTCTGCCTCCTGAACCACAGCCACCTCACCTGAGAGTGGTATCTCATCAAACTCTCAAGAAGAATGTACAAGCGTTATTTCCCCAAATGTTCCTATTTCCCTCATAGACACTGGCAATGGCTGGTCAAAGGGGGGCCCGAATTTGTCTTCCTTGTGTTGGCACATTTTCTCCCCCTCAGCCAGCTGCAGAAGCTTATACAGGTTACATGAGTTAATATATGTTCTACTCATTAACTCCCTCAGTTGTGTAAGTATTCTTGTGCGTGCGCTGGCGGGGGAATGCGGTGCCATTTGTTTCCATAGGAGAGACGGTCCATGTGGTAGCAATGCGAGGCTGAGGGACAATATATAGCCAGCAGGATATCTGTGTTGTAAGTGCAGAATTTTTATGGAGGAGTCCAGGGAGCACATGGCTGAGGATTTAGGGTCTGGCTCTTGGCATTCTCCATGGGACATTGAGAATGGTATGTACTGGCCAAGCCTTCTTCTTCCCATGTGCTCTTCTTTCTATCTTCCGCTCTCTTTCCTTTGCACATGTTCACACATAAGTTTCACGGCGCTCATTTGGACACTTTACATGCAACGTTGCCATGATTTCATCGTATCAGACAGATATGCTGCCTGATTCTGAGTGTAGAGGGCTCAAAGCCGCTCGGACCACTTGCCAGTGGCTTAGCAGCATCAAAACTTCTTTCCAACCGAAACGTCACCCTGAGTGGAAGTGGTGATGATTTGAGCATGATGTCAGTATGGGGAGCCAAAATATCTTCACTATTTTAATATGGGAACCATGAAGCAGAGAGCTGCTGTTGTTTTCTAGTCAGCAAAAAACGCTTAATCCTCTTAATGGGCGGATACTATGGGATGTTGCAGGCTGACATATAAAACAATGCAGGTCACCGAGTTCTTATGCATGGTGCTAAAGTACCACGAGTGTGTTTGCAGACTGAAGGGATGTATGGGATGGCAGCATGTGATTGTCGCTAATCAGAGACGATAATAAAAGCTTGTCTCTGTCACACCCAAAGGAGCCAAAGGATGCTCTGCTTTGGCTTTTTTTTTTTCTTGAGACAAACCTATTTGCTTCTGAATGGTTAGAGCTTTATAAAGTAGAAGAGTGTTAGAAGGACAAGGAGAACAATGAGAGACAGATAGACGGCTCCAGCTGTTTGTGAAGCATGACATCTGCTGAAGGAGCAGATTCTGGGTCACCTCCATCACCTACAGTTAATCATAACACACAGCTGCACATGCTCGCATGCACCAACACACAGACACAACCACACCAACCCTGGCTCCTGCAAGTGTACGCCCCATACAACAAGTGTGCACTGGAAATGACGTGTCTTTGGAAACGTTTTTTCCGGACTGATGGTCATAGTTTGTGGTTAACAAACAAAACAAAACAAGAAAACACTGCAACGCTTAGGTTTTTGCAACTACATGGATAGGTTTAGACAACAAAAGGACTTGGTTAGGTGTAGTAAAAACGTGGTTTGGCCTAAAATGACTATGAAATTGAATCTGAACAAAAACACTAAAAAAAGTACTTGGTTATGTTTAGACAACAAAAGTACTTGGTTCATATGAGCAGCAGTCTCCAGCGTGTAAGCCCTGTGTTTTTTGACCATAACACAATATGAAACTAGATACTGACATAAACTGACACATTTCTAAACCTTCAAAATAAAAGCACTAACCTTAAATATACAGGAAAACCAAAGGGACAAATAATGTCTTGAAAATCAATGAAGTAGGGAAACCGCTTAGTGATCATATCTGTCCAGCAATTACAACAGAAATGTTTAAATGATTTTATTTCTTATGCAGCTTACCATTAAATTGACATGTACATTCATGACTTGAATGTAAAGGAATACAATGGACAGCTTAGCTATTTAGACTCACTGTTTCTTGCTTGAGTAGGCGACACAAGGTAGTCAATGAGACCCAGCAAATTAAGCTGCTGCATCACGTTTGATCGTTTTCGTTTTGTTTTTTTCTCGTTTGTCATAAGCTTTGAGGAGACTACGTTTTTCATTCAGAGGAAAATACTTTATTTTTTTACATCAAAATTTGAATGTGCCTCAGGTGGACTGATGGAAGCAAAAAGCTTACCAGTGGCTACTTGATTACTATAAGCTAATTATTTAAGCAGAATGTGTATAGGAATGCTTCTGTCTCAAGCCTTTTGATCCCTACAAGCAGTTGATAAATGTAACCCTGGTCACTATGAGAGGTTTCCACTTTAGGAAAGGCCAAATTTAGGTAATTTTCACAAAATACCACAAGAAACATTTTGTTGAACCAACCCTTTAAATTGGATTATGTCCAGATAACATGTAGATTAAAACACTTCACAGCGTTTGGCTGTGGGACCTTGTGGGGCTGACCGGCTCATCAAAACAACATAATTAGAGCTCTGTTTAGCCCCATAAAAGCCACTGCACTCTTGTGTCCGTCACCGCCGACAGATGAACTGGAATTTTAATTATGACCAAAATATCCTCCATATCCTTCATTACATAGAGGCTTATTGATTCAAACAACATAATTGGTGCTCAGCATCACTTAATTGTTAATGGGGAGAGTCTGTTTTCCTCTCCGACTTCATTATCAGTCGTAGTTTTTTCTTACATTTTCAAACTATTTACTGGCACACGTTTCCACTCTACTTCCTCCTGCCGCTACTTCCTGCTCTGAAGCTGCGTTTTCCCCCCGGACAAACATACATAATGTGCACTTAAATGGAAAATGTGTGGGAGGAGGGAGGAACAGCATGACTTCACATACATGGATACAGACTGAAAGAGAAAATGAAAGCAGGTACACTGAGCTTGTGAAGAGGATGACGAATATGAATGAAAGTCACGGACGCCACAGAATCATGTTCCCATACAACTAAACTGCACTCTAAATTACATTTCAAGAGAAATTATGGTTGTGGATTTAAACATGTGATTAACATTGTAAAGTGTTAAGTTTAGTAAAAATCACAGTTTGTTATGCTATTTCAATGATCGGATATCAATTCAAATAGTCAATTTAAGTATTTTGGTTTCACACAAGACACAAACATTCGTCTCCTGGGTGAAAGTCCTGTGTCCTAAAAGTTCCACCTCTTTCCCGGAATGTAAAAAGCAATGAATATGTGTGAATGTATGTTTCTATTTTTTAGGCGGACAAATGAATAATGCAAATGATGGCTTGAACTTTGTTTAAGTAAATTTACCATGTTACAATGTGTGCACGCACATGTAAATAGAGAAAAGCATTGTATAGTCTGATTTACATGAAGAGCACAATATTTAAGCCTATTCCAAAGGGAAAAAGCGGTGACTCACATAGGCTGATTGTGCTCATACAAATCATTGAACACGGTTGTGCAGATATTTCCTTCCTTTTTATCACTGGCTCTGTCTTTCTCCTTGATGATACACATGAGCAAACACTCAGCTCTGTATTCATAATTTGATGATGATGAATATGACATGATGACATGATGATCCATATTGGAGCATGACTGTTATTAAAATATTAATATTATATGGTATTAATAATACCAACAAAATATTGTTTCTATTGTTGAAAACTTTCACTGCCTTTTTTTGGATTCATTCTGAAAAATGTACTTTGAACCCGTCTGGAAAAGAAAATCATGAAATTTCTTTTCACTCCCAGAGAAACATACATTACACTGGCTGGAAAGACACAAGGATATCATCATTCCACAGCATGTTGTGGTGTGTGTGTGTGTGTGTGTGTGTGTGTGTGTGTGTGTAATGTATTACTTGCCTGTGAGGTCAATAAGGCTATCAGGTTGAGATCGATCCAGTGATTATTTTCTCATATTGTGGTTAACTAAAAGCAGACACACAGACGCTACCAGCAGCACACATGTTCACACAAGGCAAGGCAAGGCAACTTTATTTGTATAGCACATTTCATACACAAGGCAGTCTCAAAGTGCTTCACAAAATGTCATACAATAAAGTGAAAAAAAAATAGAGGGAATTAATAGAAAATAAAAGCAAAATTAAAATGCATAGAAAAACCCTCACACACACACACGCACCCACCCACACACACACACACACACGCACTGATTCACCCAGCAGAATACAAAGATCCTATTTAACCCCAAAGTACATATTGGATGATCATTGATTATTTTATTATTCATACGGCTGCAAAGTTCATATATTATGACATGCATATTCTGAGTTTTTAATAATTACAGTTTTCCTTTAGACTGTATACATTAACATTTCACAGTTAGTACTCAATGACCAGAAATATAGAAGGAGGAAGCCTCTTTTATGTTGAAAGTCTTGTGCTTCTTTAAGGTTTCTTTGCATCTCAAACTTGCGGAACATAAAAAGAAGGGAGGCAGACAGGTAGAATTTAACAAAAGGCAACATTTGAATCACTAAAGCTGTTACAAAAAAAAGGCAAACCGGATTAGAAATACAAAGAAAAACAAAGAACAAAAGGACTGAAGTAAAAAACAAAACCAGTATGCAACAAGGAACATGAGGATCAAGCGTATACACCAGGAAGGAACAGACTCGATACTAGCGGATGACCTGACGTTGGAACGCACAAGAAGCTAATCAGGCAACAAGACATGGGGGGGCAGACCTGAGGGCAGGCTGAAAAAGGATTGGTGGTAACGAAGGGAACAGAGCAGCGCTCTGAGTGTCACTTTAAAAATAAAAAAGGTTGGGCACTGTAAGTTTTGTCAAAAGTTATTCAAACAGAGGGAAATAGTGAATTTATTAGCAGCCATTCTCAGCTGTAAATGCAGACATGCTTGATTAATACATGGTTGAGTGCATATTAACAGCAGCAGGGATGTGTTTGTGTGTGTGTGTGTGTGTGTGTGTGTGTGTGTGTGTGTGTGTGATTGACTAATTTTGTGCATTCTAGGGTTACCTGAGTCCATAGCTGCCTTGAAAAGGCTCCCATAATCTATCATAATGGAAATCATTCATAGAGAAAGCATATTTCATCATAAATGTGTCCTTTCAAAATAAAGGTGCTAATCTTTGTGCTCTGATTATACAACAGGCTATCGATGTTTGGCTTACTTGCTTTTAGGTGCAGTTCAATACCTCAAACACACACACACAAACGACCTGATGCCTCATCATCGGATGCATTTCGGCAGACGTACAGAGACTGGAACAGAGTGGAATTTGAAACGTTTTAGCCAAAAAATGTTTCCATTGTCAAGGTGTTTTTTGCAGAAACGTTTCAGATTTCGTTTTGTTCTCCAACTTCGTGGGTGAAGAAGGTCGAATGGCACCATGGGAAACGCACCGTCAAAATCAGCATGCAAAAACACGAATAAACCCAGCTATCTGATAGGATTTGGTGTCGTGGATTTCATTCAACAGCTGCTCTCGATAATAAATAAAGTATTCTTGACATGAGGCTCAACACAGGCAAAAGCACACATGCAGCATTTTTTACTGTGAGAAAATCCGTTTTCCCTGAAGGCATCGTCCTCGCCTCCGACCCACTTCCCCTGGCTGTCCAGTTCCATTATCGGTTGATGCTTCTGTGCAACAGTAAATGTTTTGAGAAGTGTATAGAAAAAAGTAACCATGCTTTTTGTTATATTTTGCACAAGAGATATGCACAGTACACTGTTTGCTCCTATGAATGTTGTTGCTTTTCAAACAAATTCTGTCAAATTCTGCTGAGTTGAGACATCCAATCAGGAAAAATAACTCACCCTTCTTTATTAATTACATTTTCATTGGATAAGGTCATAAATAAACTGTGGCATTGGATTTTTGTGCAGGAAAATCTGGCATTGTGGAGGTACATGTACAGCTGTGACAAGCAGTCAGCATGTCACTGATTGTTGCTTTCTCTTCTGGTCAAAGACACACACACACACACACACACACACACACACACACATTCACACTAACAAGCTCCTCCCTGTTGTGCGTGTAGGACACATGGTGAGATAAGGCCGAGACCGCCTCATGTGTCAAGCCTCCTCTGTGTTCTGGTCCCCACCGACCCCCACCCTCCCAGCGTCAGTGGGATGTCCCAGGTGTGTCTCCTCTTGGCCTTGCTTATGCTCTGCAGCTGCACAAAGGTACGACTCACGGCTTCGCTCACTCTCTTTTGCACACGGCCACAAAACAGACTTAGCCGTGTCTTTGAGTGGCAGCAGATGATGAGTTAAAAACGGTGTTTCTGAAACTCGACATGAAGCTTCAGGAGGTTTTCCGTCTCCTGCAGGTCTCCTCTACTAACTCCCTGGAGCTTGTGAAGGAGCAGTGGAGCAGCTACAGAAACCAGTGCCTGGACTACCTCAACGCCACTCCCCCTGCCACAGGTGAGCCCCGCCCCTCCCGGTGTCAGACACACACCTGCCGTCAACCAAGAGCACATATGTCACAGATCTGCTCTCCACTGCAGGGCTGGTGTGCAACAGGACCTTTGACCTGTACGCCTGCTGGCCTGATGGACTCCCAGGAACCACTGTCAATGTCTCCTGCCCATGGTTCTTGCCATGGTACCGTAAAGGTATGTGTGTTAATATAAGATAAGATAATATAAGATAAACTTGTTCTGAGGGAAATTGTTGGGCAGGCGTTGCAGTACAACGTGGGAAATAAAGAATTATTAGTAAGGTTCACACAATACTGTAAATATAAACAGACGAACAGTATGTGTAATAAAATAATAAAATAACTCGAATGAATACAACATGTATTGCATTAAACTATCTTAGCCTTGTGCAGAAATTCCAGATCTGCTACACAACCTAGTACAGAACTGAATGTGAGTGTTTTTCTCACCTGAGTCTTTGTTCCACTCGTTGATTCAAAGGACTGACATAGAACTTTTTATAAAAAGCAAAGATGCAGTGCAGATCCAGGGACAGAATGACAGAGTAGAACTTCGGAGAAAGAGATCTTTGAAGTGCTTTTAATTAAAGTAATTCTGCCGAGTGAATGGAAAACGCTTTGAAATGGCGCCACGGCTCATCACGCTGTCCTTGTCATGCCGTGCAATGAAAGAAAAATAGCAACGTGTTGAATGAATGCTGCTCTGAATAGTGAGCAAAGAGAGGGGAAGAAGCATCAATTGTGTGCGTAAGCCACATATTTAGTCAGCTATATCATTCCACTATCAAGACTTCACAGTGTGTCTCTGGGAGCAGCGTAGCTCTATTGTGGAGCTTTCCAGACATTTTACAATATATTCTGATTGTAGTACAGACAACATGGTTAAGCATTTAATAAAAATGTATTAATTGATAACAAACACAAGTAAGTCGGTTACCTCGTCTTGAAGTCAAATGCCTTTTTGAATAGGTTTTTGGTTTCATGCCTGAAATGGGATTTGTGGTTAACACAAGCTTGAGGGATTTTAACATGTTGTTCTGTGATATAAAATACGTCATTAGAGACCCCTATCATGAATTTTCAAGCTTTTAAGTGTCTTAAAAAATGGATGTAATGGATCCAAATCAAATGGAAAAATCCCATTCCTAACGTTTAGAATTGGCCTATACAATATCATTCAGATTAGATAACGAGCTTACGGCACCTCGTATGGCAGCCTCGGTCATCGGTGTGTGAATGGGTAAATAATGACATAATGACATAGTGTGCAGCACTAGTGTGAATGGTTGAGAGACAAGAGTGCGTTTATCATGAACATGTGCCGTCCTAATGTAAAACCTCATAATGTGAGTCTCTGTGTGAACAGTCCAGCAGGGTCTGGTCTACAGAGTCTGCAGTGAAAAGGGCCAATGGGCGCAAAAGAATACCAGCGAATGTGAGGACGACCCTGGTGAGGTGCGTACAGTACAGTGTGTGTGTGTTTGTGTGTGTGTGTGTGTGTGTGGTGTGTGTGTGTGTGTGTGTGTGTGTGTGTGTAGGTGTGTGTGTGTGTGTGTTGGGGGAGGAGTCAGACGTCACAGTTACCATGTGTGAAGCTGCTTGAAGTAGCAGATGGTTAGACGTGACTGTGACTCACTTGACTCTTTAAATTATCACAATCTGAAATGACTCAGTGTGTGAAAATCCTCCCATCTGTTCAAATACTCTTTCTGACCTTTTTTATTATTATTTTTTCTTTCTTTCTTTCTTTTTTACATATTTTGTGCCGAATGTAATCTGCAGTGGGTGGTTGGGTGGAATGGTGGGTTTGTATGAAGGCAATGCATGGAGGTATAGCTGACTCTGTCCTCCCTGTTGGTTCTGCAGCAACAGTATGGCCGCATCCTCAGTCAGTTACGGATCATGTACACAGTGGGCTACTCGCTCTCCCTGGGAGCGCTGCTGCTGGCCCTGGGAATCCTCATCACCTTCAGGTACAACATGCATGAATGAAAAAGAGACGGAAGCAAGAAACAAAGGGTTTGAACAGTCGTTGTAGTCATGTCCCTGCATGCAGAGTAGTGAATACACTGTCACCTGTGCACCAGGAAGCTCCACTGTATGAGGAACAACATCCACATGAACCTGTTTGCCTCCTTCATCCTGAGAGCCGTGTCCATCCTGGTGAAAGACGCCCTGCTGACCCTCACGCTGGACCCTAGGAGCAGCAGTGACACCCGGACACAAGCTTGGGTCAACATACCGGTCAGAGCACACACACCACGCCACGTTCGGTGCAGCACATGAACATCACACTACTTCTCACACTGGAATTGCAGAACAGAAATTGCAGAACAAGCTTTCCAACCGAATAATATTTGAGTGTCATTTCCTTGAAATGTGTCTTCTATCTGAAATGTCACGTACCATTCTCAGCTCATTAAGAAAACATCCAAAGTTTTAAACATAGATTTTTGTCAGCAAGGAAGAGCAAATCAAGAAAAATGTCCACAAATACGAATTTCTTCTTGTTCCACTCACGAAGCAGTTCTACACTGTGTGCACAATTATTAGGCAAGTTGTATTTTTGAGGATTCATTTTATTATTGAACAACTGCAGTGCTCTCTGTCAATCCAAAATGTTAATAAACCTCAAACCTGAATATTTAACAAAGTAAATTATTATGCAACTAAATGATAAATGAGTTTTTCCATCTCACTTATGTATTTCCATCTGTTAAAGTTAGAATTATACAACTCAAAATGTACAAATAAACATTTTTGACATTTAAAAAATAATAATTAGGGACCAATATAGCCACCCTTTTTTTTAATAACAGTCTTAGGTCTTCCATCCATGGACTTGATCTTTTGCCGATCAACATTTTGTGCAGCAGAAACCACAGCCTCCCCGACACTGTTCAGAGAGGTGGACCGCCTTCCTTCACAGTAAATCTCCTGTTTAAGAAGGGCCACACGTTCTCAACAGGGTTCAGGTCAGGTGAGGAAGGGGGGCATGTCATTATTGTCACCTCTTTAAGGCCTAGCCATGCAGTGGAGTACTTCGATGTATTCGATGGAACGTTGTCCTGCATTAAAATCATGGATATCTTCAAAGATGCAGACTTTTTTCCTGTATCACTGCTTGAAGAACGTGTCTTCTAAAAACTGCCAGTAGGTTTGGGTTGAATTGAGTTCATCTTCAACCCGGAAAGGTCCAACTGGTTCATCTTTAATAACACCAGTACCCGACCTCCACCTCGCTGGCGTCTGAGTCGAGGTGGAGCTCTGTGCCCGTTACTCATCCATCCATCTGGTCGTCAAGAGTCACTCTCATCTCATCAGTCCATAACCTTTGAAAATCTGTCTTCAGATATTTCTTGGCCCAGAGTTGACGTTAACTTATGTGTCTTGTTCTGTGGCGGTCGGGTTGGCTTCCTGGGAGCTTCAAATCTTTGGCAGTTAATTTGCTTCTTTTCTTCTCAATACGTTTTTTGCGACCCTGTTGACCCATTTGCAACAAAACGTTTCATGGTCCTGTGATCACGCCCTAATATCTTAGCAATTTCAAGAGTGCTGCATCCCTCTGAGAGACTTTTTACAATTTTTGACTTTTCAGAGTCAGTTAAATCCCTTTTTTGGCCCATTTTGCCCGAGGAAAAGAAGCTGCCTAATAATTGATATATAGGGTGTTGATCTACTTAAGCCACACCCTCCCTCAATACACAAATACAAATCACCTGATATGCTTTAATCCAATAAGAATTCAAGTTTATACAGCTTGGAGTTTGGAGCCTAATAATTGTGCACACAGTGTGCATTTGCTTCAAAAGAATATCCACAATGAATGTAAAATAGTACAAATGGAACTTCCATGTAAAGTACAACAACAGCCAACTGTTGTACCTTGAATTTCTGAAGGAAACACTGGCAGTCCTTGTCCTCTGAATTGCTTTTGTGAAGCCGAGAGTTTTAGCATTGTGTTGCGTCACCTTGGCTTATTGTTGGTACCCACACCTCCCCCGTCCCTTGTCATGTGTCAGGCTGTTACGTGGTGTCGTGGTGCCATGGTGATGATGCAGTACAGCGTGATGGCTAACAACTATTGGCTGCTGGTGGAGGGCATTTACCTGCACAGCCTGCTCGTCATCACCGTGTTCAGCGAGAGGAAGTACTTCTACATCTATCTGGCCATTGGCTGGGGTAAGGACCACAACCGCTACACCGCGACTCATCGTAAAGTAATGATGCTTCGGTTATTACAGAAGCTGTGTTTTCTTTTCTGACACACAGATATTAGTGAAGAGGAAGCAGGATTCTGTGTGTTCAGACTGATACGTTGTTAGTTTCTTAACAGGAACACGGTCATCAGTGACAGGAAGTCAGTCAGGTACAGGAATGGTTAACAGTTAAGTAAATAGACTAATACAATAGAGCACCTGTGTGGACAGGTGACTGTTCACAGCATGAGTAAGGTTGACCTTTCGTTAAGCCCCGCCCACTGAAACAAACTCCTCATGGAGACCACACTGTCACTAACTGCACTCCATGAACTCGCATAACTGTTTAATGTCTCATTTTGGGGGGGAATAAGCGATTTCAGAGAGAAGCAGACAGAACGGTCTACTATATATACTTGAAGGATAAACTGTATCCAGGACGTCACCTGGTGATCGAGACAGAAGACTATAAATTAAGGAACAACACGGTTCCTCTAATGCCAGGTGTAGGTGTTTATTTACTGTTACAGTCAATAAAAAGCAAAACCAGCATGTGTAGACCTGGACGCTAATGTAGGCTAAGTGTCACAGGTTTTTACAAATGGAACACAAGTCAGAGATTCAGCAGTCAATTCAGTCAGCATGGTCAATTCAGTGAATGATGAATGTCTCCGAAGGCATCTAGTGGACAGGTGTGGCGTGCCAGGCTCTGAAATGAAAGCACAAGGAGAACACTTAGATTCTTGTGCAGAGGGACACAAGCAGAGACAAGAAATGTGAGAGATGAAGCAGGTATCATTGTGCAGAACCAGATAGTCCTATTTTATTCCATACTTCTCCCACAATGCAATTCAACCACCGACAGTTCAATTAAGGTATAGCCTTCGGATCGAACTGACACACACTGATTTACAGATCCTCCCAAGATCTGTAAGATTAGTAAAACGTGTGAGGTGAAGATTGTGGGATATCTTTATGATCTAAAGTGTACATCTAAAAATGTAAATTGTTTTTTAATCTAACTGTCTATCTATTTTAATAATTCTATTCTATTCATAATGCACACGTTTTCAGCTTGCTATTCTCAGATAACAATTCCATTTTTCACTGATTGTTTTTCCCGTGAACATGAAAGTCCTCACTGTGCGGAGATTACATATCATAGTCTTGCCACAGTATTAACTGGATTGCCCAATTGATGGTGAGTCATGGTAGCCCGGCAGGATGGATAATGTCTGAAGGAGGGACCGGGTTCATGAACAGATTAGATTTTAGCTTCAAACAGGCAGACATGTTCATATTGGAGACCTTTCAAGTCCTCATCTTGTAAGAGCAGAACAGAAATATTTGTCTTGAGATAATGAGATTTTAAACTCATGATCATAAATAATGCATAAACGCATGTCAGCGTGTTAACTGGGTTGAATAATAAATATAGAACAAATTGTAATTTGTTTTACAATGAAATCGTGTGCACTAAAAAATGAAGCCTTGGGGGGAATCATCGAGCGGCAGCACAACGTCAATGATCTCATCGCTCGTTAAGATGATGACAGCCTCAACAACTTTGTGTCTTCAGAAAGTTTTACTGCTCAACTGTTCATCTCAGCCCTTTCACCCTCAGGTGCGCCGCTCATCTTCGTGTTGCCGTGGATCACAGTGAAATATCTATATGAGAACGAGGAGTAAGTAGCTCTTCGTGATCAGATTTCATCATAGTGACGTCACGTCAAACGAAAGGCAGTTTAGATGTAACAGCTTTTATCTGTGACCTGTGAGAATTCTCACTATTGTGTACGAACATGTGATGACTTAAGGTAGAGGGAAAAAAAATCATCGTGTGTGTGTGTGTGTGTGTGTGTGTGTGTAGGTGCTGGGAGAGGAATATTAACATGGGATATTGGTGGATTATCCGCTCTCCGATACTGTTTGCTTATCTGGTAAGTCTGTATTCTTGTCCACAGTAACATCACTCAGCTCAGTGTTTACTTTAGATTATGTCGACAGAATGTTACTCTGTGTAGCGTCTAACTAAATAACATTTGTGGGGTAAAAAATAAATAAAAGCAGCCAGATGTTTAGATTTCCTGGGGGAGACTGAGGCTCTCACCGCGGTGCACTATGCACTAATATATCAATAAATGAATCGGCATTATAGTCCACCGCATTACTAGCATTATCACTGGCGGTTAACCTAAGTGGAAGATGAAGTAAAGATTAATTTCATGAATAAAAATCAAATGGGAGTTCAGTTATTTAATTTACGTTTTATTTTGCACTGATTTTTATTTGAGTCAATAACTGTGACTTTTTGAAGTTGAAGTTTTGCATGCATTTGAAGCATTTTGAAGTTAACCGTTAGCAAGGATAAGACTACTAAGACTAAAGACTGAATCCTGTGATCTCTGGTGGGGTTGTAGAGAAATGTTCGTAGATAAAACTGGTAACAGCGTCTATAGAGTGAGAATCCACTCCAATGTGACCCCAGAAAAACTGAAATCAAATTAATTGAAATTCCCAAAGATTCCCTCCCTATATTGTAAGATTTACATCCTTAGCTAGACTATCATCTTCATAGACTCTTTGGCTTTGCTCATTGATCACACACACACACACCTACACACACAGAAATCCATCCATCCATCCATTTTCTACTGCTTATCCTGTATTCAGGGTCACGGGGGGCTGGAGCCGATCCCAGCTGTCATTGGGCGAAGGCAGGGTACACCCTGGACAGGACGCCAGTCTATCACAGGGCCGACATGTAGAGACAGACAACCATTCACGCTCACATTCACACCTACGGGCAATTTAGAGTCATCAATTAACCTATCCCCATCCTGCATGTCTTTGGACTGTGGGAGGAAGCCGGAGAACCCGGAGAGAACCCACGCTTACACGGGGAGAACATGCAAACTTCACACAGAAGGAACCCGGGCCGACCCGGGGATCGAACCCGGGACCCTCTTGCTGTGAGGCGAGAGTGCTAACACACACACAGAAATAAGTTGTGGAATTCCTCTTGTGTATTTCCTGCCTCTTGTCCCCATAGAGACAAACACCATTATGGAGGGACACAGTAGCAACAATAGCAACTTAATGTGACCTCATGCAAAGGTGTACGTGTGCACACACACACTCACACACACACACACACACACACACACACACGCTGAAATATTTAGACACCCATGTTTCCTGAACAGCCAGCACGGTTTGGGCTCCGTGGAAAATCTCTTTATCGTAATCTCTGAAATAGTTGTCGTACTGTTGCGTAACGTCATCCAGCAAGCCCAAACACAACCCTGCAGTTCAACCAATGTTCACACCACACACACACACACACACACACACACACACACAGACACACACAAACACACACACACACACACACAAACATCTCTCTCAGGACAACATACACATGTTACCAAATTTGGAGTGTTAATAACTTGAGTGCTGTAATAATTAATGTTCTCTGTCATTTGAAAGGGTCTGCATTAGATCACTGTGTGTGTGTGTGTGTGTGTGTGTGTGTGTGTGTGTGTGTCCAGTACAAATCCTACAGAGCACAGAAAGACTGGAGGCATTTTCAGGAGCGCCCGTCTCTCCGCTACACATTTTGTTCCCTATAAACATATTTGTTTTGCATCATTTCAATGTCTTTTCTTTTCAGATTAACTTCTTCATATTCATACGAATTATCAAAATCCTGATGTCTAAACTCAGAGCTCATCAGATGAGATACACTGACTACAAGTTCAGGTGAGTCCTGACTCAATTTTGAATCTTAACAGATGAGCCTTGCTGCTTCCGTGAAATTCCGTCTCATTTCCTTCCCTTTCCTCCCTCCGGTCCAGATTAGCAAAATCCACTCTTACTCTCATTCCTCTGCTCGGGATTCACGCCATCCTCTTTACCTTTGTCATCGATGAGTCCGTCCCTAAAGGCTCCATGCTGCGCCTGATCCGTCTCTTCTGTGACCTGCTGTTCAACTCTTTCCAGGTGAGAGCTCAACTTCACATGAAACTCTCACTTATTCACACTTAACTGTTTCTTGAAGAGCATTGTTTACTCTTATCGATAAATCCAAAATACATACTCAACATTAAAGCTGGGGTAGGCAGCGTGGGAGAACCCAGCAAGAGTTAAGTACTGAAAGTATTTGAATGATAAAACAAACAATCCCAGACCCTTCAGGCCTCCCTCTTATGACCAGCGTTGGTGCAACCTGGTCTCACACCTACGCACTCAGTCAGTCAGTATGAGACACAGATCACATTCAGATTCACGGCTGCTAGGAAAAAAAGCCCCAGGGAGCCTGGGCATTAATACTGCAACCGGAGGCGACGACAACAAAACCCTGTTGTTTCCTCAAACTCGTTATTTTGCTGCGATTGAAGAGAGATGAGAACAAAAATCACACACGAGGACTACAAATGTGCAATAATCAAGTCAATTCCAGAGATAGCCCATGAAAATGAATTTGCTCATAAGGAGGCCTGTAAACATGGATAAATGAATAGACTGTAACCTATATCAACATATATAATTAAAGACCTGGCTTTGGTGAGGCTGTCTGTATAACGATCCCCTCCACTGCATTTCAGCACCCGGAACAGCACACACACACACACACACACACACACACACACACACAACAAATAATGATATCCAGCTGAGAAAAACTCATAATAATTCATGTTGATGGCTAATGAATAATGTGGGATTACTTATCATGATTTCATGGGTGATTTGGGCTTTTGAGGCGCTAATGCATTTATAAAAAAATTAACAAACAATACATTTGAATACTGGTTTGAACGTCGGTTACCATGGTAATGGTTGACACTCTAACGATTCAGATCAGTTCAAGGTTTATTTTGAAAAAACATTATACATGTAATGACACGCGGAGTACCTTTATCCATTTAATTTTCTTCTTTTGTAAAATGTTTTAAGCACTTTTTAATTGAAAATGATGAATACACGGACCTGCAAATGGATGAAGAGTATTAATATTTAAATGCACCATGTGGAGTTTTTTTTGTAAACAAACTTCTGTTCTGTTTAGATCCAGTGTCATGGAATTGGACAGCAGCAGACATCTATGACACAAACACATAAAGTGATATCAGAGTGGTTGATTTACTCAGTAAAAACAGCCAATTCTATTCCTTTTATACATTCTTCCCCTGGGTCAGATAATTAGCCAGTTCCAACATGTTTCCTATCACCTATTTGCTGATGACATCCAATTGTATTGTTCTTTTAATGAGTCTGAGTTTTTTAAACTGTCTTCACTAACCAGCTGTTTGTCCACCATCAAACAATGGTTAAATTCAAATTACTTGCAATTCAATTCAGAAAAGACAGAGACCCTGATTATTGCACCCGAAAATCGCATCCCCTTTATCAAATCTCACTTGGGTATAGTAGGCTCCTCCGTCCAGACAAGTCTCCGGAACCTCGGGGTCATCTTTGACTCAGCCATGTCTCTTGAGCACCACACCAGCAAGCTGATTAGAAACTGCTTCTTTCAACTGAGGAACATCTCTAAGATAAGATCCATGGTGTCCAAAGCAGAACTTGAGATGATCATCCATGCCTTTATCTCCTCACGTCTAGATTACTGCAACAGCCTTTTCACATGTCTTAAACAAAAAGCACTTCATGGCCTCCAGGCTGTTCAGAACTCCGCGGCTAGACTTTTAACCCACACAAGAAAAAGTGCGCACATCACGCCGATTTTAGCAGAACTCCATTGGCTCCCAATTCATTTTAGAATTCATTTTAAAATCTTAGTTCTTACTTTCAGGGCTTTACATGGTCAAGCCCCTTCCTACATTTTAGAGCTGCTAAAATCTTATACCCCCTCACGCTCCCTCAGATCCTCTGGGAAATGCCTGCTTACCATCCCCCTCACTCATTTTAAAACCAGAGGGGACAGAGCCTTCCAAGCTGTTGCCCCCAGACTTTGGAACGCCCTACCACTGTCCATACGCACTTCAAACTCTATCGAGTCTTTTAAAAAGGATCTGAAATCCCTGCTGTTTCGACTGGCTTTTACGTAGGGTTGGGTTTTTCTGTGTTTTGTTGTTTCTTTGTTTTATATTGCCATGCTATTTTGTTTCTATGCTCCTTTGTATTTTAATTGTCTATTCTTGTTTTACTATTTGACTCTGTTGTGAAGCACTTTGTGAACCCCTTCTATGAAAAGTGCTATACAAATAAAATTTGCTTGCTTGCTTGCTAGTGTTTCTTCTGGTATCTGACGTGACGTAAATGTTAAAAAGTCCACCTTCTGTTTCAGGGCCTGCTGGTTGCCATTCTGTACTGCTTCGTCAACAAAGAGGTGAGACAGATGTGCTCGTGTCAAGCACCACCTTAATTCAATCTCTGCTGTTGCTGCAGTTCCTTCCTTTCCCTTTGTAGAGACAATAAATTAGACATTTTTCATCATCGCTGTTCCTGCCAGCCGTTATCTGTCCTTTTGGATCTCTGAAATCTCCCTCTTTGACCAAGTTCCTCTTTATTCTTTTGTCTTTAAAGTGGCTCAGACACAACATCATCCATCTGTCATCTCCAAACTACACATTTGGCAAGATCTAATGGCATCTAATGAAGTGTCTTATTTAATCTTCACCACAAATCTTCACATGTCCTCTGTCTGCCCCATCTCTCTCTCTCTCTCTCTCTCTCTCTCTCTCTCTCTCTGCTGTCCCATCATCCTTCAGGTGCAGTCGGAGATGCTGAAAAAGTGGAAGAGGTGGAAGCTGGGTAAGGACATCGATGAAGAATACCGCCACACCCACAGCCACACGCCACACATCAAAAGCGGCAGCATTGCCACCGGCAATCTCCCCTATTTCCATGATGACAACAACGCCAGCGACCCCAGCGGTGACTCGCCTCGCCTCAACAAAGCTGACATGGACCTCTCCCGCTCCGCCGCCCCCGAGGAAAGCCGCCGACTAGTCGTCTGCTACAGCAATGGGACGGGTAAAGGCGTGCCCGCCAAGAGCAGACGCACCCTGCAGTTCTCCTTCCAGCCACACCGAGGCGCCGGCAGTCATGTGAGCACTGCCACAGAGGATGTGTGTCTGGAGGAGAAGAAGCAGAGCCGCACGCACCCACTCGAAGGAGAGGAGACTAATGTCTGAGGACAAGGTGCTGTGAGGCCTCGTCAGGAAAAGGATCACTGGTTGAGCTCATCGATGTTTGGGGTGTTTGTCACGGGCCAGCGAAGACCGAGGATGGAACTCGATAGATCAGGATGATTTAACCGGCCCAGCTGCAAATGATTATTTATTGACCTTCTTGACCTTATTGGACCTTTATTGAGACAGCACTTATTGACTCGAGACATAAGAATGTTAAATAATGAAATAATGTTAAAAAAAACTTTTGTGGTGATCAGTGAGTGTGTGTGTGTGTGTGTATACATGTTTTACTGGCCATGCGGGGACATGGATTGACAATGTGGGGTATCACAATTTTTTTTTTGGGGGGGGGACTATTGCACATCCCCAGAATGTAAATCATCATATTTTAGGGTGTAGACCTGGTGTAAGGTTTGGGTAAGGTTAGGAGCAGGTTAGCGGTTGGGATTAGTCTGGTAGCGGTTATGGTTAGTGTAAGGATAAGTTTACAGAGAATTAATGCAAGTCAATGTAAAGTCCCCAAAAGTCATGAAAACAAGACATGTATGTGCTAGTGTGTGTGTGCGTGTGTGTGTGTGTGTGTGTGTGTGTGTGTGTGTGTGCGTATGGAGGACTGCTATTTCGACGCCGACCTTGATCACCTCTTTCCGTCCGTAGCCTTCTCTGCTGTTGCCGTTGTGAGTCACGCTTGTGTTGTGTGTCTATCTGCAGCGTGGTACACTCCGACGAAAAGAAAAAAAAACTCTCAAGTGTCAAATATTGTGACATGACACATGTGTGTTCATATCAGGAAGAAGGCAGAAGAAGCTTCACTGGGGAACACTGACTCTGAGAACGGTGTAGTGATCTTCAGAGAGAGTATTTAAGTTATTCTGGTTTTAAATGGCCAAAGCCAAACAAGAAAATAATAATATGCCATGATCAAATCCACTGATTCATGCCCCCCGCTGACTGAATGTATATAAACAATGGAGAAATATGGGTGAAACAATATTTGTTGTTTGTACATACGTAATTATATGTCCGCAGCACCTGCATATATCCAGCGAGGAGACTTTATTTGAATTATTGATTTGTCGTCTTACTTTTTAGTTAATTGGTTTAAAAGCAATTTTTCAAATGTGATTTGTGTGTGTGTGTGTGTGTGTGTGTTTAACATAAACCGTACCCCCTGATCACAAGAATATTGTTCCAATCTGCTCCTGTCATTGTCCACACAGCCTTACATTATTCCAAGAACTATTCTGTAGAATGGAGGCAAACACAGAACATTAAGTGGTTTTGCACACAATAGAAAAAGTAATTTTATGTTCCAGAAAGGTTTTTCATTTCAAAACATAATGAGCGTACGTTTGGTTGAAAAAAAAAAGCATCACATTAACAACAGATAAACCCCGTATTTTTACGTGTTTAATCTCCAAGATGTGCCACACAGAACCACTTTAGAATTTTTTGATTTAAAAAATGGGTAAATTAAAGGAAGGACTGAAACATCATGATTCAGTTAAGAGATGAGCTGGATTATATTATTGGTATTATACCAAATGTGAGCAAATTCAGTCACCTAAGAGTGAAGGAGGATTCTTACAAAGGGATTCCTGGTGAGCTTTTTCTTCAAGGAAGGTAAACAAGCATTCAGTCTGAAGTGTAAGAGAGAGCACTGTACACTGTAAATACCGATCAAAGTGAATACCTGTGGTATAAAGTCAAAAACGGGTGTGGAGGACTTTGTTGTTGCTCTGTATTTTTGCTTGCAGTGCAGGTGACTCAAAAATGACGATAAAGATCAATCATTATGTTGAGAGAAGACACAGAACATGATTGTACATGTCCTTTATTTAAAATGTTGCAAAAAGTTTTATATAAAAGCCAAATTGTTGTGTCTCAACTGTCTCTGTGGATCCAATTAAACTCAATTCTGTCAGCAAAAAAGTGTCCCTTCAAAATGATTATAGAGAGATATTAATGTTGTTCCTCCACAGTCGTGCAGCGAGTCTTTTGACACATTTACGAGTAAGGTAAGTAGAGGAAGTAAACGTGGTTGTACTTAGCTGACATTTTGTGGTGCCTGTTGAGAAAAACATGTTTCAACATTGACTGAGAAAAAAATTGACAAACCAAATAAATTCCTCTGTGTGTGCACGGCACACGTACTGCAGTTATTCCACATCTCGGTTGACTGCAAAGCCCATCAGTGGACTTACTATCAATCAACACGCACGTTTCCATTGGAGATGACTGCAACATGAAATTATAATGATCCCCCTGTGAGTTGTTGCTCAGAGGGTTGTCGGAAGGTGATGTATGTTTTGCATGTTACACACGACCAATAATGTGTGCGTGTGTGTGTGTGTGTGTGTGTGTGTCCTTGTGTGAGATTAATCTAAAAATCTCTGAAAACACATCCCTCCCTCCACATTCCTGGATTTACATATAACAGAGAACATAAACCGCTGGAGGCAGCTGGCTGCGCGGCAGGATAGACCCAGCAGAGAATATCAGTGAAGGACGGCTCCCGTCTCTCCGGGGAATCACCTGACTTTGACTATATATGAAGAATACTTACAAAGAACATTATGCATAGGATACATTTGAATAAAAGGCTTTGTACAGGTCTTTTTTTATGTGGATTTAGTTCACATTTCTATTTCTTGAATGACCAATTATGTGAATAAGTACATGATGGATTATTCATAATGTTGAAATGTGCTGGTATGTGATTATAGACTTCCTTGTACGACTGCATTCAATCTCTCGCTTTCTTGGACCACACATCTTCAGCCTTCATTTTTATCCGACACACACCTACACTTCTAGTTTTGTTATTGTGTTGTTGTGAAGCCATCACGTTTACAAAATCTGTCCACAGACAGACAAAAAGATGAACATCTGGCAAAGTACTCAAGTCCTCTTCTCTGTTAGTTCCTACAGTAGTGTGTCTCCAGGACCACATTTTGCCATTTCCACACTCAAACACACTCACACGATGAAAGCAATATTAATAATAAATCATCATAAATAATTAATAAATACATATATAAATCAATGAATGGATGAAAAAATACAACAAAAACTGATAAAAACTGATAAAATGTTAGAACAAACTTTTACCCAAGATTTATTTTAATATGAAACTCTGACACCAACTTTTCTGAACAAAGGCGTCAAAAAGAAACAAACAAGTCAATAGTTTGCAAAAGCATCCTCACATCATTTATTGATCCCTAGGGAATAAATCCAGCTGTTGCATCAAAACACAACACAGATGAAAAGACAAGAGGTAAGAAAGAAATGAGAATAAATAGATAAAAAAAAAAAAGCCAAATGGCAAATCAAGGTAAGAAGAATACATCCTCTACCCACAGCCAGTACACCTTTAACTTAATGCTGCAGAACTCTCTCAAAGGAAAGTGAAAGCGGCATGATATTTATAGTCCTGTACATCACACACCATATATAGTGTGATGGAGGGTTGAGGAGAAATCCAGGGCGAACTGAATGGAAGTACATATGTTCCACCAACATGCTCCATCCTGGAACACCCCACCCTGGTCACATTCAAAACAGCACTCAAAATGTTTCTGTTCACCAAGAATTCTTTTGTGTTCTTTGTGTGTGACTCTCTGGTTGTTTTTCCCTCCTCTGTAAGCGTCCTTGGGTTCCTTGAAAGGCGCTAAATAAGTTGACAGCACAAGAGGTCAGAAGATGCGTTGAAGGTCAAGGTGATAGTTTTCAACAAATCCGTAGATATTTGAGATTCTTTGCTGCGTCGAGCTCCTCAGCATTTTGAGAAACGCCACGCTCCACAGAGACGCCACAACTAACCCATCCGGTTCATTTAGATTTGTTGTCGTGCATTATTTTGCCACTCTCTTTGTCAAATTAAAATCTAAATGCCTTCTTTTTTTCAGCAAACCTGTCATTTTTAAGGGCAGAGAAGATGAGTGTCGATTCCCACTGAAGCGATTTCTATTCCTGAAGAGCTGCACAAATGAATCATCTTGTATATGTGTTAGATCCCTTTACTCTGAGAGCACATAACTCAAGGCTAGTGGACACAATGAGTAAATAACACGGGAAAAAATCATGTCTGCTTTCGTAAAACATCATCTCGATTTTCACAATCTCACTATGAAGCCTTGAGGGCAAACCTCTGTTTCATACTGATTAATGAGCAACCAGAGGCTGATTTTCATTTCCAAAATAACAAAAGCAAAGATATTACAAAAACATTTTGTGTTGACTTTAATGCAGGAAACATATATTCTTCAGGACTGTCATATTATGGAAACTTCCTGAGACCAGCTAATGCTCCAGATGGGCAGTTGTGATGTTGCAGGTCTACAGGGAGGATTGTGGAAAATTCATTATGTAAACCCGGGTCACTGAAAAAACATTACACTGGTCTAAAGTCTTCCATGCATCCTCTTGTAACCCCCCGCACCCTTCCATGCTCCAGAATCAGATTCTCTCCGGTCTCTCAGGTTCACATCTGCTCATACAGCAGGAGTTTTCCAAGATTTCCAATCTCCACGAGGGTGAAGCAGAACATGGAGCAGAACACCATTTCTGAGAGCAGCAAAGGTCACTATAATAACTGGATGAGTCCCCAAATACATAATTTAATATTGCATGAATAAATACTAATGGCTAAATCCAATTTCCCACAATTTCCCCATAACCTTTAGTGAGTGGGATTATTTTGGTTTGAAATCACCAGCTTCATCATGAGATTTTTCTGTGTGAATCCTGTTTCTTTCTATTTCTGTCGCTGTAAATCACAACTTCCTGTCAGTTATGACTGGATAGGAAGTCGTGTACACGCGCCACACGAAGCCAGGAGAAGTTATTCTGGGATCAGGACAAAAACACCTCAGAACAATGACATAACAATGACAAAGGAGCAGCACGATGCAGAAATCAATCAGCCCGTGACGGGTCTATTGTGGAAAGTACTTGAGTGTAAGAAAAGGCAAAGACCGGGCGAGCCCTAACAGTCCAACAAAAGTGAAGTAAAAGGAAAAAACACTGCTTGCATCTGTGTGAATTGTGTGTGCGTGTGTTTCTGTGTGTGTGTGTAGTGTTGATATTGCATAAAAATCACGTTATGAGCACAATGTAATTTTGTCTGCGATATGAATCAAATGTTTTTCCTGCTGCAAGCCTTCAGTCACAGCGCTCCTCATACACAGAACAACTTCAGAGATTAGATGTTTCCTTGCCTTATTTCTCCAAAACTCCAACATCAGGATGCTGCGACCGTAATACGCTGACAGACTTAAGCCTCCATCCTGTAAAAATTTCAACCCACCTGCAATGCATGCTGGGGGAGTATACTGTATTATAGTGTTTTCAAACTTTAAACATAATGCAATGAGTTGAGTAGGAGGAGCAGCATTCATTCGTATGAACGTTTTTCAGTGGCACATTAAAAGGATAAAATTCAACTAATGATATGACAATATAAATCTATTTGAAAGTATTTTGGGGCCCCATGTCTTCCACAGACGGACTTGTATCTTCACTGTTTGGTATAATGAAATACTGGATTTTGATATAAAATATGGAGAAACTGATTTTTAGTTGGGTTTTTTTCCAGCATATATTGTTAAAAAGGCACATGATATATGACCAGCGATGTGATCTAAGAGGGTTAAAAGGGCATTTCTTTATTTCAGTTTGAGTTTTATACAACCAATTATGATTTTATGGCGTAGTATGTGTCTGATATAAATTAAATGCAGCGTGAACCCTGAAAATGGGTTTTCCTGTGAGCCCGGCCTAAATGATAAAAACCTTCTCAGAATGGTAATTGAATCAGAGCAAGTTTATCAGGACTGACTTTAGCTGAAACAAGAGCAAATTCTTACTTACATCCCAAATCATACAAAGTAAATGGCATCTTGCACAGTTTGACAGTAGGTGTTAGACAAGATCAAAGAATGAAGAGGGTCCAATCTGCACTTCCGTGCTCCATGAAGCAGTTTGAACATTTTGACCCCAAAATTTGCTGTTTTGTGCATTTCTTTGTAACACTTGGAGTCTGTTTTGGTTGTTCTGGTTGAACTCTTACCATCGTGAGTTTTTCCTGAGTCCGGAGATCCCCGAAGAGCAATCACGCATCTTCAGCATACCTCGACAACGCTGCCAGGTCTATGCGACTGATACAGAATGCAGATGACTGATGGCTCGTTAAGTCCTAATATATGTAACAGCAATAGAAGCAGACAGAGATAAACGATGATTTCGTCTTCATTTGGCTCAGACTTCCAGGACTACTAATAACGTGTCATCTCATCTGCCGAAAAAAAGTGCCGCTGCTGCACCTCTTGCCAGTGAAATGATTTCTCCTTGACCCTGTACAGCATCCTATCAAACTAACTATAGTCTCCGTGTCTTGAACAGCCTCGTCTCACTCGATGACGTGCACTTCTTTCTTCTTTCCCTCCCACATACGTACTCTGAATGGCAATTAGCAAGAGATTGTGGATTACAACCACATAACATAGCAAGCGTTGATTGATATTACCACTGATTACTTAAATGACAGTGAAGAGCATACTTAAGTAAGCAAATGAATAACCTGCTTTCAGCTTGACTCACTCTAACACCAGCAACAAGTTGAATGAATCATCTTTCTGCCACTGAAATCATCAATAACACTGATAATCTTAAAGATGAAGTGGTGTTGATGTTTATGTCATACTGGCAGCAGCTGCATAGACAAATAACATCAGTGTTAGGCAGGTAATGCATTGCTTATCAACATAAGTAATATTCTACTCACAGTCAGGGGTGGAAGTAATGAAGTACACGTACTCTCGTAACTGAAAAGACGTTGTGTATTGTGTTGTACATTTAAAAATTAGTCATTTTAACTGTGTGTCTATTTGCTGTGATTTTACTGTATTTTATGTTGTTTCCATGTCAACATTGTCTACTTTGAACATGTTTTGTTCTGTTGTTGATTCTACGATCGGTTTCAGGTGATTTTTTTTATTGTTGACACATTGTTTTTTTAATTGTCTGAGTTTTGTCTCTCTCTGCTGTTCAATTGCTGTGAGGCAAATGCTGTTGTATATTTTTAATTGATAATCAGTGAATGCATGAACTGCAGACTGCCTGTCTGTCGGTTTGGACATAAGGCCTAGTCTTTAATTTAACAGTAGTAGCATATTCATCCCCTCAACTTCCCCCTATTTAATTGTAATTCTAAATGAATGCAGTATTTACTTTTTACCTTTTAACTGCTATACTTTTTACTGAAGTACATTTTTACACAAGCACTTTCATTTCATGTTGTAGAAATATGTATACACATAAAACTAATGCAATCTGTCATGTTTGCGTGTAGTGTAGGGGTAAAAAGGGTCGGACCCAAATGCAGGCAAAAGGGACAAAAGGGTAAAGGCAAACCTATTTATTAAACTAACAACCAAAGTAACACAACCAAACCAAACCACAAAAGGACACAGGAACACAAGTAATCCACAAGAAACAGGGAAGTGCAGCATGCAGGGCAACGGACAATATAAAGGGCAGGGAGCTGCTGAGGGCCCGGGGGAAAACATGAGGGCAGGTTGGGTTATCAACATGAGGGTGGGGGAGTCAAGAGAGTGGAAACAACAAGCACCAAGTATGGGACAGGAAATCACACAGGGGACAAAAACTACAAAATAAAACAGGAAGTTGAATGAAAACCCACAGTCATGACAGCAGTCTAAAACAACTGAAACTGTTTTACAGAGTTCAATTGGTCATTTTGGTAGCTACAAAAGTGCTGGTGAATATCATGTCATCCTGAGCAGTTTTTAATGTTTTGTCCACCATTTAAATGAACAACTTGAGGTTTAACATAATAAATAAATAATATACATATAACATAATAATAAAATAAACAATCAGAATCAGAATCCATTTTATTGCCAAGTAAATGTGAACACATACAAGGGATTTGACTTTTTTACACACAGAAATAGACATAGAAATAAAACAAGGATAACAAACTGAATAAAAGTTAAACATAACATTTGACAACTTTACGTTTCCTGACCACTTAGACTATACTCGACGATTCTTAAGGACACAAAGACAGGCGCGGTGCTCAGGGAATCACACAATACATGTGGATGTTGATGGATGATGAACACCAACACATTGAAAATGAGTGGGCTACAGTGCACAACTCAGCAAAACTAAAAGAGAATTGCACCTTCTAAGACAAATGGTGGCCGTTAAAGTAAATAGAAAACAGAAAACGGCTGAATGACAACATTATTTGATGCATTTAACGCTGCGTCACTATAAGAGAAGTTTGGCAGAAGTTACTTTCAACACGGGGGTCATGAAGAGACATGTAGAAAGTCCCTTTTAAGTGACAACTACTGACGGTGGAGACAAAAACCCGGAGCCACGGAGCGTTAAAAGTGTAGATGCCATGGCTTCATATCACACATGGGTAACACATGCCCAGAAATAAACGGTCTGCACTTGAGAACATGAGGATAATTGGACCCAAAGCGCACCTGTGCATACAGCGCTGTCTGCTGCAGTTACAGTGTGTCACACCTCGTAGCTCAAGACCGTGTCCCCCCTTCACTTATTAGCCTTAATCGGGCCTCAAGCCACGACGGCTCCGACGGGACGCCCCATGTTTGAAAGAGCAACGGCAGCAGGGTTTTTTTTTACTGCGAAACAACGAGAAAGAGGGAAAAGAAAACTTTTCTAGCAGCTGTACATCTCAATGAAATCTGTTTTTACTATACTAATTGACTCCAGTCACTCGCTTTGTCTCTGGAGTTTGCTTTTAATACTGCGTACTGTTTATTCAGGTGCCTTGAATGTGAGACAAACACATTGATCATGTTAAGAACTAACTTGCCCGTCCGCCATGATTCAGTCAGAGTCAAAACAGAAACCTCCGGGCCGACAACAGACCTTATCTGATTCCGTATGAATTCAACTATCTGTACTGTATTGGCAGTCGTTGGGCCCCTCGAGGGCCTCTGCTTTGTTAAATCACGACTCTTATCTCCTCTCTCATGATGACTGTATAAACAGTAGCTCATTTTGGGAGAAATGTGTCCACAGAGACTCGTTCAAGGTTTCTTTAATGACAAACAGTTTTGGTGAGTTTACGGTCACATACCTCTTTAATCATCTCATTAGGCTGTATACAGTGTGTGTGTGTGTGTGTGTGTGTGTGTCCAGGGTCAAGGCTACGCTGACATGCAGTGGTTGGAGTTCAGCTTAGTGAATGGAAACACTGAAATGCTGCAAATTGTCCAGTAAAGTGGGGCTTATCATCGCAACATGTTTCTCTGTATGTGGGGAGAGGAAATAGCCTAGCATGCTTTGAAATGCACAGCCATATTTGGCATGGATGGGGTCTGAATATCAAAGAGTAACATACTGAGCTGAGATTCCCACAGCGACCATTCAAAGGCATCAAAGCTGCCGGCCATACGCAGGTTTATTAATGAAAATCCATTGGAACGGAATGGATTGGAATGTGTAAAATGAAAGAAAAGGTATTGCATCTGCATGCAAGTACCGTTCACTCTGGAAATTCACTCTTAATGGAAAGGTTTGACATTTTGTGAAGTACACTAAACATGAAGCGAAAGTCTTGCTTAGCATAAAGACAATGCACTCGTACATAAATAACAACACACATTTGTTTACTGGGAGTTGTGTTTTCTATTTCTTCTCCAGTGATTTCCTGGCATGCTGTCTCACTTCCAGACATGCACGATATTTTTTTTTTCAATAATGTATTTGGGATGCTAATTTGGATTGATTTTTTTTTTTTTTCAGACCAAAAGCCGACCAATCATTAATTGTTAACCAACAAGTCTGAACAGGCAACTGGGTTATTTGGTCATTAATCTGCCAAAACGTTTTTGTCAGTTAATAGTTGAGCAGTTCATTATTACATTCCCTACAATCTCTCATTGTTATTTGTCACATTTAACAAATACCGTTTCCCATAAGCTTGAGACCTTGAGAGTTCAGGTATGTCTGTAATATAAGACATTAAACAAAGAGGACATAAGGAAAGTGGGGGAGGGAGGCGACTAGTAGAGACTGTAGGAAGAGGAGGCAAACAAAGAGTGGAAGAGGAAGGAAGGATCCCCTTTTCTTTGCTAATATAAATAATATAAATATAAATAAGAGAAGACGGGATTGACTGGACAAGATGGAAAGACCGTGAATGAGATGTTCCGTTACAGGAGCGAGCTTCGGGGATCTTGGTTCGGCAGTTGTGGTCATCTTGGTCTGGATTCGGCCTAATTGAGCTAACTGCATTCTCTAGGCTCCCCTGTTAGCTTGCGTTCCACCCACACAAAAATTTGTTCTCTCTCTCTCTCAAACACACACTCACACACAAACACACACACACACACACACACACACACACACACGCAGGTAGCAACTAGCTTTCTAATTAGTTTAATTATATAAATACATATTGACAGTGGTGAATAATCACCTGGCTGGCACCCACTTTATTTTTGAATCTGCAGGTTTGAATATAATAAACCTACGCTACAGTGAACACATATTAGAAATTATATAGTTGGAACAGTAACTGTTGGTGAATATTATGGATAAACCAGGTTACAATGACACATGGAAGCTGTCGTTTTTATTTTTTTTTATTTTTTTTTTATCATAGTGGAAGCCAGTTTGTCACAGATAGTTGACCCCAGGAAGACTTTAGAAAGACTCAATGAGAGATTGCATTGACATTCACAGTGCTGGAAGAACAGAGGCTAAAGCCCGACGTAAAGCCAGGACTCTGGCTGTCTTAGTCTGTGTTAGTCTTCATGCTGAGCCAGGCTGCTGTCAGTAGCTTCATATTTACAGGTATGAAAGTGGTATCGATCTCGTTACCGAGCTCTTCGAAAATAAGTGTCTTTCCCAAAATGTCAAACTGTTCCTTTACGTGAGGACCTGCACAAAATACTAAATCTGAGGGAGATGAGAAGGCATGAATTATGAAACACCTTCATTCAAGTAAAATAATTGTGAATCTCATTACAAACCACTTAAAACGATAAAGTATCAAAGATATGCATGAACGTGTCTTTGCATAGCACAATAGCACAGTGTCTTCAGAGTGCCTTCTGTCTGAGTGGGACGTGTGCAGCATGTGTACACGCGTGGAAGAATTACAAGGCTTATCGTAAACAATAATTAATAAGGCTCACTGTAATAAAGTCGGAGTGAAGTGGGCATGTGACTGCCGTGGTCACGCCTCTAACATAATCCTCCCCTGGGTGTTGCTCTTCAGTGTCGCCAAGCCTCCTTGCCCACCACGTTGCTGCCGGTGCAGAAGCTCCACAAAGCCCCGCTGGTCTCCTTCCAGCCAGTGTGGGAAAAAAAACGTCAGCTGGTGGTCATTATCATGTGTGAATAATTCAAACCATTGACCTTCTTAACGCCCGCGTATGTTTAGTTTAGCCTTCTGCAGATTTATAATTTAATTTGATTCAATCATTATCACTTGTTTTTTTTTTTTCTTTCTACATTTTCATTCAGCATGACTATCAGTGGGGCTCAAGGTCACCATTTTCCGAGTTTCATACAAAGAGAACCGGAGTCCTTGGAGAATTGAGACGGCCAATGAGCCAAATCAACATGAATGAATTAAGTGAAAGTGTGCATTGATTAGATTTATAACCCACAGCAACGTCCCTCCTCCGCATCCACTCTGCTTCCCTTAATTACGTCTGCTGTTCTTCTCCTTATCCTTATCTTCTCACTTCTCTTTCGCTCATCATTCTCTATTAACTTGCTGAGCGTCCGCAAGGAAACTGTACTGGGTCTGTACCGTATGTATAAGTAATTTCCAACAAATACCTCTCACCCAGTGAGATCCTCACACACACACACATATCACCCAACACACTGCGTCATTCCATTCTCTAGGGCTTTCTTTGAGAATATCTTGCTGTGTGCGAGATGGAAAAGGCAGGATTGGGCTTTGAGGATGAGGTCTCGTGCTCTCAGTCATCCATCTCCTGTTTTGTCATCGAATGAAAACAGAATGCAGACTGTATGTTTTTGAAGAAGGCTGCATAACCCCCCGATTATTGTCATAGGACATATGATTAATGTGGTTATTGCTTTCCATTTAAAAAGCCTATCCTCAGATTTACTTCTTCCTCGGATTATATGGGATTTGTTGCTACTCTTCTGCTTTCGTGCTCAGTTTTCTTTATTACTGGGTTTTTTTTTTTTTTTTGTTCATACTTTTCAGGTTCAACCTATTCAAATCACTAAAAATCTAAAAATGTAAGTACATTTGTCGGAAAGTCTGGAACCAGTCCACGTGTACTATTTTGATTTATTTTTTATTTTTGCTCATGCCGAATCATCAGAGCACATTTTGTATTATCTTCGAGTGAATGTCTAACTAAGTAAGGTTGGCAAACAAACCCAAACTCAGTTCTGTGAACTTTTAGGAACAAGAAAATGTGCCAAATAGGATCTAAATGATTTGAAATATGAGAACACAAAATGCAGTGAACATATCTTGCAATAACTGTTGTTTTTCTTCTCCAGAATGTGTTCACAAAAGCATGACTGACTTGATGACTTGTTATCAGAGCAGCTCAATCAAACTTGTTGATCTTTCTATTTTATTTTCCATTCATGTCATCTTCACACCTCTCTACTCCGGTTAACGTCGATACAAGCACCATTAATAAACAGCAACATCTCCTTTTAGATTTCTGAGCAGCAGCACTGACAAAAAAGACTTTCGAAGAACTTTCTGGCAGCCTCGTTATTATTCTCTGCGTTATTGAGTTTGGACATCCACTCCAACCACAAACTCAGTGTCAAAGCCAGCTTTCTTAACATTTTCTTCCACAGTGTTTGTGATTGTGCCAGTGAAGAGTTCAGATGTTTGTGAAGCAGCAGCTGGAAGTGATATTGATTTGAGATGCAACCTGCTTGGCTCCTTCCTTTGCTGTCTATCCTGTATTGCTTTCCTGTTCTGTCTTTTTCATTCTTTTGAGCTGGTTGTGTTTCATTTAAAAGAAAGAGAAGTTATTTAATGACATGAATCGCGAAATGCCTTCAGGTATCAGTGTGTGTGATGATACATCAATTGCTTGAAAGCTCATTTAGGGGGAAAGAAACAGGAATGTGCACCTGATTGAAAGAGAAGAGGTTATCAATACCTCATTTGTAGGAGAAATCAAATACAATATTAACAGAGTAGGACACACTTCATAACAGGGGCCTGCTGTTGCTCCTATGCATGGATGTGTTTGTTACAGTCTGTAACAGTGAGCATACTAGTCAGCAATTTCTTTACAAAATAATGCAAAAAGCAATTATTATCCAAAACTCATGACCTCAGTGATTCTTAAAGAAAAGTTTTGTGGAAAGTTTCTTTTAGTTTATTGCTGTGAGTAATAAGATCAATATCACCTCTGCTGTACATTTTGTCTCATACAAAATCACGCACACATCTAAAATGCACGTTTCCAGAGACAGTTTTGGACCCGTCGACCATGCCGACCTCTTCCCTATGTGGGCGACTTCTGTGGACTCGTACGAATATGATTTCTGATATGTTGAGAGCAAAATGTAACATGATTTTTGGAGATTATTGGTGCTAATCCTGAGTAAGAAAGTGATCAAGTTATTGCCCATAAAGTCAGAATAGCTTTTTAGTGCCGTGTTTTAGCTTGGCTGAGAGAAGTGAAGACCTACAACAGTTGCTTGAAAGTAGGAGAACAATTCAATCACAGTCATTTATCATTGGAGTTAATGCTGGAAGAGGATGTATCATCTTACTGTAATATACTCATAATCATGCGGTTATCTTCCCTCAAGGGTAATTTAAAAAAAGTGTCTGAGTGCATCATGGGACATACAGCAACAGCTTGTTAAACACATGACGAAGACAAAGAAAGGAGGAGAGGAGGGGTTTATAGGTAGTTGGTGTTCTAATGAAAAACCTGAACATGAAACCAAAGTAAGGAGCATGCTTGTTATGGATCGGCGTCAAAGCTCAGATCGAATGCCAGGAGAAAAACATACATATGTAGGATATTCAATAAAACCCCTCACATGATGCTTTCTAAAACAACCTGCCCATTTGAAAATATACGGACTAATTTGAAGACTGTTGTCTGTTTCTGTAAGTTAATGCTACAGGATATTAACGCTGAATTGCCCACTGAATAATAAATGTGAATAAATAATAGAGAAACGCTGTTATTTTCAAGTCTGTGGACATATGAAATCTGTTGGCACGTGTGTGTGTGTGTGTGTGTGTGTGTGTGTGTGGCTAATTGGTTTTCCTGCCATTAAGTGATTGTGTGAGTTCTCACCCACACAACACACATCTTCACATCTTCACAGTGGTTTCTCACAGTGATTAGTCTCCAGATGATTTGAAAGCCTTTATGCGTAGTCTTTGGGGAAAAGAAAAGGGAGGAGGGTGAAAACAAGAGAGACGGGGATGACATACACATTCCCTTAAGACATATTTCATGATATAATTAATTCCATTCAGTTGCTCTTGTTTATTTGGATGTTAATAACGTTTTTTTTTAATTTTTTTTATTCCTACTGGTGTTAATTCTGATAATGGACTAATATAAGCGATATTGTTTGTGTGTTATAAATATGCATACAAGTGAATTCCTATTATGACTCTTTTTTTCTTATTATTTCTTTTTCTCTTAAATGACTGTAGCAACAGACACGAAAAGCATTTTGTCTCAAACACATTGGGAGAGTGTCTTTTGTCTGTGGAACGAGAGAGAGACTGTCGGTCAGGAGAGCTGGGGTGATATATCTCAGAGAAGCAGTCAGCGAGGAAGAAAAATAATTAGTTTAATTGATATCAGTAAACACCAATGGCATTGAACCAAGCTAGTACGGAATGAGTTTAGCACCTATTCTCTTTATACTTATTTGATGGTGAGCTTCTCATGGCTCAAATAAATTCCAGATTATAAAACAGGTGGTAAATAGATAAAGAAAACCAATTGAGGTAACGGCAGCAGCGCGGCTGAGTGGTTTGTTGAATTGGCCTGTCAGCTGTGGGATTGTTTCTATGAGGGTTTTGAATGCTTCCATTGAGCCTCTTTGAGGTGCTTCACTTTCCTCTCATAATCCAATGACGCAGGTTTTTCTTTGCAGTAATCGTCGCAGCGAGAACTCAAAGAAAACCCAGTGAAGTTTGTAATTAGCACCCTTCCCAACACAGTAAATGTGTTTATCAAGCACAGTGTGTAATATCTGAAATAGAACATTTACGCATCATCATTTTGTCTTTTATTACTATCTACATAATGTTTAACCATAAAACCCACCGATGCTTTCTACTGAAGATGCGACTTGTTGGATGAAAAAGCATCTGGCAAGTTCCTTCAATTAAAGGTCATATTGATAAGAGTTTTATTTGAACAAATAATTTAAAAAAAGAATACATCCACAGAGCTTTTAGAAAGGTGCAGAATCAAAGTATCACTTCTCGTGAAAAAAATGTTTTGATTATCATTTTTAAAAAGTCATGTTTTGTTTACTTCTGTGTAGATGTATGACGTATATCTTCTAGCAAGGCTTGTGAGCCAATAGGATAACGACGTTGGTATCACACGGTATGTCTGCGTAGTCAGGGGTCAAGTGTCTTTGGGGTTACGTAAAGTAGCGGCATTTCAGTACCAGACCCAAGTGACAAAAGGAGGAGCAAGACCCGAGTGAACGTTGGTTCGGCGTTTGTTCGAGTTTCAAAGACTGAAAAGCCACGCCGAGGTGCCACTTTTCTTCTTGACCGGTAAGATATCGTTAAAGCTAGCTAGCAAGTTGTTCAACCAACCGGCAACCCATTGAGGGCGCATGCGCTTCGAGCAACAGCTACGTTGTGACGTGATGCAATGGAAGGGGGGGGGGGGGGGGGGAGTGCGAGTGCGACATCTACTGGCCGGATGTTATCAATGTTTCCAATAGCACCTTTGTTAACATTGGAACATACACACACAGTCAGCGCTCACAAAAAATCAGTATATGTAATTAAGGAAAATGTAAATGATATAGTGAGAGGTTAGAGGCTTGTTTGCGCTTCTTTTTGTTTCCTTGATGAGGGAGGAATACGTCTTCCTAAGACATCCATAATGCCACACGCACTTGCAAACACACTGCACACTAACAAGATTTCTTTCTCTCTCCCGACTCCCTTATTGTCTGCCTGAGCTGTCATATTGATTAGCAATAATGGCCACCAGCCAAAATCCCCACTCAGTCACTAGATAAACAACTAAATAGAGGTCTCCGTAGACTTCTTCTCTTGTAATTCATGTATCACTGAACAATGAATCACCTTCAACAGCAGAACAGACTCACTGGGTGTGAAGATGCACTCTACTTAAACACAGAATCGCTTCAATAAAACACAGTTCTGATGGTTTGGATGCCGTGCAAATGATAAATTATGTTTCACCAAATAGAGAATAAAGTTCTCCATCTTCTTCATGCGGTACATGCACTCAATTCAATCTTGATCCACTTTGACTTTTTCCTCAGTGTGAATGCGTGCATCCACTGTCACTTCACTGCGTGTCCTTCCAGAGTGCAGAGCCCCCTCCTTGGTGATCTCGGTGTTTCCGACAGGCCGGGTGGTTTTATGACTCTCATTAATGAGAGCGAATGATCCGCCAGCTCTTGCAGAAAATGACAAACTGGTAGTCAAGTGGTCACCTCTGTGTAACATATTGAAATAACCATGCAATTTATGAGCAGTGTGTGTGTGTGTGTGTGTGTGTGTGTGTGTGTGTCTGTGTCTGTGTGTGTCTGTGTGTTTCAAGTGTAACATTTTAACAAAGCATTACTGGGAGGAAATGTGTTGGACAGATGTAGTGCGGGAGATGCACAGTTGACGGTCACAGCAGTGATGTGGGAGGCTGAGACACTATAGGGGAATGTGTCCTGAGGCATTGTGGGTTTGCTGGAGCGTTTTAACATCAGGATATGTTCTTAAAGAAGGATGATATGCTCTGCATACTTCATATCCTCCCAAGGAAAAGGAGGAGGACATATCAGTAGTATAATTATGTATGTGTGTGTGTGTGTGTGTTTGTGTGTGTGTGTGTGTGTGTGTGTGTGTGTTGTGTGTTAGTCTTTAATTGCTCTACCTTCATCCTCAAGCATTCTGAAATCTGTAAAGACGTAATATCCCCTTCAGTTTTAACCCATCAACTTTCATAAGTGAATCTGCCTGAGAGATTTCTTTTTCCATATGCAATCTAAATTATGTATTAGAATATGAATTAATCCACAGGGCAGGCTGAGGAAATGTCATTGAGAAATTCACAGTATAAGAAGCCAAAAAAAGAGCCTCACTTGTTCTATGTTCAGAGACATATTTAATAAGAATATTGTTTAGCTATTTTTATGCATTCAAGTTTCAAAAATTACTGTAAGGGTGATTTAATTGAATTGAATTGAACGTTTACAACCCATGAAATGAACACTTTAATGTATTGTTTTATTATTATTATTATTATTATTATTATTATTATTATTATTATTATTATTATTATTAAAAGGAGTGAGAGACAGTAATCCAATCCAATCCACTTTATTTATATAGCACGGTTTTAACAAACACAAAGTGTTGCACAACAAGATAAAGCACAATAAATGGATAACACAATAGAAACACAATAAAAAAGATGAAGTACATTAAAGAAAGATAAAAGTAATACATTGAAATAGATAAATAAAATGCACTGCCAATATAAGATAAAAAATATCCCACGTAAAATCATAAAACCAACACCCTACATGGTGAGATGAGCAGCTGAAGAACCAAAGGTCTATATCTCCCCCACATGGTCATCATGGGTTACTACATTGACCATGGCTGGATTAAGCCTGTTCACACAATCCCTATTTGGCCACGACGCCCTCTCCACTTCAACTTTGTTTGCACATTCAAGCTTCTCATCAACCTTATTTAGAGCCACAGAAGCTGTTCTCAGGTCCGGAATAAAGCTCTGATAAACCCAAAGCACACTACGTGTCCCAGAACAGCAAACAGTTTTCAGCAAACTGGTGAACATAGTGGAGCCTTTTTCAGGTAAAGCGTTGTGAAGAACTAAAGTGGAGAGTGGATGTTGGACTTACATCCGTCTAGTGGCCAAAAAGGTGATGAGTGATAAGGATGCTCCATGCTTCCTGGATGTGTTGATAGTCTACCGTTACAAACACATGTGCTTCTTCAAAGGTGATAATAGGAACATGTTGGGTTAAAGGCTTGTTCTGCGGGGGGGGGGGGGGTTCCTTTTTTGATTAATAGAAAGAATGAAAACAGTTCATTGTGTTTGGTAGGTTTTTAACACATGCCTGACCTATTAAATTAGACTGATGTTTTATGAGCAGGAGCTTTGCCAGGATTTAAGGAAATTCGGGTCTTAGCCCAGACCTAAAGGGGTCCAGGGGAGGATTTCATGAACAAGCACTATTTTGAAGCTTTTTTTATGCACTGGGGCACCTTATTTACATTTGACATTTACCAGAACACGAATTAATGATTGACTAGAGTTGGAAAAACAGTTAATTGTATTAATGTTAACAGTGGTACAATGTACATTCACTCAATTACATGAGTGCACAAGGGACAGGTGTGAAAGAGTCTGGGGATGCCGTGGTGTGACGTTATGGGCCCTGGGTTCCTCCTGGTGCAGGACTAGCCAGGCCTCATGTGGTCAAAGTGTGTAGGCAGTTCCTGGATGACGAAGGTGATGCGTTTGACTGGCCTTCTCATTCCCCTGACCTCAATCCAACTGAACACCTATGGGATGTTATGTATCGGTGCATCTGACACCAGCAAGTAGACTGTCCTGGGCTCACTGATGCCCTGATCCAGATCTGGGAAAAGATCCCCCTGGACACCATCTGCAGACTCATCAGGGACAAGCCTGGATGTCGGGAGTTCATACAGGCACACGGGAGCCAAACACACTGAGTCACATTATTGGAGCCGCCTGTGATTTCCACTTTCACTTTGATTTTTGGTGTAATTTTGAGTCCAGCCCTCAGAGGGTTGATGATTTTGTTTTCCATTGACCGTTTTTACGTAATGTTCTCAATAAAGTTTACAATGTACATCAGTAAAGATTTTCAACTTGAATAATTTGTTCATCGAGATCTGATGTGTGATTTTAGTGTTCCCTTAATTCTTTTGAACAGTGTACATTCAGGGCTTCACTGAGATTAAACGGTGAAATGTTGCAGTCTGCAGCCTCCATTTCTGAAAAGGGAAGCAAATTCAGAAGTGCCTTAAACTTGCATTCTTTCCAAAGGCCATCAGGGGGCAAATCCTCTGGTTGCAAAAAGAAATCCAGTTGTAAAGAAGTCTATGAGAATATGACCCTACTGCTCACTTGATTTATTACCTCAGCAAAAATTGTAAACATGAGTAAATGCTCTCAATTCCTTGTTTCAAGTCTTCTTCAAAGAAGCATAATGTTCATTTAGTAAACTATCGTCCCATTTAGAGTAAAATAAACTATAAAGAAGGGTTTGTATTCGGGCGTATCTGATTGGCAGGTCGCCACAGTAGCGTCATCTGGGTGTTTCCAGTTCATGAAAGCTAACAGTTAACATTTTAGTCGCCAACATTTGGTTATTAGCTCCACCCTTTCTTGTCACTCGTTGCAAAAAACTAAGATGGCGATGGCCAAAATGCTGAACTCGGGGCCACAAGCCAATGGGTGATGTCACAGTGGCTCCATCCCTCTATACTACACTACAACAGTGGTGCATTCCTGTAATGTATTTTTTTTAATCAGAAGGAATGGAAAACAGCAATAACGAAAACAATCCTCTAGGCAGATAATAAAGCATAACATCATAACTTAAACAATTCAGAGTCGCTCTCTGTCATGTGGTCCATTAAGGGCAGCTTGATTCAGGATTCCAAGATGGAGCCAGGTCTCTGTAGAGATGTGGGGACACTCATGGACCATCCTCAAGTCTCATCTCATCTATCTTATTTTCAGACATCAGACAGCAGGAGCAGGCTGGGTAATGGAGTAGCCTTCGGTCCTAGCTGGGTCAGATGACTTGCATTCAATGGCGTTTGGTCCAGCAGGTCTGGTTTGGTGCTCGGCCGTGGACGGACATCGTCTTCGTGATCGCCTCTGAATCCAACACCCACGCTTCCTTGATGTTGATGAAATTATTCTGTCACATGCAATTAAGTGTTCAAAGACAAAGCAACACATTAAGACACACATAGATTGGCCGTACCAATCATGATTCCAGATTCTAAGTGTACCCAGATTGTTTCAGGATCCACTTGATAGATGACTGCTGTTCAGTGAGTGATCACTTGTGACTGAATTTCACCGCCTCACTCCCCTTTTTTGTATTCTTTGCACGCCTGCGAGCAAAAGGTTGGGGAATGCCATCTTGTTCTCTGACTATCACTTCTTCCTTCCTCGTTCCCTTCCGCTCTCTAAATGTCTTGTCTCTATGGGCAGCAGCACAATGAGCTGCTTCCTGTGGGCCTGATCAGACAGGGAGTTTTGCAGGTGAAACGTGAAGCAAACCGCCTTTTTGTTGCCCGATCAGAATATCAATGGGTTTTTTGTTGTTGTTGTTTTTTTATGTTTTCTTTTTGTTATTGTTGCTAGGCAACCACCAACCGACTGCTAACTTTAGCTTAATATAGTACTATCGTAGTGTAATAGTAAACCTGGACATGTGTGATTCCCAGAGGGCAGTAGGAGGGGTTGGTAATGGGCCCAACAACATATTTTTGCTCTGAGCAGGTTTCTCTGTGTTCTCGTGCAAACATGAAACACTACATCCATTCGGGATGTGATGTCTGATGATCAAAACCATTGGACTCATAACCAGGATATGATGTGTGCATGTAAACACATCTCAGATAACATGAGACTGTAATTATCCGCAGTACACAGATTCATGTGTCACAGCAGGAAGAAGGTAAGAAACGGATAAATAGGGCAAAATAAGAAATAAAGGAAATATCATCGGAAAGCAAGTTACTGTAAGGCCTGCTGCAAGTCTCTGCATGTCACAAGTGAATCTATGTCATGCCAACACTATTCCTCTCCAGGAAATGAGTGAAGAATGCCCACACCCAGACGCACACAAGCCACAGATCATTGCTGCAGCAAACACAACGTTCACTGGCAAACCGTGCTATAATCTTCATTGCCTTTCTCCTCTTTATTCAAGGATTGCTAGGCTCCACGTCACCACCTCACTGAGGACCCATCCGTCTGCATGAACAATCAGCGTGAAGAAGAGTCTTGTTTATCGTACCACTGTAATCTGTCAATCACACAACAACCGGCCAAAACCAAAAAAACACACACACAGCCCGAGCTTGGACCAATTTTCCGGCCTTGCCCGGTTCCCGTTGCCATGGAGATGACGTCATGCTGCAGCACCGAGACATACAGCGCAGCCGCGGACGGAGGGGAAGGGCGAGACGACAACGCAGCCACACAGCTCCTCCGCCATTCAGCCACAGAGTGTCGACCGTGAACGGAGAGGACCAGAACCCGAACCGCTGAAGAACCGGAGCCGGCTGAGCCTCCCCCCCGCCCCCTCTCTAGTTTCTCCGTGAGACTCCACGCACACTCACTCACGAACACACCGCAGCAACAACATGCGCGAGATAGTGCACCTGCAGGCCGGCCAGTGCGGGAACCAGATTGGAGCAAAGGTATGAGAACTCTGGTCTACCATCACGTCTACCTGCCGGGCTCGGTTTTATTTGGTTGGGTTCGGGTGTGTCGGTGGTCCGGAGGCCACGTCATCAACGGGATGCGGTAAAGGGGTCAACACGGTGCTGTGGACCGTCTGTATGAGACCGGGAGGCAGCGCACAATGGCATCTTTTAGGATGGGCGGTGGCGAGCCGAGACGTCCCCTCTCCTGTCACTGAGGCCCTGCAAATCTCAGCCGCGCGCGCGCGTGTGTGTGTGTGTGTGTGTGTGTTGTCTCAGACAGAGAGGGGGGCTGAGACATGCACTTTTCAACGCACATATAGGTCATATATAATTTCAATGATACTAAAGCATGATAGGCCACTCTGGTGCTGCAACTAGTCAGTGTTTTTGTTATTGATTATTCCATCGCTTATTCAATTAATCGTTTGGTCTATGAAATATTGCAAACTGTCCGGCACAAGGTGATGGTGCTTGATTTGTTTTTTTCTTTACAATTAAAAATGTCTTCTTTGTTTTTATTTCCATCATCAAATGTGTGTCATCTGTTGATTTTCTATCGATCAACTGCGGTGGCTCAACAACGTACGCAGATGATTCCCTCCACCCTGTGTTGAGATATTAAAATGTGGTTTCTGTCTCATCCAACCCATCGACGTGTCTGTAGTTCTGGGAGGTGATCAGCGATGAGCACGGCATCGACCCGACAGGAAGCTACCATGGAGACAGTGACCTGCAGCTGGACAGAATCAACGTCTACTATAATGAGGCTTCAGGTCCGGACTGTTAAAACAACTCGGTGCTCTAATTGTGTGTCTCCTCTTTCTCTAATAAAAACGTTTTGACGCATGGATTTGTGTTCCAGGTGGGAAGTACGTGCCTCGAGCCATCTTAGTGGATCTGGAGCCAGGCACCATGGACTCTGTCCGCTCCGGCCCTTTCGGACAGATCTTCAGACCAGACAACTTTGTCTTTGGTACATGATATGTGATCAACCACTCACACACACACTGGTTATTCCATAAGAAACGCAAAGGTCACTTTAATTATCAGCAAATGAAAGTTCTCCAGTTGAAATGAAGGCGTACACCCTTTGGCAGCATAAACAAGGCTTAATATTCAGAGGGTGGGTTGTAAAGAACCCTTTTACTTCCAGGCCAGAGTGGAGCCGGTAACAACTGGGCGAAGGGCCACTACACAGAGGGAGCCGAGCTGGTGGACTCGGTCCTGGACGTGGTGAGGAAGGAGGCTGAGAGCTGCGACTGCCTGCAGGGTTTCCAGCTCACACACTCCCTGGGCGGTGGGACCGGCTCCGGGATGGGAACCCTGCTCATCAGCAAGATCCGTGAGGAGTACCCCGACCGCATCATGAACACCTTTAGTGTGGTGCCCTCTCCTAAGGTACACTGATCACATCACACTGATTATTGTTGGTGTTTGTTTTGCTCTTTTCTGGCTGAACACCCCTGACCTTTGCCCTTTCTGCCTCCAGGTGTCCGACACGGTGGTGGAGCCGTACAATGCCACCCTCTCTGTCCACCAGCTGGTCGAGAACACAGACGAGACCTACTGCATCGACAACGAGGCCCTGTATGACATCTGCTTCCGCACCCTGAAGCTCACCACGCCCACCTACGGGGATCTCAACCACCTAGTCTCCGCCACCATGAGCGGGGTGACAACCTGCCTGCGTTTCCCCGGCCAGCTCAACGCTGACCTCCGCAAGCTGGCCGTCAACATGGTGCCCTTCCCCCGCCTGCACTTCTTCATGCCCGGCTTCGCCCCCCTCACCAGCCGGGGCAGCCAGCAGTACAGGGCCCTCTCCGTGCCCGAACTCACGCAGCAGATGTTCGACGCCAAGAACATGATGGCCGCCTGCGACCCGCGCCACGGCCGCTACCTGACGGTGGCCGCCGTGTTCCGCGGCCGCATGTCCATGAAGGAGGTGGACGAGCAGATGCTGAACGTGCAGAACAAGAACAGCAGCTACTTCGTGGAGTGGATCCCCAACAACGTCAAGACGGCCGTGTGCGACATCCCGCCCCGGGGGCTCAAGATGGCGGCCACCTTCATCGGCAACAGCACGGCGATCCAGGAGCTGTTCAAGCGCATCTCTGAGCAGTTCACCGCCATGTTCCGCCGCAAGGCCTTCCTCCACTGGTACACCGGCGAGGGCATGGACGAGATGGAGTTCACGGAGGCGGAGAGCAACATGAACGACTTGGTGTCCGAGTACCAGCAGTACCAGGACGCCACGGCCGAGGAGGGGGAGTTTGAGGAGGAGGGAGAAGAGGAGGGGGCCTGAGGCGAAAATCACTCCTCGTTTCTCAACAGCCTGTCTGTCAACTTATTTCACTCCTACTCTGCTCTCTCTCTGACTTTAGTTTCACAGTACTATCCTTCCCCTCGCTCTCTTATCGCCGCCACTTTTCTGTTTGCTTCTCTCTCTGCCTCTCCTCTCTCTCTCTCCTCCACTCACAGCACCTCTCCTCCAGCCAGAGTAGGATCCACAACACTAATCCCACCCTCCCATCTCGTTGCTCATATAGAGGTAGCTGAATCGGGTGTGCTTGTGGTCTTTTGTCGGTAGCTATTTGTTTATGTTCATTTATCACAGTCAGTCAAACAGTGCCCGGGACAAATCGATCACTTGTCTAATTTGGCATTGATTGAATTAAATTTGTTCGGAAAAATATCCCTGTCTGCGTTTGAAGTTCTTTTGTGTGGTACATTTTGAATTTCAATATGTTTTAAAATGAAGTACAAATGAAAATAAGGATAGAAGTAACGTGTATATGTGTATGTGTATTAAGTGCCGCTGACATAGCTTTCCAAAAAGACTCCTTTTGATTGAAATAGACCAAACTGGGCATCAAAAACCTTTGATGATGTTTTCCTCAAGGCAAACCAAAATGGAGACCTGCACTGTCCACAGATTAGGCAGTACTGCTTGAACACCACTAGGAGGCAGCAGTGACATCTGTGAGTTTAGTGCCTCTCTGAGCAGGATGTGAAAACCTTGTTGCCTCTCACCGCTTACGAAACTTGTAACACCCAAATATTCTGTTATAACGTGTTCGTCTTTATGGGAAAAACAGTTGCAATGCACACCCATTACACCCAGACATGTAAAGCATGTGGTTTCTATATAAATCAAGCCATAGACAGATCCTAAACATGCATTCTTGATATGCATCTGCTGTTGTGGAGACCATTATTCTCAAGGATGTGAAAGTTATTGACAGTTCCTCCCTCTACAATGTGAGAGTAGTTGTCATGGCCATATAGACGCATGAAACATGAAATTAAAAGTGGAGGAATGAAAGGGGAACTTTTAAAAAGCAAATGTCACGAAGGTCACTAGTGCAGAAATGCTATAACTTCAAACAGATACATAATATTTGTGTTTTAATAATTAAAGGCTATACCCTTTGTCTTTATGGCTGCTAATTAAATAAATATAGCTGCATTTAAGTCTTAAAACAAGAAGTAGGAGTTGAACAACAGATGATGGCATTCTAAGCGAAGTGAAAATGAATGTTGAGTTTGGAGAGGTGGTCTTATAACAGACGTCATACGTGTGTACACACACACACATACTGACAGAGATCAGGAAGTGTTCTGTCACTCCGATTGCGCTGATTGTGCAGACAGCTGCTACTCGCCGTTGTCTGCTTCCGTAGACGCCACCGCTCCATCAGATCCGAGGTATGACTGTCGTCTGATGCACCTGCTGACCTCTGGCCTCTCCGGACAAACACATGGACACGGGAACATCCGGACAGCATGGGCTCCAGACTGAAGTGAGTACTTTTTTTTTTTTTAATTTACACGACTCCCATCATCACTCTGCCCGTCAGTCAGTTCTTGTGGTTTTTATTACTTCCTCTCAACGACTGCACAGGAAGTTTCCTGCAGCGACTCTGTTGCCCTTTATGCGTTGCCATACACTTCACGGTCGACCAGAAAGAAAATGTGTTTGTTGCTTGTACTTTAATGTCATCGACATTATTACTTAGTTGCAACAGTTGCAATACGGTGTAGAAATACCGTGTTACGAGTAAAAGCCCTGCATTTAACTTGTTACTATTAAATATGCTTATAATAACTAAAGTAGAAGCACTCATGCAGGATGGCACATTTCAGAGTTATATTCAAATATTTTCAAATTGTACTATTATTATTGATGTATACGTTCATCAGTTTGATGGTGCCGCTGGTGAGGGTGGAGCTGATTTTATATAGTTTTGGGCATTTTCATGTTTAACTTACGTCGCAAGATATTTGATATTTTTGCATCATAAATCACAACTGACGTAATATTTGCCACTGAGAAGAAGAATAGAAGTAGAAATAAGAATGAAAAATATCTATCAAGTACCTTAAATGTGTACTCAAGTCCTGAACATAATGTAGTTTCATCCCACCATTGCGATTAACTCTCTCTGTAGCCGTACTATCTCTCAGAGATACACCTCAGTGTTCAACAGCACATATGTTGTCTCATATCACCCTGGAGAGACATCCCATATGTTTGGTGAAATCACGATAAGCAGATTTGAATGTCTCATGTGACATGTGGACATGTTTTTGTCAGGTAACACGCTCTGTCTCTTTCCTGCCAGACAAAACCCTGAGCGAACCTTCTACTGGTGCTTTGAAGCGACTTGCCCCGTAGCCAGAGACAAAGGTGAGTCCCCTGTCTTCGTGTTGCTGTCGAAGCACCGTTTGCAGAATGATTTGTCAGCAACAGAGAAGTTCATTCAAATTGTTCCTCATATTCACGACTCTGTTCATGTTCTCCACCATCCGAAGTTTGCTTCAAACTTACAAAGCAACACAAATGAATCTGTGTTGTAAAATGATAAAAATGACAAGGCTCGGTTTGTAGAGAGAGTTGCTCTTACTTCCTGTCATGTGATCAGAAAAACCACAGCGCCTGTCTAGTCACTTGAACCAGATCGCATGTTGTGGTAATCTGACTCAGAGGGTTGAAAACACTTTTTTCTTGATTTTAATCATTTGTTTGATAAGTCGATTCTTAATGAGTTGTCGACACATACAATGTAGCTTTTTTTCACTCAACGCTTTGCTTGTTTGTGAGTACCTTGTAAGTTTGAGGAATTAGCCACGGTGTTCATTCATGTATTCTTTTTAATGGTATAGATCCTGGTGTGCTGTTTCAGTTTCCTGAGGACTTCAGCGATGAGGTACTAATAACATGTTATTTAGCCATGCTAGAGGTGTGACTCTGTGGTTTGGTCAGGCCACCACTTTGTTTCAGACCGATATAGCTTTGCAGCATTTGCAGTACAAAGTAGGAAAGAGTGGAAACCTAAAATATCAATCAAGGTGGCAAGTATAAAAATGTCAATACAGATATCCAAAATCCACAAAATCGAATATAGGAAATGTAAAAATATCAACAAGATTAATTGCGAACATCATTAAGTTACAATCATTGTAAGCTAGTAGCTTTATTTTAGTAGCCTATTGCCATTAAATTGTATACAAATATTCAATCAATCCTTGTGCTGTAGTGCCATTTCATCAAATTCTTTGGCTGTTAAAGCGGACTAGTCATGTTTTATATCATAGAATAAAACATTAAACGTATTAGTCCTTGTTTCAGGCATCCAGCCAATATTCCATTCAAAAAATCCATTGACTTGTTGCAAACTCATTCCCTGTTTTAACACTCACTCCTGCAGATACCATCATACCTGCCTCATATTAATACTGTCATATGTTAGCAGTGCTGTATCTAAATACAGTCTCACAGAGCCACTAGCATTGCTTGTACTTGTTTTGTGATTTTTTTATTCCACTCCAGGAGTCTTTTCAAACGTTACCCAGGTTCTGCTTCCCGTATGACATACAAAGGTGAGTATGAACTGATTTTCCTCCGTTTCATGGTCTATCTATGCGCATGTCCACATCTCACTGCCTTCATCTGCACAGGACGAGGGAGGGAGTGGCCGTGCAGCACTTTACTTTTGTTCTGACTGACCTTGAGGGATGCCAACGTTTTGGCTTTTGCCGTCTCACCAACAACACACACACCTGCCTTTGCATCCTCAGGTACATTGGCGTGAGACAGCGTGTGAATTTGTGTGAGGGACGTATTGAAAGAGGAAGTTGAACCATGCCTTCATCCTGATAACAAAAAAGGTTTTCTAATCACTGTGATTGCAGTTATCTTCCATGGTTCGAAGTGTTTTACAAACTTCTCAACAACTTGGCTGATTATCTCACAAAAGGACAGGTGAGGTTCCCCTGTTTGTGTGTAATCTCTCTTCTCCATTAGTCCCCAATGCTCTCGTTTGAGTGGGATTAACATAAAGGCCATCGTGTTCTCCACAGACCAATGAGATGAAGGCGCTGCTGGCTGCCCTCTACAAGCAGCCCTTACCGCTGGCAGCTGGATCCGTCACTCTGCAGATGGTAAATCTCTAATACGTCCGATGAGAAGCAGGTTACCTTTATGGAGGTTTTCCGTCAGTGGTCTTGTGTTTTTTTCTGAGGGAGAGCAGCTATTGGTCAGCACAGAGGTGTCCCATCCTGTTGGACACCCAGAGGGAGAAGAGGGGGTGAGTCCCACAAGGGGGTTCATGTGGTCTGGAATAATGGCTGAGCGGGTTCAGACTAACTCCTGCTGGAAACCTATAGCTGTCTGTGCTTGATGGCTAAACCTGATGTGTGTGTGGACTAAAACCCCGTCACTCACCCCTCTAATAAAATGTTTCGGTCAAACTTAACACAATTTGCACTAATGTCTGCCATTCATGATGATCTTTGCTGCTGTTGACTGTTTGTACCCATAACCCATAACCCATGATTGTACTGACCCCGCAACACATGTTTCCTCTTACGAGTAGCTGCAGCTGGTTGTGTCTTTTTATATTCCAAAATAACAAAAAGAACATTTGTTCATCTGGAACAATTCCACTGAGTGAAAATAGAGACAATATTAAAATTGTAATCCATACTATTTCAGTCCTGATCTGATTTAATACTAAGAAGTATTGGTATTTGCCTTCATAAAGCTCAGATAAAGAGAGTCACTATCAATGAAAACTTTTATACAGAGAGGGAATCCCTGAATGTAAATACATTAAGTGACTCTTGCAAATGAACAGCCACCATACATAATATCAAGAATGGATTTAGGCGTCACAGGTAAGGTAAGATTTTTAACGACATTTATTTATGATACAGAATTGTGGAAAGAAAACTTAAAAATCTGATCCTGTGACCTGCAATGTTGAAGCCAAAGCAAAAACATGTCCATTAAACCCCACAGTTGTCCTATTAATGTTGCGTTTCATTTGTTGTGACCAGGTTCCATACTTCATCGCTCCAGACCCCGGAAGTCTACCTTCAATCCCTGAAAATGTGAGTATGGAAGTTGTGGGGTTTCTTTTGTGTCCACTTTGCACATACAAACTGATGGGATGCGTCCGCTGGTTTCCCAGAGGAACTTGACGGAGCTGATTGTGGCGGTAGACGTGGGGAACCTGCTTCAGCTCTACGCCAGCATGCTGTTTGAGAGACGCATCCTCGTCTTCGCCACCAAACTCAGCACCGTGAGACACACGTTTTTTGGATCTTCTATTTTTTTTATCAGACTTCGTCGTTTAACCATATTTGACACCTGTCTAACTTGCTTGCGTGTCCTGTGTCTGAAACCGCCACCTGTTTTGTGTCGTGTGTAGCTGACATCTTGCGTGCATGCACTCAGCGCAGTCTTATACCCCATGTACTGGCAACACATCTTCATCCCTGTGCTGCCACCCCACCTACTGGACTACTGCTGGTAAGAAGTCTACCTGCCTGTATGCCTGTGTGTCTGTATGCCTGTCTGTCTGTACGTCCTACAATGGATTCACACTTGTTTTATTTGGTTACAGTGCACCTATGCCTTACCTAATAGGGGTCCACACCAGTCTATCTGAGGTGAACTACACTCACTCAAATGCTACCAAACTAGCAGCTTTGTCCCCACAGACTGACAGTTACTCGTACTGTGTCTCCGTGTCTGTCTGACAGAGGGTGAGGAGTCGTGGCTTGGAGGAAGTTGTTATTCTGAACGTGGATACAAACACTCTGGAAACCCCCTTTGACGACCTGAAGAGGATACCTTCAGATGTGGTAAATATAAATCGCCTACAGTCATAAATATAAATATATATGTGTGGGTTTGTGTGGTCACATATGGCTTTTAGTCATCTCCAGCTATGTTTTTACAGGTACAAGCCTGTACAGATGTCCTGGTGAGCAACAGGAAATAAGTAAAAGTCCCTTTTGTGAACTCCTGTTTGCGTTCACGTCTGTAGAACATGGAAGATTAAATTAGACAGCAGCAACTTTAACAAACAAGGCAGCAATGCAGTCCCCTTGGTTTTATTGCAAATATATGGTTAGCATTTTAAACCCGGCCCCAATAATTCAATCAGAAAGTGCTACACCGGAAGCAGGGGCATTTATGGGCCCAGCAACTGTGGCAGAGCAGCCTGATTTAGATATCGGTTCCTCTGATGGAGATGCCGCAAGATTCTTGAGTTCCTGTAAATTTCCTGTAATGGAAACAGCATATTGGCTGCAGTTTTAGTGGTATGAACACGGCCTTTTGTAAGATTTCAGCCTGTCCTTCAGCCCCTTTGTGCATCCACCCAATCGAATGATGTTGTCTGCCGTTGTTACTGACAAGCAGCTGTTTTCCCTTTATGGATGTTGAAATGTACATATCTCTCCAGATGTCCGGGCTGAAGATGTGCTTGAAGCGCCAGGCGGTGTCTCCTGGCTGTGGCGTCTCCAGGGCATTCCTGAAAGCTCAGGCTCTGCTGTTTGGAGGCTACAGGGCCGCGCTGCAGGGTCACAAGGTCACTCACTTGAAAGGCTTATTATTGACACTTATGTTATCAACAGTGGAGTGTATAATTAATAGTTTATTCAAATGTCTTGGTTGCACTTCTCCTTTGCTGTGCCTCTCTCTCTCTCTCTCTCTGCAGGAGGGTGAGATGTGGTTCAGTGAAGAGCTGTTTCTAGATCACAAGTCTGCCAGTATGAGGCAGTTCCTACAGAGTGCCATTCATTTGCAGTCCTTCAAACAGGTACACGTTACGCCTCGTCATTTACTGCCCCCTAGTGGACACATACTGCAATTACAAGACTGGAGAGGAGACTGTTCAAACCATGAAACCATTTTTTTAATGTAAAATGTTTATTTATTTTTAGTTCATTGATGGCCGCCTGGATATCCTGAACGAAGAGAAGGAACCAGATGATCTCTTTGAGGAGGAGATCTTAAAGTGTGAAACAGCTGCAGGTGTGTATCTGTGAGCGTGGCCGTGTATTACTCATGTTGTGGGGACACAAATATGTTGACACAGTCATATTGTGGAGACTTGCCTACCTTTTAGAGACGAAATGCACGTCAGGATTGGCAAGTAGTGGTTATGGTGGGGTCGATGTAATATCCTTTAAAGTGCCCAAAAATGGTCTGTGTGTGTGTGTGTGTGTGTGTGTGTGTGTGTGTGGAGAGAGAGAGAGAGAGAGAGAGAGAGAGAGAGAGAGAGAGAGAGAGAGAGAGAGAGAGAGAGACGTTCATTGCACTTCCCATATGTCCTCCTCCCATTGTGTTTTTTTCTGTCCATAGGGAGAAGCAAATCGTATCAACATCTAGTTGGTAATTTAAAGGTACGTTGTTTGACTCTTCAATGAAACAGTTTGAAGGTTGTTCCTGTCTTTGGTTTGATCAACATGCAACACAGATGCACTTTTACTTCTGACAGAAAGGGGGCGGAGCGCTCATCCTGAACATGAAGTCCAAAGCAAACATGAGGGTGAGTGTGAGCCAAGGTGTTTTTGCTGGGAGGTGGGCAAGTGATATTCAGTCTGCATCACCAAAACAACTCTAATGATGTTAATGCCTCCCAGGCTAAAGGTCTTGCCAAGTCTGGTCTGAAAAACCTGCTGATGCACAAGGTGGGTCAGCTTTATGTGGGTGCATGTTGCCATTTTAATCTAATTAATCTGCTGTGGTTTGACTATAATACTCCTTCTGTGTGTGTGTGTGTGATGCAGGTCCACAATGAAGAACACGCCCTTCAAAGAGGAGGATCTGTGTCGCATCGCCGTGCCCAATCTGACTGCTTGCAGAACCGCCTGCCAATCACACAACACTTTGGGAGGGTGAGCTCTGTCGCAAAAAAAACCCATATCTATTTTTAATATTTCAGAAAACTGGAACCAGTACCATCCACACATCCTCCCCATCACCAAATCTTCTTATTCTACTGTCCTGCTTGTTTGTGCTGCTTTGCACCTTTTTACTGCTTCGTTACCATCCCACGCCTTCGTTATTCCATGTTGCCTCATGTCAGTCACGTCCCCGTCGGCCTGTTCACAAATTTAGGACTCCCGGAGACGAGGAAGACACACAGGACACCGAAGACACATGGGCTGGGTGAGAGAGAATGTGGGAACAACCCCAGGATAAGAATATGCAAGCATGTATTCTCGTGTTTTTGCCATTCTGTTGCCTCTGTGTCTCAGAGCCGTGTCCGGGCCGGTGGTCGAGACCGACTCCGGGCAAGAGAAGGATGAAGAAGAGGGGGACAATTCACTGATGTGTGATCCGGAGGAGATGGATCTGCTAGGGGAGATCTTTGACACGCTCAGCTCCCGGAGCTCCCACGACCGCGGCCTGCTGTATGGGACACGCAGCCTGGATCTGTTCGGACCGGACAGCCATGACTATATCACGAAGGTAAGAAGACGAGGAACTCAAACACACACGCACATGTGATTTCTGGTCTAACGTCGGCTGTTGTGTTTTTCAGCGTGGTTTTCCAGCCAACCCCAGCCAGGAGAGCCTGTCTCTGTCCATCAGCGGCAGTGGCAGCCTCCACAGCTGGAATCTGGAAACCACAGAAGAGCTGTCAGACCTGACAGGCGACTCTGATTGGCTGGACGCCAGCGTAACAGAGCAGGAGGGGAGCGAGAGTCTGCAGGCAACGTGTGAAATCGAGGAGCAAGAGAGCAGAGAGGAGGAGGTCAGAGTGAAACAGGATGAAGAAACGGTAGCGATAAATGGGACCAAAGAAGAAGAATTAGATGAAGGAAATAACTTTGAGGAAGTAAAGTTAGACAAAGAGATGAAGAGGGAGGGTCGAGAAAAGGGAGTGAGTTTAGGGGAGGATGCTGGGAAAGAAATGGCTGCAGAACAAGTGGACGAAGGGTTGAAGGAAAAGGGGGAGGGCGAGAAAAATCAGAATGAGGAGGTAGTTGAGGGTCAGGAGATGGACAAAGGGACCAATGGCATGCAGAAGGGTGAAGCAAGGGAAGAGGAGGAAAAAGAGAAACAGGAGGAGAAAGGTCAAGAGTTGACTTTAAAACTGAATCCCCATCCTCCCAACGCTGAGGAGGACAATCTGAAATCTCATCCTGGGCCTCGGCGTCTTATCGTTGACCCTGAACCTCCAGCAGATCAGCAAAACAGTAGCGAAGAAGGAGCAGAGAAAGAGACGCAGGAGATGAGACAGGTCCCCTCTCCTCCTAAAGTCCTGTCTGCTGTAGCACGCTTCCAGTCTCAGCCGCAGAGCTTTCAGGTGAAGTCCAGGACAAAGGAACCGGCGGAACCCGCGAGACCTTGCAACCTGCTTCGGAGCAGGGAGAGCGCACAAACGTGCTGGCCGTGTGACTCTCATATATCAGAAGAGAAAAAATGTTCTGAGGGGCAGGAGGCAGACGGGCATCTAATCAAAGTATCTGAACTGAAGAAGAGATTTGAGCTCAAATGAAAGCCTGGTGATGTTCTAGGTCGTCTTTGACAAATCCCATGAAAACACCACAAAATCAGCAATGTGTTAGTTTTTCTCTAAATCCTTTACAATGTATCCTGCCGGCCTGTGACTCTCGCCTCCAGGTCCATTTGTTGCCATTGTAGATCTGTAAAAATGGGTCACAAATACACAGTCATCCCCTAAAACAGCTGGGCACTCCAGCGTTAAGCAGATGTTACACTAACTGGAGTAAGTCATGCATTTATACAGTTTATACAGCAGCAGGATGGCATAGCTGGCACTGAGTTTAACTAGTGTGTGTGGCTCACTCATGGTTCTTGGTCTTTTCATGGCATTTGTTGGCGATGCGAAAAAGTGTACATTCAGCAAAAATTTAAAGAGATTCATTTATTTGTCGGGATATTGTGCACTTGATGAATTGCACCTTAAGGCAAAGGCAGCATGGTTGAAATAAAGAAGTTCAGGACAATTCATGTTTTGCATATCAGCTACTGTTTGATGGCCAATTCGTCATTGATCCCTTTTTTTCTACCTTTAAGTGAACGCCTGTAAGGGGTTGCTTCATCAGCTTTAACTGACAAATGAGGATAATTATTTCATTTTATGGTCTTTGTACAGAATCTGAATGATGTAGAACCTAATAAACTAAACATTTTCAACACCCAACATCCCTTCAATGTGCATATTCATGGTTTATTAACAGAACACCTTGTGTACAATACATGATTTTTTTTTTTTTTTTTTTAATAACGAAATTGAGCTTCTCAGGGCTTGACATAAAAGTGCATCACAGTCATTGCCGGCATTTTAATCAGTATCCTTCATAGCTGGAAATAGTGTAAAACACTGTATTTATATAAATACACAGAGTAAAAATATACTAACTTCTGAACAAATACAAAATATACTTCAACTCATGTTCCTTATGTGGCAGAATAAAGGGAGTGAGTTATTTGGATAAAAGGAATACGACGGAGAGCCTCTTTTCTTGCGGTGAAACAGGTGACATCAACAATTAAAAAGATTTTCTGGTGCAAAAGAAAACACGGATCATCCCGCGGTGGCAGCAGCACAGCAACGTCCGGAAACAGGAGGGAGAGTCCGCTGCTATACCTTCATCATATGAGGCGTTCTTCTTTGGGCAATGGGAGAGGCAGGCCAGGTTTTTCAGATCCCGCAGGTCCCACCTGCTTCCTCTCCTCTGCACTCGGCCGGTACGTCCCCTCCATCTGTCTCTTCTTCCTGATGACACACAGCAGCAGCAGCAGCGCCAAGCTGAGCAGGGACAGCACAGCGGACACCAACACAGACACTGTGGGTGGGATTAACACCTGCATCGCCATGGTGACAGACCGCTGTGGAGGGAGTCGCAGGCAGGTCAGCCAGTGGGGACAAGAGGGGTCAGTTTAAGAACCTTCAGGAAGTGTGTAAAACACAAGGAGAAATAATGGTGTTTAATTAGTGCACTGCAAATTAACAGTCTTCCAGCGGAGTTGTCTACAGGCAAGTAAACAATCCGATGTGAAGGAGAATAACCATCTGTGAATAAAGATTTTCATGGGTTTAAACTGAGCTTCTCTTTTGAGGGAATTCATATTTCCCTATAAATTAGAACACAAATACATTACTTGTTTCCAGGAAATGTCTTGTGAATCAACAAATTAAAAAAATTAAGTCTACGAAAGTCTCCCCAAATGCAGGGATGAGAAGATGTGAAAGTGCTGAACTCACCTCCCTGAGGATTATCAGGTATCGATCAGGTCTGTGAGGCCCGTGTTCTTACATCTGGACCAACAGTGGTGCATCTGGAAAAAATAAAAAATAAAAAAAGTGAATTAAAAATGTTTTTAATCATTTGAGTTAATTATCGAACAAAATAAATACATATGCTTGTTCTAGCAGTGTGCGGATTTGCTGCTGGTCTTCCTTTAACATTACAATAAACGTAATTTATTAAGATTTTAGACATTTCAAGACACCAATCTGGCTGGAGATGGGCTCGATTAATCAAGACAATTCGTCAGATTAATAGTAATGGAAAATAAATGCTGGTGGTCCGATATGCTGAACAGTTGAATACATAGAATTCAAATAAATGACACATTCACTGTCCCTGCACTGCTATTAAAACACATGGCCTGTAACAACATCAATGAGTGTAGAAATTAACCCAAACTAATATTCCCTGGTAAGAACCGCAGGGGTAACTCTTAATTTAACGACGTAGATCCACTGCAGAAGGAAGAAAATAGACCCAAACTCGCCATTAATGTCCTCCTATGGAAATAAATTGTATTTGACTCACTCACTTCTCTCCCTGATCCGCATGGACTCCTCACACCCCGAGAGTTGTACACTGCTACAGGCGGATGGTGTGTGTGTGTGTGTGTGTGTGTGTGTGTGTGTGTGTGTGTGTGCGGCGGAATGTTGCAGGTCCTGCTACACCTGTTCAACCGGTGCCTCTTCGCTCACGTAAGCCTCCGCCTCCCGCTGCTGCTGCTGCTGCTGACAGGTGAAACTGCTGGCAGCTAAAGCGCTCAGAAACTACGCGTTGCCTTCCTTTAAGGTGGGTATATTTTTGATTACCTGCCTGTTAACGAGCGTCCAGGTGAGCTGGCCGACGACGTGGCCCCGTGGTGACGCCTGCTTCAAAGCCAGATGCTCGGGCGGACCGACACAACTCTTAATCCCGCCGGGGCTCTGCGTGCTCGTGTCATAGCTGGAACTATTTACTCCCCGAACACACCTGCCTGTCTGTATGCAAATGAGTCAGGTCACGTGTCCCACTTCCGCCAATCACAATCAGGTGCTTCTATCTGCTTTTTTTTTTTTGCCATCAAAAAGTCCAAATCTTCCAAACACATTTTCTTGCCTGATGTTATATTTTCTTAACATATATGTGGGTTAGGTAACAGAGAGCAGGATTGGTTGTTGATTTACTAAATCATCAATCACTCTGATATCATTAAGGTTTAATCATTAGAGAGAAAAGGCCTTGTGTGAGTTTAGAATCTGCTCTCTGGTGTGGCCTACTTTCTCCCAGACAAACGTTTTTCATGTCCAAATAGTAGAACTCCTAACACACAGAACAAAGACACAGCGAGGCTGCTCTAGGCAGGATTGGGTCTTATCAGAAGTTTAATATAATGAGTCATCCAGGATAACAGTTAAGCAAAGACACGATGTCATCGTCATACACGGGACACAGGGCGGCTTTTTTCCCTTTCTACTAGGTCCTAGATGTGGAAATAGCACTGTTATTGACTTCTCAAGCGTTCTATAGCCTACTGCAGGACGTGAACTCTAAAAGGGTAAGAAATCAGAGATCAAACTTGACCTGAATTAGAAATTGTCGAAGGGCAACAACAACATGTAAAACCTGAACTTTGCCTACCCAGTGCCTAACTTTCAGTGTGTGGCCAACTGATAACTGTCCACTTTCTGTTTCTAACTGAGTCCACAAAATGTCTTATGCAAAGAATGATTTAAAATGCTGCCACTGAATTGAGCCCCAGATAACTGGAGTTTATGTGAGTACAGCTGTACTGCACTTACAACGTATTTGTTCTAAGAAGTAGGTTGATTTTAGACATAGGCTCATATGTCTATTGATATTTTGCATGTTAACTCGCCTGTATTCACTGTTCTTGTCTTCCTCTTGGTGTTCTTCCTAGCGTTTTGTCTCTTTTGTCTTATACAGTAATGCACTTCTTTTTCTGTCTTGCAGTAAAATAAAAAAAGAATATTCAGCAAAATAATAATAAGTTAACAACTAAAAATAAATTCCACACCGAATTGATTTGACAAGGCTTACAATCTCTTTGTTTGTATCACCATCTCCCAAGTCTAGATACAATCAAAATGTTCAAATATTATTTTAAGCAATATATTGTACCTGTTAAAAAATGGAGAGCTATACTACATTTGAATCAATCAAATAAACTGCTATTTTTTGTGTTACCTGTATAGGAAAAGGGAACAAATATGTCCATATGTAATGGAACATATTTTGTGCTGGAAGGATTCAGTGTAATTGATAATTTCCAGTACATAAATAATATAAATAAATATGTTGTCTCCCTGGTGATCGAGAGGACCATAAACTGCAACTCGTCAACCATCTGAGCCAAGAAAAAAGAAACAAAATTGCAATATAAATTTGAATAATTGAATCCATTGAGCCATTTAAATATAAAAATATAATTAGTCAAAAAGTAAATAAAAGAAAAATATAAAAATCACCAATTCCAATTACTGGAGAAAATCCCTTGCTGTTGAAACTCCAAAAAGCCCTGCCAGATACTTTGCCCAGAAATGACGTAATGAGGTTGTCACCTGACTAGATTGTGTCTGTGTGGTGAATATGTTTGTTTGTGTGTAAGTATGTCAGTAAGGCTTCATTTGGTTCAGATTCAGAATTAGAAGTGACTCTGATTTCCAAAAGACAAAAAGAAAACAAACAATGGCATCACATTAGAAGTATGTCGTTTTGCTCTGATTTTTGCCATATTCATCTGTATGCTTTTCAGTTAGTCGAGGTTGTAACCCTTCATTGATTTTCTACTGTTTATCTTTTCCCCCAGAACAGAGACCATGTTTATCTCAATTCAACAGTTTCTCAACTGCTGCTGGGAAGTCATGTGTCAGTGTGTTTGTGTACATACATGCCTACACAAGAAAAAGAGCAGATGCAGGAGGACGAGGTGGATAAAAGGAGGTGGCTGCACAGCGACAGTCTACATTGACAGCAGTGATGAGTAGGACTCAGCTGTGGCTGGTGGCCTCTGTGGCCTTGTTAGTCTCCCTGACTTCTCTGGCGGATGGAGCTCCATTGTAAGTAGACCTGTCTTACCTTCATACACTCTAAAAGCTAAAATGAACAGTTTATTTCTTCATCCTCTCAATGAACCTCATTCACCAACCATTCATTAGAAATTTATTTGTAAAGCAGTATTCGGCTTACAGTGTTCATTTTCGTTTTTTTAAACATAACAAAAATATAAATTTTCAGTTTTTTTATTTTCGGCCTGTTAAAATTAGTATTTGAAATGCATTGCAATAAAACCATAGATAGTTATTTGAAAAATATTTCAGAAAATAGTAAAGTGTTAGTCTTTAATTAACTTTAATATAATTAATGTGTAAATATAAATTAGGTGGTAATCTGCATGAGAAAAAAGCTATACTAATCATCCGCTTATAGTCAAACATGATAATTTGCTCCACCCTCTTAGTTTTCTGCATTTATATTCCATTTAAAAAGTTTATGGCTGCAAATATGTTTTCATTTGTGTTTGACATAATGAGGAGCTGTAGTCCAGTTTGCACATTGTGTCAGGTAATCTGGTCTTTCAAATGATGCAAGAAAGTTGGCCAAAATGTTATTCAGAGTTTGCACAACGATACATTATGCCAGACAAAGCAAAAGTCTGCAGAGCCATGATGAAAGATCTCCAGCTAGGTAATCAATAGATTACTGATTGTGTGTGAAGTCCACCGAAGCTCATGATCCTCATCTGGGCAAATAGGGTTTTTTTTCTGATAATTTGGATGAATTGAAACTTAAACTCACAGGCTCGACAGAGGTTCTCAACCTGAGGTTTGGGCACCAAGATAAACCTGAGCATTAAGAAGATAAATAAACAATTTTGTTGCACAAAATAATTCTGAAAGAAATCACAAAAAGGACAGAAACGCCAACCTGTGATGAGAGCAAATGCATTGGTGTTGTGTGTTTGTGTGTGTGTGTGTGTGTGTGTGTGTGTGTGTGTGTGTTTTGTATGCACAGTTAGTATATTAACATTTGTGTATATCTCCTTATCTCCTCTGCAGGCAATTGATGTCTGCCCCCAACTTGTTGCGGGTAGGAACAGCAGAAAACATATTTGTGGAGTGTCAAGACTGCACAGGAGCCGACATCTTGGTCACCATCAACGTGATGAACCATCCGACCAAAGCCAAGAAGCTGGCAAGCACATCTGTGACACTTACCAGTGGAAAAAACTTCCAGGAACTGGGACAAATAACGGTAAAATAAAAACCTGTATATGTTACCGTTACTCTGCTTCAGTTTCTCACAGGAACACCAAGAATTGTAATTCATCCAGAAATGCACATGTTGGGTTACCTGCTACTGATGCCGTAGTTTCCTGGACTGGTTTCAGATTCCTGCTGGAGACTTCAATAGGGATCCCACCGTGAAGCAGTATGTGTACCTCCAAGCTCAGTTCCCTGGCCGGCTGCTGGAGAAAGTTGTCTTGGTGTCCTTTCAGTCTGGGTACATCTTCATCCAGACCGACAAGACCCTTTACACCCCCAACAGCAAAAGTGAGTTAAATGCTACATCAGTGCTGAAAAGCACACCTACTTGCCCTGAAGTTTATTTTTTCCCCAAGTTAAATGAGCCCTGTAAATTACAGTAAAATGGTCAAACCCTTCCATGCACATAATACCAAATTCAAAAAGTTGTTTAGCAGTCACATGACTCAAAATAGATGCACCTTCACTCCACTTTCAACAGTCTCATTCTCTCTCAATATCAGTTCATTACAGGATGTTTGCAGTGACGCCCAGTATGGAGCCTGTAGAGAGGAATGACGATGCCCAGACTGATGCTTCTATTTCCATCGAGATCGTGGTATTGTATTTTATCTTTGATAGGCACAGAATTGAAAGTCAGGATGCCTCTTAGTGAAGTGATATCACAGTTTATTTTGCTGCAAATGAACAAAATGACTTCTTACTTAATATAAAAAATATATATATGCCTGCCTCCCTCTAGTGGTGGAGTTTCACACTGCAGACATCATCTCCCCTCAGTGGAAGAGAGAGACTTTTAAAGGAATACTTCACACATTTGCATTAAGCTTTGTGTCGTTAGAAACCCAAATTGTTTGAATGGTCATGCATCATTCCCTCATTTTCCCCAGAGACGGGAGATCGCCATATTTCTATTCTGAAAAAAGAGCCTCATGATCAAGAATGACCCACTTTAAATACAGATTCATGACTCCACCGGTGAAGTATTTCTTTAAAGTGTCAGTCCGTAAGATTTGAGATACCTTGCTCTCACTCTTTGATCGATAGTCACTTAAAAGACTATTAAATGGATCAAAATGTTACAGACTGCCACTTTTTACTGAAAAAAAGTGCACATCGAGATGTTGACCAACAAAAATCATTCATAAAATAAAGCAAGGATTTACTAAATTAATAAGTAAACTTGCATCGCTCTCTGTTAATGGTTGTTGAATCTTATTACATTTGTAGACCCCTGAAGGCATCATTTTACCACTTGATCCAGTCTCCTTGAAATCAGGGATCCACTCTGGAGATTACCAACTCGCTGAAATTGTCAGGTCAATATTTCATCTTATCTCAAATACATTTTCCACATTGTTTTTCTTTGCATTTTGCTGTTTAGTGGTCCAATAATTAAAATCTTGTTACTTTCGTCCCAACCTGTATCTGTATTTCAAGTTATTACACAAGGTAAAAATTAGCGGTTGGATAGCTCAGCTAAACTAAACCTGATAAAAGCTAAATTAGCTTAGCTTGCAGCATAGCAGTAGCTTACTTCCATCTTTGCTTTTGGCCCGGAAACCTACTCTGGAAATCATGTTGTGATAAAGATACATTTAAATTACACATTTGAATGTATTTAAAGCAAGGCATTATGACATTTTGGAAAATAAAAGTAAATGAGAAGATCATTACCACTGCTAATATGCCACTTAGCTTGGCTGTAAATAGGGAAACTTCTTGGATAATTGTGCACCAGCCAATGAAAAGTGGAGCACGATACTCCCATGAAAACACAACTTTTCTTTTTAACACTTTAGTTTTCAAAAGAATTAAATGTGTTAATTAGAGAGCTTTAGAGTTGATGCGAGGTGGATTTTCTGCTACCCTTGGACAGAGCCAGGCTAGTCTTAATGCTAATCTAAGCTAACTTTTTAAATTTTAATATAACTGTAAATGGGCAGATATAGTTTTACAGTTATACATTGATGGACTAAAACCTTAAACATCTAAAAGGGCATAAAATAAAGGTACTACACCCTTCTATCGACTTTTGACCTTTTCTCCTAAACTTCAGATTTTCCGTTGTTTCTGCTGTCTGTAGGACAATAATTTAAATCAAGTCAATGTTATTTGCAGCAGCTCATTTGTGTAGGCTAAAAACTCAATTTATGTAAGATATAAATAGACTTCATACAGTCCGATGTCGGGTTTGTGTGTTACCTTCAGTCTCTATAATGAACATTGTGTGTGTGTGTGTGTGTGTGTGTGTGTGTGTGCGTAGTCCCGGACTGTGGAAGGTGGTGACGAAGTTCCACAGCAACCCACAGCAGAGCTATTTTGCAGAGTTCGAGGTCAAAGAGTATGGTGAGTCCTTCGTTACCTACGAATATTTAAAACTAAACCTACAACATTCCCTTAGTTTTAACCTGATTGGACACACGATCAAATGTTTTCAATGTTTCAGTGCTGCCCAGTTTTGAGGTTAAACTGGTGCCTCAGAGCCCCTTCTTCTACGTGGACAGTGAATCCCTCACCGTCGACATCCAAGCTACGTATGTGAAGATTTTTGTTTTCGTGGCTTTAGAGACCAGGTTTTGAAAAATAACGGGTGTTCAGGGGCTGTGTTGGGGCTCTTGGTGTTTTAGTCAGTTAGCTATTTGCTGTGTGTTTTTAAGTGTCCTATTTTGCTTGTTGTGGGCTTAGACATGTCCCTGTCTCATGGCTTTAGGTATCTGTTTGGTGAAGAGGTGGAAGGGACTGCCTATGTGGTATTTGGGGTTTTGAAAGATGATCAAAAGAAGAGTCTCCCAGGTTCTCTTCAGAGAGTACCGGTGAGCACATCCTTACATTTTTGCTGTATTTCTCTATATTTTTGCAAGACTCTAAACATTGTAAAATGTCCAGATCTCCCCGTTTCATCTGCAGTTATTTCAGTTAAATTCCATTCCTATCTACAGATATCATTTATTTAGGATATTTAGATTTCAACCAGGCCGAGAATTCAAACATTTAAAGCTGCAGCTGTACCACTATACTGTATTTGAAGATGTATTTTTTCTATTGTGTCACATTAGATTGCGGGCGGTATTGGACAGGTCACTTTGAAGAAGGAGCACATCACAAATACTTTCCCGAACATCCTTGAGCTGGTGGACAGTTCCATATTTGTGGCTGTCAGTGTGCTGACGGGGAGCGGTAAGACAGAGGCTGTGTGTTTCGGCCTTTTCAGTATATTTAATCATGTGCGGGTCAACATGAGTATCAGTTTTGTTAATGTCTTACATGAAACTTAACAGGATACGTTTTCTGTTAAAAACTAAATGAATAAAACCTCAGTTTTCAGTTTCTTTGTGAATGTGTTTGTGTTTCTGCATCAACTCACAGGCAGTGAAATGGTGGAAGCAGAGTTAAGAAGTATCCAGATTGTGACATCACCTTACACCATCCACTTCAAGAAGACGCCCAAATATTTCAAACCAGGAATGTCCTTCGATGTTACGGTAAACAACTTATTTACATTTACATAAATTGTCAGCTAAGTACGCCTTATGGGCTTGGTTAAACATTTTCTCAGATAGATAGAGCACAAGTGAAAACCCGTTGTGTTACTTCTAGGAAGAGCATATGTATTCCATTTCATGGGGTGAATTTATGGCAAGGTTAGAATGAGGAAATTAGGACAGGGACAGATATAAATCGGTTAAAGAAGAAAAAGTGTTGGGATAAGGAAGGATTAAGATGGCTATTAATGTGTAAATGTGTTAAACATTAAGTTAATTATTCAACTTATAGAAAGTGGTCGGTCCATATTACTGCTTCAGACATATAATATGAGTTTATTTAGAATTGTATTGGTTATTCTTGTAATTTTTTTCCTTAATATTTCTTACGTGTTTGGAATGAATCTGTAAAATCTGACTACTGAAATATAGTAACTCTTAGAAAACACAGATGGCAGCTTATCCTAAATATGCAAGGGGCACACAGTTTAATGCTCTCTTAATATCGATTAGATTGATATTAATTATGTTATTGATTAGATCAATGTTTTAATCTGTGGGGGATTTTCATTATGAGGTAAAGGTAGATTTTGACAGGTGCGACTCAGAAAAAGGAAATTCTGTTGGGTCACCATCAACTCAGTCATAATACATAGTGGACAGCATTAAAAAATTATGTAATAAAACTGTTTTAATAAGGCTGTTTGATGTTTTCTGATCGTTCAGCTGTTTGTCTCTGATGGCAGGTTGAAGTTTTGAATCCTGACGAAAGTCCGGCACAAGGTGTCGCAGTGGTGGTCGACCCAGGCCAGGTGCATGGCTTCACCGCAGACAATGGCATGGCCAAGCTCACTATCAACACAGTGGCAAGGGACCCAAGACTGTCAATCACTGTAAGGCTGTAATCCTTTTTACCAATGTAGCCCATTTAGCAAAGGGAAGCTTAAACCTACATTAATCTTAATTTTTCATTTTCACTCAAAGGGGTGAAATCAAGTGTGTGTGTGTGTGTGTGTGTGTGTTTACCTGTGTACGTCTTTAATTGCAGGCAAAGACCAATGATCCTGGTATTTTACGTGAAAGGCAAGCATCGGCCTCCATGGTAGCGCTCCCCTATACCACCAATAGCAACAACTACATCCACATAGGTGAGGGGCTTCCTTGAATTCCGTCAGATGGTAGAAAAGGAGGCGGCAGCGGCAAAGTATGTTCTGCATCTCTTCTGTGTTGAGCACTCATCACAGCGTGTCACGTTTGCAGGTGTGGATACAGCTGAGCTGCAATTAGGAGACAACCTGAAAATCAACCTCAACCTCAACAGACAGGAAAAGCATGACAATGATATCACATACCTGGTGAGAAATGTTTACACCTGTGCATGTGTAGACATATATATTTTTTGACTGGTTTCTGATGATTGCTGATGTTCAAATCTGTGTCCCTAGATCCTGAGCAGAGGTCAGCTGGTGAAAAATGGCCGTTACAAGACAAGGGGTCAAGTCCTGATTTCCCTGATCGTCCCAATTACCAAAGAAATGCTGCCTTCCTTCCGCATTGTAGCCTACTACCACACAAATGGCAATGAAGTGGTATCAGACTCTGTTTGGGTGGACGTCAAAGACACCTGCATGGGCTCGGTGAGGCACACAACACAGATGTAGCAGAGTTCAAGTAGGCAAACTCTACACCCACGTACAGACTAAAGTTAATTCTTGGACATGTTGTTTTATACATGACACTACTCTAGTAAATACAAAACTGCATGTCTTATTCATGACCTCCCCTTCACATCTAGCTGTTGCTGGAATCAACGAGAGCCGCTCCGTCCTATGAGCCTCGGAGGATGTTTGGTCTGAAGGTCACTGGAGATCCAGGGGCCACAGTGGGACTGGTGGCAGTTGACAAAGGCGTCTACGTTCTGAACAACAAGCACCGTCTCACCCAGAAAAAGGCAATTTCCTTATTTCATATCTATGAAAATCTTTGAAAGGAGTTTAATTTAAAAAGTAAAAAAAAAAGACTTACACACACGTTAAAGGTAGAGTAGGTAATTTGGAAAAACCACAGAGACTTTGAACGCATCATCGAACCGAAAACGTCCTGTCCACTTCATTCAGACCTCTGGTCAAAGCTGCTCCCCCAGAAGCCAAACGAGTGCTCGAGATCATCAGTACTTCGTCGAGTACTTTTTTGATTGGACGGGGTTTTTGCCACGGCCAAAGATGACTTAAAAAAAAAAAAAAAAAAATTACGTCAGAATATTTAATTCATTCATTGCTATCGGCATGTTATGAGGATTTCAACTGATATAACAGAGTCTCCTTTAACTTTCAGCTAGCTTAGCTTTTTGGCTTCATATAATATCCAGCAGCAAATCCAGTGCATGAGTATAAGTGTCTGTGTATTAAATGTTGTAAACCTGTTTGGTTGTATTTGTTCGTGTGAATGACTGCCAACCTGCTCAGGTGTGGGACGTTGTAGAGAAACACGACACCGGCTGCACACCAGGCGGAGGGAAGGACGGCATGAGTGTGTTCTACGATGCTGGGCTGTTGTTTGAGTCCGACACAGCTTCTGGGACTGCCTACAGACAAGGTGACTTTACCTTTAACGCTTTATTAAGGCGTTAATACTGTACCAATGAAATATCTCTGATTAGGAGAGAAGTCAAATCACCGTGACATCACTCATTGGTTTGTGAACTGCCATTTTGAAGCCTCAAGTTCTGCATTTTGGCTGTCCCCACACACACACACACACACACACACACACAAACTGTCCATGTGCCCTACCAGATTAATGATCCCACTCTGATTTTAAGAGTTCACATCAATCATACCATGCAGAAATCATGTCTAGGTCAAAACTTGTTGGGTTGTGTTAAAGATACGATCTTTGTTGCATTTCCAGAATTGAAATGTCCGGCTCCCAGCAGGAGGAGACGAGCCACTACTATATTCGAGGTCACAACCAGCTTAGGTAAGAACAGCAGCTCTGAACTTCCTGCTAACTATGTATTCAGTCCCTCGTTTTAGGCTCTGAGCCTGTTTTGTTGACGTTCATAGTACAGGTCTTTCCCATGCTAACAAATGAAACTGTTTTTACTTTATACTAAGTTCGTAATATGTAACTCTGTTGCTTCATATTGCTGCTTTTCTATACTGAAGGGAGAGGGAGCCCTCTTTTCTGTTTGTCTATTTGTTTTTCCATTTTCAAATCAGAGGTCAAAGGTTAGAGGATGTGTAAATAAAACAAGGAAATATTTTTATTTCTAATTTGCCTTTCCAGTTCACAATTCTTCTTCTTGTTCATATCTTCTTACCTTTTGTCTGTCTTTTTAGTGAGTGAATATAAAGACCCGCTGCAGCGTGAGTGTTGTCTGGATGCCATGAGAGAATCCCTCCTCGACTACACATGCGAGGTGCGCAGCGAGTACATCAGTGATGGTGCAGCCTGTGTCACCGCCTTCCTGCACTGCTGCAAGGAGATGGAAACCCAGCGGGAGGACAGTAAGGCGGACAGCCTCCGCCTGGCTCGCAGTAAGAGACGGGGACAAGAGATGGGTCTAAGCCCTGGGCTGCTATTCATTGTCCTATGGGTTGTTAGGAAAACAATTAAATAGTAACGTTTTAATGACATTTTTAGGTGAGGAGGATGACAACAGTTACATGGACAGCAATGAAATTGTTTCTCGCACCAAGTTCCCTGAAAGTTGGCTGTGGATAGATGTCGCACTGCCTGCTTGCCCTCGACAAACACCTAACTGGTGAGTCAACTGAAATATACACACAGGGAAAATACACTGATAACTTACCTTTTGCCTGTCTGAGTGTTAACGCTATCCTTTGTTCCAGCGACTACACCTCATTGACGAAAAATGTCCCTTTGCAAGACTCGATCACAACCTGGCAGTTCACTGGCATTAGTCTGTCCAGAACTCAGGGTGAGGATTCCGGTGTTTTAGTTGTGCTGCTCACGTTAAACCTCTTTCATCCCTCACACCTTAAACCTCTTTCATCCCTCTCATATTAAAGGAATCTGTGTTAGCGATCCGTTCGAGGTAATTGTCCGGAAAGATTTCTTCATTGATCTCAGGCTGCCGTACTCCGCCGTCCGTGGAGAGCAGATAGAAATTAAGGCGATCCTCCACAACTACAGCCCTGATATTGTCACGGTAAGTCTGGGTTACTCTGCTCTGGTGTTTCATGCCGGAGCCAATAAGACCATGATATTTTTGACAAAAGGGTTGAAAACAACAGACAATATTAGACTGATGTACAAATAGTTTTGTGAAATGTAATAGCTCCTCATACTTCATTCTCTTTCTCCGTCATTGCCCTGTTTCCAGGTGCGTGTGGACATGATCGAGGAGGCGGATGTGTGCAGTGTAGCTTCTAAACATGGGAGGTATCGTCAGGAGGTGAGAATTGGGGCCCAGACGACAAGATCTGTACCCTTCGTCATTATTCCCATGAAAGAAGGAAACCACCGGATTGAGGTCAAAGCAGCTGTTAAAGATTCATCGCTCAACGACGGAGTCATGAAGATGCTGCGTGTGGTGGTAAGTGAAACTGGAGAAGAACGAACGTCCGTATAGGGAGACAGAAATCTTTCGGGGCTTAGGTTTGATGCAAATGTACACTGAATCAGCCGTTTCAAAGTGTAAATAAGACATGATTCAAAATAATGTTGTGATTTCTAACGTTTGTCCGTTGTTTTTCCAGCCTGAAGGTGTACTGGTTAAATCTCCTCAGATTGTAAGTTTAGACCCCACTAAGAATGGTGTAGGTAAGTTCACTCATTAAATAGGTTCATTTTAGTGTCATTTGGTAGTTAATCACTCGCTAATTGATCCCCCCCTTTGCCCAATGTGTATCCCTTCAGCTGGTAAACAAGAGGTGACTCTCAACAGTGGAATTCCAAAGAAGGATTTGGTTCCAAACGCACCTACTAGCACACAGATCTCTGTTACAGGTGCGATATAATCTTACATTTTGCATAGTGTACAATAAACTCTGCATTGGTATAAACTGGTGCTTGTTTAGTTGTTTCTTCCCGATCTATAACATTTTTGTTTTTTTTCTTTGTGTGTGTGTGTGTGTGTGTGTGTGTGTGTGTGTGTGTGTGTGTGTGTGTGTGTGTGTGCATGCAGGGAGAGAACAAGTTTCTGCACTGGTGGAGAATGCCATTAGTGGGAACTCTATGGGTAGTTTGATCTACCAGCCCGGAGGCTGCGGAGAGCAGAACATGATCCACATGACTCTACCTGTCATTGCAACCACTTATTTGGACAAAACCAACCAATGGGAAACTGTGGGCTTTCAGAAACGTAGCGAAGCCCTTGCACACATCAAGACCGGTAGGCTCACATATGTTTTTTATCACATATATCACAAATCTTATTGATTTTCCACACTGAGAAATAATGGGATGAATGCAACACGTAGACTATTAAAGTTTTGTAAAAACCTATGCCTGCAGAATAGTTTGCAAGATGGTATAATTGCAGGGAAAACATGTGACAGGACTCCTCACATTGGTTGTGTGTTGTGTGTCCAGGCTACCGCAACCAGCTTGCCTACCGTAAAAAGGATGGCTCTTTTTCTGTTTGGGCCAGTCACAAAAGCAGTACCTGGTGAGGCAAACGTCGATCAACTCACACATACAACTGTTTCCAACTTTCAACTTTAATCTAACATTCTGACTGTGTGACGATGCTGTATTTCATGTGCAAATAAATCAAGCCAAACTTGATCTCCTCTCTAAGGCTGACAGCCTACGTTGCCAAGGTGTTTTCCATGGCCAACAACCTGGTGGCGGTGCAGAAGGAGGACATCTGTGAAGCTGTGAAATTCCTGATTCTCCTCGCGCAGCAGCCTGACGGCATGTTTAGAGAAGTTGGAAGGGTGTCCCATGGAGAGATGATTGTGCGTGAATTTCATTAATATCAATTCTCCATCATAGTGCCACACAACAATAGCAAGATGAAAACAAATTCCATGTCATTGACCATAATCGTGTGTGTGTGATAGGGTGATGTGAGGGGCGCAGAATCAGACATCTCCATGACGGCCTTCTGTCTCATCGCCATGCAGGAGTCACGCACACTATGCGCTGCCTCGGTTAATGTGAGTACCTCATCTGCATACTATTTTTTTACTCTTTCCCTGCTTTTATTTGTATTTCCTTTCTGACTCCACACTAGTGATGGTTAAATCAAAACTTCCTGGAGTGCCTGAAGTAACCAAAAACCACCCAATACCTTCCACACAGTCTGGGAATACCACACAGTGAAAGTGCTGGTCATTTGAGTCGTGTAACCTGCAAGCTCAGTCTAGCTCATAAGACAGAAGCTAAGTGGATGTTCTTTACTTCTCCTTCCTTTCTTTTCCTTCTGGCCAGAGTCTTCCAGGCAGCATTGACAAAGCAGTGGCCTATCTGAAGCAGCATCTGCCCACCCTCACCAACCCATACGCTGTTGCCATGACATCATATGCCCTGGCCAATGAAAACCAACTGGACCGCGATGTCCTTTACAAGTTTGCTTCCCCAGGTGTCAATATTCTTAATTCATATTCAGCAACAGTCTATGATGTGATGTATGAATACAAAAATATATCACATCTACCGATAAATACTTAATATAGGTTGACATTATGGGATGATTTTTGATCGGTAGAGAAATATCAAAGATATGTTTGGTAATTTAGATTATTGTCCAACAATACTAACACGTTATTTATTGGGAAGAATTCAAGTCTACAAATCCATATATGAATCTCTGACCAAATTACTTTCTAATGATAGAAAGATTATGCACATTTTACTTTTTTTATTTTTTCATTTGATTGTATTTTTATAACATTAACTACTCTTAGACGAGAGACTAGGGTATTATTAGTGAATTTAACTTCTTCCAGGTACAACATGGCAATAAAAATATATTTGTGTGCGTCTTCCTCAGAACTGTCCCACTGGCGGTCACCTAAAGGACGTGTTTACACGCTGGAGGCCACAGCTTATGCCCTTCTCGCTCTGGTCAAGGCCAAGGTGAGCATGTCCCACCACCAGAAAACATACTAACCGAGTCCTCATCCATGCTGCCTCACTAAAGGTTTGCAAACAAAAGTCAGCAAAATGGGTCTCTGTAATGAAGTATTATACATTTAAATCATTAAATTATTTTTCCAGTTGTCGTTTGCAGTTATGACCTTGTTATAAAAAAATGTGATTGATCGCTTTCGTCAGGCTTTCGCTCTTATTTATCAAGCAGCTGCTGTTTGAATGTGACATAATAGGAAAAGCTGATTTAGAAACTCTATAACTGTACCAGAATCTACTATTTATCTTATAAATAAAAAATACAAATGTCAACCCTTTACTTGGCTTCTGTTAATAAAGGCCTTTGAAGATGCCAGACCTGTTGTGAGATGGCTGAGCAAACAGCAGAAGGTGGGCGGAGGCTATGGATCAACTCAGGTAAGGCCGACTCCCCCCTCTCTGTTTACTTATGACCTCTTTTTTCTATGACTTGTTTTCTCCCGCTCACTATTTTTCTCTCTAGGCGACCATAATAGTGTACCAGGCTGTATCAGAGTACTGGGCCAGTGCTAAAGAACCAGAGTATGATCTGAATGTGGACATCATGTTGCCAGGCAGGACAAGGCCCTTAAAGATTAACTTCAACAGGAACAACCAATATACCACCAGAACAGATAAAGTGAGACGACGCACAAAAAAACTCAGTGGATCATCAATATCAGCATTCCTGTTGTTTTCTCACACTTGACTGTGTGTGTTTGTGTGCATATTTTAAATTCCCACAGATCAATGATATAAACCAGGATCTGCAAGTGGTAGCCACGGGCACAGGAGAGGCAACGCTGACAGTAAGTACAATATAGTTTAACACTCTTAATTGTATCATTGATGAATCTTAATGTCCTTTTTTTAATCCGACCTGAGACCTAATGCGTTTTAACCTCGTGTGGACTATATGTTTAAGACACGTCTGTTATCACACGTTAAGATGCCCTTTTATCTGCGTGACAGATGGTGTCGCTGTATTACGCTCTGCCTAAAGAAAAGGAGAGTGACTGTCAGAATTTTAACTTGTCAGTGCAGCTCATTCCAGGTAATGTGATGCCCGCCTTCCATTTCTGTTTATTCGTCATTATTTTATCACTTTGTTTCTGCCAAGTACCTCACCTTATGAGAAACAAATAGCCAATTACTTAACTACTTTGTTTCTGCAGAGAAAATGGGTGAGGAAGAGAAGATATACAAGCTGAAAATCGAGGTTTTGTAAGTACGATCAAGAGGTCATACAATAGCATGCTTTTACACGGAACCTTTTCTGCTTCTGTTATTCTCGTGCTCTTGCTGGAGAGCCGGATGCCCGGAACAGGACAGTGCTAATGCTGCTAGCGTTAGCTGTGCTGCCAACGTTTGTTTCTATGATCGAAATGAATACCGTTGTTACTTTTTTTGTGAATCGTAACAAGCTCTTTTGGGTTTCGTTTCCTCCGCCATTGTAGCTCAGACAAAACTGGCAACCCGTGGTTGCTCGGCAGCTGAGACTCTGACTGCAATGATTTGTAGACGCCAGTGATTTGCGGTCCGCAAAATATTTTTTTAAATGCGAATATTTTGGCTGTACTGTTGTTGTTGGTGGTGAGTTCAGTATGTTATATGATCATTATTCCTGAGTCTCTATGACATATTAGGATGATTTTACAGCCATTTGCTTTAGATTTCTTACATATTGTACCTTTAACGCAAATTTTAGCTACCCATTGGTATTTGAAGCATCGTTCTTTCTCTCATTGTGCTGTTATTTAATTATTCTGTCCATTCCGTTTACAGGTATAAGGACAGGGACAGAGATGCAACGATGTCAATCTTAGATATTGGCTTGTTAACTGGCTTCACCGTGAACACAGCTGACCTGGACATAGTAAGAAACTACAGATACACACAAACCCACATACAATTCACAAGTGTTTATTTGGGAAAACAAGATTTTTTTGATGGTTTAAAATGTTTTCTGAAAAATGTCTGTGTGTTTTTGTATAGTTGTCCAAAGGACGTGCCCGCACTATTGCAAAATATGAGATGAACACAGTCTTGTCAGAAAGAGGCTCACTCATCATCTACCTGGACAAGGTAAAACTTTACTGTTTACCACTATACTTCTTGCCGTTGCCTTGTTTTTTGTCTATTTACCTTCATTTCACCTTTACATACAGGTTTCTCACACACGAACAGAGGAGATCACTTTTAGGGTCACTCAGAAGCTGAAAGTGGGCGTCCTTCAACCAGCCGCTGTCTCCGTCTATGAATACTATGATCGTGAGTCTCAGACACTTGGAAACATATGCTTTGCTGCCAATAGATTTACAATGCTGTTGATATGCAGGCATTATTACATTTTCAAATTATTTAATGCCTTTTAAAAAAAACTTTCTTTCTCATTGCAGAAACACGATGTGTGAAATTCTACCATCCCGAGAGGAAAGCTGGACAGCTGCTACGGCTCTGTAGAAATGAGGAATGCACATGTGCTGAAGGTAAAGGGGATGACGTCAAATTGACCTAATCTATCTGCTGTTCAACTACAAAGGACATGTATTAGACATAATACAAAAAGGACATTTTACTACATCTAACACTTGTTCTATTTTTTAGCTCTTACATTATCGGCAATGATATGTTGTGGTTTCTTTGTTTCTTTCTTTTGATAAAATACTTATTGTAAGTCGCTTTGGACAAAAGCGTCTGCTAAATGACCAAAATGTAAATGTGTATCATGTTAATGGATAGGAGCAGGACATTAAAATGTGGAGATGCCTGCAGAGAACACCAGTAAAACAGTAAAAGAGTTAAACTTCCTCTGACGGATAGCAGCAATCTAGCGAAAGAATAACTCACTAACATAGTAAATTGTGATTTAGATAGAGCTGCTCTCCCATCAACCCATCCACACACATCCACATGGTCTAGTTAATAATCAGGTCATCGGTTGTGTGTTTACTTTGTGCCGATTGTGTGTTTCCAGAGAACTGCAGTATGCAGAAGAAGGAAAAAGTCAGCAATGATCAGCGCACAGCTAAGGTCTGCGAGACTGAGGTGAACAATAAAATAGATTATGGTAAGTGTGTGTAAAAGGACTGCAATTATATAGCACTTTTATCCCTCTAAAAATGTACGCATGTGTTTGTGTAAATAAGAGATTGAGAGAATACGTGAGCAAGTCCCATCAATCTGTTACTTGTCTGTCCTCAGTGTACAAAGTGAGACTGGAAGAG